>SJYA01001610.1:2515599-2637899 GCA_006410615.1 Neotragus moschatus
ATTCGTAAGCAAACCACTAACCCCACATTGTATTCCTCTTTTTGTGCTCATGGTGTAGAGGGTGTAGAGCTTGTCTCTCCTGTAATATTCCTGGAGGTTATGAATAGTAAAAAGGATAACAGAGAAGCACTCATTTAAAACTGTATGTATTCTGCCAAGTGACTTTAGTGTTCCCCATGTGTATTTCGTTTGCCACATAGATTAGCAAAGTTGTCTCTGATCTCTGAATTGTCCACATACAGTGTAAATGAGTACATTTCTTTAGCGGGAGCTGAGTAAATATTATGGACTTACAAAATAGGAAAACGTTATCATGGCTACAATTGTGGGTGAGGCAGACATATTGTTGTAACTAGTATTTGCAGAGTGATTTGTAATTTGTAAAGCACTTGTGGATCTTTGTTTGCAATATGCGTTTAGGTTTCCTGAAGGGTACTCATTTTCATTTGGTGTAATATTCCTAAGGGAAGCTTGAGAAAGGCTTATTATCCGTAATGAGATCCAACCACCTTTCTGGTTTCCTATTGTTCCATTCCAACAGTGACCATGTCCAGAAAACAGGTGGATTTTTATACAATCCAGGAGAGACAAGGTTAGCTGTAATCTAACAAACCCTTAGGCCTCTAGTGATAAACAACCAAGACTTACTCCTCACTTGTGCTTTATGGTCATTATGGTCAACTGGGGGTTCTTCTCTACCTGCTAAATGTCAGGGGCACAGGCTCATGGCGGCTCCACACTATAGAGCATCATCTATCATTTTGACAGTGGTCAGCACAGTGGAAATCCACACAGTGGCTCTTTAAGGTTTTCACCTGATGTGACACATGCCGCTTCCACTCACTTTGTGCCTCTGCCTGTCCTGGTACCTGTTGGTTTCACTGGCCACTTGCTGCTAAGTTGCTTCAGTGGAGTCCGACTCTGTGCAACCCCATAGACGGCAGTCCACCAGGCTCCCCCGTCCCTGCGATTCTCCAGGCAAGAACACTGGATTGGGTTGCCATTTCCTTCTCCAATGCATGACAGTGAAAAGTGAAAGTCAAGTCGCTCAGTCATATCCGACTCATAGTGACTCCGTTGACTGCAGCCTTCCAGGCTCCTCTGCCCATGGGATTTTCCAGGCAAGAGTACTGGAGTGGGGTGCCATTGCCTTCTCCTCATTGGCCACTTAGCCACACCTAACTTCAAAGATCTGGAGACTCTAACTTCAAAAATCTGGAACTCTAACTCTACCATAGAGGTGGAGGAGAATGCTAAATAGGATAAACAGAAAGAGCAGTCCCAAGGACAATCCACAGGAGGAAATCTTGCTTATGAAACCTACTTTCATAAGTAGGTCTTGGTTGTTAACAACCAGAGACTTCAAAGTTTGTTATATTGCAGCTAACCTTTCACAACTTCTCTACTTTTTACATTCTCTATTGAGAAAAGCAGGGCCGAGTGAATTACCTATGCAGGTTGTTGTGAAATTAAATCAGGTGTTATTTGTTTAGCCCACAGTATGCCTCAACGGATGTTTAATACAGATTCACAAGTATAACTACCAAGGGTGTGACGATAGAGACAGTGTTAATAATAATGCTTAAATGAACATAGAAATTTGTATCTCCCAGAACATTTTTATTTACATGAATCTCATGTAATTTTTAGTTAAGCTTTGTGAGATAAGTTAGAGCTAGCAAAGGGCCAAGTGGGAAAGAGCCTAAATGGCCTGAGACAGGTGTGACTGTCATGACTATGATAATGGTTTCATGGAGGTCAGGCTACCCTTGAGCCAGTACTTGATGGGAGATGTCCATTTCAGTTCAAAAATAACTACTGAAAACAAAGTGTGCATTGTACATCTGNGCTAGCAAAGGGCCAAGTGGGAAAGAGCCTAAATGGCCTGAGACAGGTGTGACTGTCATGACTATGATAATGGTTTCATGGAGGTCAGGCTACCCTTGAGCCAGTACTTGATGGGAGATGTCCATTTCAGTTCAAAAATAACTACTGAAAACAAAGTGTGCATTGTACATCTGCTATGCAGCCTGTGCTGTGTCAAGCCCTGGAATGAAGGTTACAAGTGTTGTCACAGAGTACTGGGGTATTGGGCAGGAGAGTGACATTTGCTTGGCTGGCATAGTGTCTACCCATTATTAATGAGCCTCACTTCTAGCAGCCAGTGCCTCAAAGATTTCAAATGTTATCTCACGTAGAAAGGTTGTTTTGCGATTTCAGCAAAAACTTTTCTTCATTGTGTTTCCCAAAATGTTATTATATCATTGCTAAGGCAAGTTCAGGACAGTTCAAATGAAACTAAGAGGCATTGACTTTGAGTGAATCTTTATGCTCCTGGTTAATTGCATGTACTTTTAGGTGAGATAGACCTGGGTTCAGACCCCGGCTGCTTCTTTATGAACTGTGTGATCCCAAGGAGGTTGTTTAACTTCCCTTTCCTCCTTGTGAAAGGGGACAAAAGTAGTACCTACCCCTTTAGTTTGTTTTGACATATCAAATGTTAACCATTGTGCTAATTATTCCAAGCTAGAACTTTAAAAAGACATCTGTTTTTATTACCATATTATGATGACATTTCTTTAGAGCAATTTATTAGGAGAGCGTTTTCTCTTCCTTTGCCCTGTTTCTAAAAACATCTCCATAGCACATTTTCTCTCTCGTGTATTTCTCTGTTATTTATCTTTGTTTCCTTCTGACTTGAGAAGAAAAATCACCCCTTTGATTTCAGGAGTAAAATAAAGGAAACAAGAATGAAACTATAGGGTCTTAGTTCAAAGAAACACTTCATTGCTGTTATACTTTATTTTGATTTATTCCTTAGATATAAGTTCAAACTATCTTGTTTAACATGACCTTACTATTTCAGTTTTAATTTTTCATTCTGCAGATTAGAGATCTTCTATATCAATTTCCTGACTAGGACTATAAAACTTCCCACACCTGGCCCCCCAGACACTTGCTAAACAGTTAATTGTTGAAATTCCTCTTGAGCTTAGACTTCTTTGACTTCTTTCCCCTCAACTTTGCTGCTTTCTATGTAAACATTTCTAGGCTGCCTCACACAGATTCCTGTATGGTTTCCCCCTAAAAACTTGTTTTGAACCTGCATACTTTCCACTTATGACCATTCCATGTTTCCTATCCCCTCAGCCAATTTAGACCCAGTGCCCTTGTGTTCTTTCCATTCCATGAGCTGGGTGACAGCTGACAGGAGGTGACTAATGGACGGGTAGCTCATGTCAAACCATACTGTTGCAACACTAAGAGTGATGATCTTGCAAAAAAAAAAGTAAAATAATGAGCCTTCCATCTTTTGGGAACCCTCTCCTTTCTCTGCCACCTCTTCCTGAGCAAGGGAAATGCTCCCAGGAGGCTGAGTCGACTAACACAGTGATTTCTCTATATGCTGTGTCCTGAGCTGGATTGCCTCTGTCTGTTTTTAACAGAATCCCTTTTGGAGACTAGACATTGCTCACTGCTCTGCCAGGCTGTGTGTGAATGATATTGTGTGTGCATGTGTAATTTTTAAAAGGTAAAAACAAGAACCGGAATTCTAATGAAAACCAGGGTAAAGCTTATTTTGAAGATGTACAAAGGGGTCCACAGTGCTTTGTTCCTTAGTTTTGCTTCTGAAGATTCGCCTCCACAAGTGTTTCATGTTGAGTTTTAGAGATGATGTCATGTATTCATGTCTTAGACCAAGCCTGAGCTCCATACTTCAAACCTTCCTCCTCAATCCTGTGTGGATAGATCCAAAACTCAGTCTAATCCTCCCAGAAGAAAAAAGGTTTGAGAATATTCACTTTAGAACGGCTCATAGAAAAATATATTTATATGTAGTTACATTTCCGGGGGTCACTATACCATTTGTTTTTAACTGGATTACCTCTGAAATAAAGATCACCTCCATCAAATACCAGCAACTATCTCCTTTAGGCTATATATTTCTTTTAGAGCTTAAAAAACTATAAATGATTTCCAGATTTCTCAAATAAAACTACTTCGGCCTTGAGTTTGTTGCTGACTATTGAATCAATTGTTGAAGCAAGTCTTGGGGAAATATTAGAGACAAAATTTGGCCAAGAAATCTTGTAGAAAATATGTGATTTGAAACTTATTCAGAAATTAGACAGGGAGAGAAAATATGTGGCATCTGTTGTCCTTTGTTACTCTGCACTCATGGAGGTCCTGCTAACCAAGCTCCCCACGTTTCATGGGTGTCCTTCTCAGTGCAGTGTGCCAGTGGTCCAGAGAGCTCCCCTAAACTTCAAGATCAGCCTGGGTTGTTCAGCTAAAGATTTGAGGAAATCGTCTCCATAGCAGCTGCTAGGAGTTTGTCCTGAAGTGGCTTTATCAGCCTTTCCCAGGCTATTACATGGCTATCACAACCCTTTTCCAGAAACTGGAGCCCCTGGGGCTCTATTTTAATTTCTCATATTTCTCTAATTCATCTTGATTGGGAAGGAGAACCTGGCATCATTGAAAGTGAAATGAAAATGTAACGCATTCATGCTTCAACTATCAAATTGGGCATTCTGCCTCCCAGGGAGTCCATCAGGAATTTGCAGATTTAGTTAAATGACTTATAATATTCTTCCACTGTATCACTTAGCACAGTACTTTGGAATAATTGGTCAGTCTGTGAGCCTATCACATCTAGATTCTACAGCCTCTGAAGGCAGGTAGGATTGTATTGTTAATAAGGGCCAAGCTGGATTGGAAACTGTACTCTCATTAGAAATCAGACCTAACTAGAGATCAAACTGTCAGGGTCCTTAGCTGTCAGTTTGCGTAAGTGACCAAGACCCTTAGGAGAGAACTTGCCCTAAGAAAAAAGGAACTAAGATAATACCCAATTCTTGCCATAAGAAGTGATGATTCTCTGTTTGTCTCACAGATTCTCAGCAACTCCAGGCTTTTGCTTGAGACTTAGGATAAACTAGAAAAAAATAAAGACAAGCTAAAACTACAGAGAGTTGTTTTAGTGACATCTCTTAAGTATGTTGAAAATTTCAGCCTCTGTTGACATGAGTGCTGGAATCTGGGTGTGCCTTCTATAATTTTGAGGACTAGCAGTTTCTGTGTGGGCCTTGGGCACAGGTGGAGATGGGAGGCCTCAGCTCCGTGACTTGGCTCTGGAGAGGAGGAGAAGAGCAGGCAAAACATGGTAATCCAGACGCTCAGTACACAAAGTACCTGCCACTCACCTGACGGACTTCTAGAAATGCCTGAGAGGAATTTGAGAAACGTTTGAAGTTCCTCCAAAGTGTTAGTGGTCAGAACCAGAAAAACAGTGGTGTTTCCTAATTTTTATCTTTCAGGTAGGATGACCTAGAAAATACAGGTATTTTATGGTCAGTTCTTTGGTTTCAAGGACAGCATCTTATACATAGAAGTTTAGAGTGTTTTGAAGAAGGAAATGGTAACTCACTCCAGTATTCTTGCCTGGTGAGTCCCATGGACAGAGGAACCTGGTGGGCTACAGTCTATAGGGTTGCAAAGAGCAACTGAGCTTTAGAGTTTTTAATTGGTGAATTATTGGCAATAGGTATTATTATGTAAAACTTTTGTTTCTGATTTCCATTTTGAATAAAGATAGCTTATTTTAGTTCCAGAATGATTTCTCTCATGCTGTAGGCAGATGGACCATGAATACGAATTATCCTCATGTTCAGGATATCCTTGGGAGTCAAGACAACATGATGATTCCATTAGAAACCCCATTTTCAGAACGTACATGAATATTTTCATAAACTTTTACTGGCAATAAGAAAATATCTTGTGTTCATAATGTTGGCAAGTGAAATCATTATTTTCATTAAACTACTTCTTTTGAATACACGAACATTTCTGTTCTTNGGAAGGAGAACCTGGCATCATTGAAAGTGAAATGAAAATGTAACGCATTCATGCTTCAACTATCAAATTGGGCATTCTGCCTCCCAGGGAGTCCATCAGGAATTTGCAGATTTAGTTAAATGACTTATAATATTCTTCCACTGTATCACTTAGCACAGTACTTTGGAATAATTGGTCAGTCTGTGAGCCTATCACATCTAGATTCTACAGCCTCTGAAGGCAGGTAGGATTGTATTGTTAATAAGGGCCAAGCTGGATTGGAAACTGTACTCTCATTAGAAATCAGACCTAACTAGAGATCAAACTGTCAGGGTCCTTAGCCGTCAGTTTGCGTAAGTGACCAAGACCCTTAGGAGAGAACTTGCCCTAAGAAAAAAGGAACTAAGATAATACCCAATTCTTGCCATAAGAAGTGATGATTCTCTGTTTGTCTCACAGATTCTCAGCAACTCCAGGCTTTTGCTTGAGACTTAGGATAAACTAGAAAAAAATAAAGACAAGCTAAAACTACAGAGAGTTGTTTTAGTGACATCTCTTAAGTATGTTGAAAATTTCAGCCTCTGTTGACATGAGTGCTGGAATCTGGGTGTGCCTTCTATAATTTTGAGGACTAGCAGTTTCTGTGTGGGCCTTGGGCACAGGTGGAGATGGGAGGCCTCAGCTCTGTGACTTGACTCTGGAGAGGAGGAGAAGAGCAGGCAAAACATGGTAATCCAGACGCTCAGTACACAAAGTACCTGCCACTCACCTGACGGACTTCTAGAAATGCCTGAGAGGAATTTGAGAAACGTTTGAAGTTCCTCCAAAGTGTTAGTGGTCAGAACCAGAAAAACAGTGGTGTTTCCTAATTTTTATCTTTCAGGTAGGATGACCTAGAAAATACAGGTATTTTATGGTCAGTTCTTTGGTTTCAAGGACAGCATCTTATACATAGAAGTTTAGAGTGTTTTGAAGAAGGAAATGGTAACTCACTCCAGTATTCTTGCCTGGTGAGTCCCATGGACAGAGGAACCTGGTGGGCTACAGTCTATAGGGTTGCAAAGAGCAACTGAGCTTTAGAGTTTTTAATTGGTGAATTATTGGCAATAGGTATTATTATGTAAAACTTTTGTTTCTGATTTCCATTTTGAATAAAGATAGCTTATTTTAGTTCCAGAATGATTTCTCTCATGCTGTAGGCAGATGGACCATGAATACGAATTATCCTCATGTTCAGGATATCCTTGGGAGTCAAGACAACATGATGATTCCATTAGAAACCCCATTTTCAGAACGTACATGAATATTTTCATAAACTTTTACTGGCAATAAGAAAATATCTTGTGTTCATAATGTTGGCAAGTGAAATCATTATTTTCATTAAACTACTTCTTTTGAATACACGAACATTTCTGTTCTTGGAACAGTTTCAACTTACTTTTCAAGGATTAACTGTGTAACAGAATGAGTTCTCTCATTTTCTAAAGAACTTTGGGGTCTGAAGCTTAAAATAGACAGAGATGGTATACTTTCATATTTTAACCAGACCTTGACTGAAAAGAATGGAGGCAAAAACTTTTACTGTTATAAACAAATGTTGGAATCCGATGATGGGCTGTGGCTTCTCAAGTCTGCCCAACTCAGATTCTGCTAAGGTTTGCTATGCAAAACATCAGATGGTTCAAATCTTTTCCCATAGGAATGCATTCATTGTGAAGTACTGTCACTAAGGAGTCATTTAATAGTAACCCCTCTAGTTTACATAGCACTTCGTACATTATGCATTCACATTTTTTTACATGCCTAATCTCAATTTGTATAGTTAAAATCTTAGTGATCTGTTTTAGTCCTGATACATCTTTGCCTGGGGTTCATTGATTTTCTGTGGGCAGACGTTTCAGATTTCAACAATGTTTTCTAAGATCCCATTAAATTTATCTAATTGAGTTAAGCACACAAGTTACAAATGCCGTGCGTAGTATATTCAGTTATCATTGTGTTGCAGATTCTTAGTCTGTGAATTAATGCATGAAGATTGTCTCTCCAACTAGCTTATAGTGGCATGGTCACATTTTCCATTCTCCCTGGATCAACTGGCATTTTCTATATCCTTTCTGTACATATCAGTGTCAATAAATTAAGCAGATCATGTGTATCCTTGGCTTTAGGCTTGGGATGTCGCTTGTTGCTATATACAGTATAGAGAAGGTTCTGAGTCAGATTCCCCTAGTACTTTATGACGTATGTCAGTGGAGCTAGTAAATTTCTCCAAGTTTAAAGTCTGAAAAAGAATAAACTCATTCGAATGAAGAGGCATACTCATTTGTTATGATTTTTGCTGAAGTGCAAATGAGAGTTTCAACTCGAGTTTTCCTGGCAAGATCATTCTGAAAATGAATCCATTTAATCGGTATCTTTCAGTTATCAATTTCAGCTTTGTCAATTATCTTCCAATTTAATCTTACACTGTTTCCCAGAGAGACTATGGGACTGAAAGGACAAAGCCACTAGAATCATTTGGTCTAGAACCATCTGGTCTAGAGTCATCATATCTCTCATTAAGGAGGTCCAGGATAATATATTGTGGAGAAGGCAGTGGTACCCCACTCTAGTACTCTTGCCTGGAAACTCCCATGNTGTCTCTCCAACTAGCTTATAGTGGCATGGTCACATTTTCCATTCTCCCTGGATCAACTGGCATTTTCTATATCCTTTCTGTACATATCAGTGTCAATAAATTAAGCAGATCATGTGTATCCTTGGCTTTAGGCTTGGGATGTCGCTTGTTGCTATATACAGTATAGAGAAGGTTCTGAGTCAGATTCCCCTAGTACTTTATGACGTATGTCAGTGGAGCTAGTAAATTTCTCCAAGTTTAAAGTCTGAAAAAGAATAAACTCATTCGAATGAAGAGGCATACTCATTTGTTATGATTTTTGCTGAAGTGCAAATGAGAGTTTCAACTCGAGTTTTCCTGGCAAGATCATTCTGAAAATGAATCCATTTAATCGGTATCTTTCAGTTATCAATTTCAACTTTGTCAATTATCTTCCAATTTAATCTTACATTGTTTCCCAGAGAGACTATGGGACTGAAAGGACAAAGCCACTAGAATCATTTGGTCTAGAACCATCGGGTCTAGAGTCATCATATCTCTCATTAAGGAGGTCCAGGATAATATATTGTGGAGAAGGCAGTGGTACCCCACTCTAGTACTCTTGCCTGGAAACTCCCATGGACGGAGGAGCCTGATGGGGTGCAGTCCATGGGGTCGCTAAGGGTCGGACACGACTGAGCAACTTTCACTTTCATGCATTGGAGAAAGAAATGGCAACCCACTCCAGTGTTCTTGCCTGGAGAACCCAGGGACGGAGGAGCCTGATAGGCTGCAGTTTACGGGATCGCACAGAGTCGGACACAACTGAAGCGACGCAGCAGCAGCAGCAGCAGCAGCAGGATAATATATTGAAACCCACTGGAGATAAAGCAACAACAAAAAGAGTCATAAAGTTACATTCTAACTAATACCTATGATATTACTGTGTGCATTATCCTAAGATAAGTTTATATTCCTAAATGCAAGATGTAGAAGTGCCTAATGATATGTTCAGTCTTATTCATTCAAAGATATCTCTGAGTATATAAAAAAATTCAGTCCGAAGCTTAGCCAAGATTCTTTTTTATGCAAAGAAAAGATTCTGAAGCAAACACATCCTCTGGGACAAAGCTCAACTATAAGAAAAATGAAATATTTTCAGTTTTCTTTCCCCTAGTATTTGCCTTATATATGGAAAATCTGATCAAATCACTCTTTATTTTCAGTCCTCACTGGCTCCCTGTTGCCTGAAAGATGAAATTTCTTAAAGTGACATGTGTGAGCTTTTTTGATCCTGCCAGGCACTGTACTAGGTCCGTTATGGGGACTATGACTGTCATTCCTCACAACATCTTTAGAGAATAATAGCAATATCTTCAGTTTAGAGCTGAGAAAACAGAGACTCAGAGAGGTTTCCCAAAGCTACACTGCAGTTAAGTGGGCATAGCCAGGGTATCTGACACCAAACACTGTCCAAACATATTTTGCTTGCCTTTCAGGTTCTTTGCAGAATTTACATCAAAAATGCCTGAAGAAAGACAGACAGACAGACAGACAGATAACAGTCTGTAGAAATAATATTTTGGATGCATTGGGTTAAATTGAGTATATTATTAATGTTAATTCCACATGTTTATAAAAGTTACTGCTTTAAAATGTAAAATTACATTTGTGGCTAAAAATTTCTACTGGACAGCTCTCATCTAGATAGAAATGAATTCTTTGCAGATTGCCTTCCCAGGAGGCCTGAGCTTTAGGGAAGTATTGGAAGAGAAAAGCATCTTCCAGAAATGCAGAACAAATTCGCATTAGGTTTTTACTCTGAGGTTTACTGGGGATAATATCTTTCCAACACATGTAGCCTGAGAACACAGTTGAACACAGAGCTGCCAAGAGAACTGACTGTGGCCTTCAAGAGAGCTGTGACTTCCTAAGGAGAACAGGCTGTGTGTCCTCGAGGAGATTTGATCACACCTTTTTGTTACTCTGTGTTTAAAGCAAGGCAGTATCCACAGAGCACAAAGAATATAAAAAGCAGTGATGAATGCCCCAAAGACCTCAGTAGTAATTTTCTATGATGGATCCTGGAAGAGGCAAAACCAGTCTGTAAAACCAGTTAGGTGTGCTATAGATGGTATTCCTGCTGTAGACTTCCACTTTCCAGGACTCACATTAAACTTGAGAGCTTAATCTCTATATGGATGTCTGATATAAAACACACAAATATATCTGCTCTAAAGAAATGGCTCAAATATGATAGAAGTCTATTTTTTACTCACTTAAAATCCAAAACAAGTTTTGGATTGAGGACAGACTCTTCTTTGGTAGTGGTTTGGGGATCTTGGCTCTTCCCTTCTTGTAACCTCTCTCTTAAACTTGGCTTCCAAGATCACAGTGCTCATCTTCATCAAGTTGGAAAGGAAAGGGATTAAGGACCATTCTTATATGACTTAGAATTCAGCTGTAGTCTATTTATGGGCCTTGGAAGAAGAGGACCATTAGGTGGGCATAAAGCATTCTCTTACAGTCTATCCTTTTCTTTCATTCATCAAATACCAACTTTTCCCATGCCCAAAACACTCTAAGTCTTTCCCCAGGGGAGATGACACAAAGTTCTATTCAGCTACTGTATCTAACTCAAACGTCTAGGTCATGAGCTATCTTGTCATTTTTTGATGTTTTGAACTTTAGGCTCAGAAATTTACCTCAGAGCTAGGATTTAAATACACACACACACACACACACACACACACACACACACTTATAGAAACAGCTTAATGGTAGAATTGTTTCTTTTTTTTTTTGTAGCCCTTTTTTTTAAACTTTTTATTTTTAATTGGGCTGTCACCGAATAGCAATATTGTGACAGTTTCAGGTGAATAGAGAAGGGACTCAGCCATACATATACATGTGTCCATTCCTCCCCCAGTTCCCCTGCCTTACAGGCAATGGATTTATTTCTGATGCGAGAACAGTGTATTTCTTTGCCAGGTTGAGTCAAAAATAGTTTGAATCAGTTCCTTGACATCACGTGGACAAATTATAATTGCTTGGTAGCTTTTCCACTGGTTGAGTTAGAATCCTACTAAGGAGAGCTCCAATGCAATGCTTGTATTTCCTTTGCCACAAGAACACAGGAAATCACTAACTTATACTTTCCTCCTTATTCTGATTTCCCTGTCATTCTACACAAAGCAGCTCCAACCTCCAGTCATTGCCATCCCAGAAGTCATGACTAAGCATGAACAAAAACTTGTGTCAAGGCTTTTTGTTTGTTTGTTTTTTAAACAGTGCTTTGCTTTTGAAGAAGTATGTGCCTGGAAGGCAGGAGCAAAACTGAGCAATCACTGCTTAAGAATGGGTATCAGCTCTGCCCCTGAGTTTCCAATCAGCCTCCATTCTTAACTGCAGAGGCTTTGCAGCTTCTTCTGAAGCCAAGAGAAGACCACCTCCTAAGACGGTATTTCTCTTCTCCCATCTTCTCTAGCGCATACCAAATAGGAATGGGGTCAGAAATATACAAAACGAAATTCAAGTGGCTGCTCCAAGAAGAAGTGGGCATAAATCCTCTACTTACTGTGTGCAAATATGGTTAATGACTAACCTCTCTGAACCTTAGTTTCTTCATCTGCATGATAACAATCATCTCCTTCAGAGTTTTGTTGTAAAAATTCAACAGAAAATATCAGAAAATGTGGAACACAGTGTATAACCCATAAGTACCCAATTCATGATCATTTCTAACTTTTCATCTGCTTCCTTTTAACACTCTCCTGAGTGCAACACCTCCACACAGCCCACCCACCTTGACTATGGTTTTAATGCATCCTGATCACTAGTTCAGGCTGCTGACATTGGACCTACCTTTCACACTCTCCTGCTGCCTCAGCACATCCTCAGCCCCCAACTGAAGATGCTTAAGAGATGGCCCTCCTCCCAATATTCTGTCAGTTTGTCCTCCCACAGTCTAGTCTCTTCCATCTAGTCCCAGCCCACTTTTGTGTTATGCCCATGGTAGCAAGAAAATCAGTGGCCACACTATATGAAAGACTAAATGCCAGCCCAGGGAACCAAGAGTGAACTGGGATATGGCGAGTTCATATACGTGTGTGTGCGTGAGAGAGACAAAGCAGAGATGCATGCAGAGATGTTGAGTGAGAGGCTGTATGCACGAAAATGGAACTGAAGGAAAACACCATGAGATTTTTTTAATAAGAAGTTTAGATGAAGAAATATAGAAGCCAGAGGATACCTGGGAACGAATGTGTGAGTGGTAACAGAAGGAAGGACATGTCATTGAATTAATGTGAAAGAAGGGAAAGGTCAGGAATGTAGTGACAAATGGAAAGACAGAATTAAAACATGTGGGTATATATATCTATATATATATTCAATTTTAGGGGATTGTGCCATGAAAAATAAATTACTTCTTCCAAAGCTTAATAATTAGAGGTCAATCCAGGAAGAGAAATCTGTGCTCTATAAGCAATTCCCCTTCCCCAGGGCATAAGTATAGCTTTGGTTAAACAACCTATATATATAGAAAAGGCCAGTGTCCTTAGGAGATGAAGGCTTGATTCATGATTAATGATGGCCAGTGTCCAGTCCAGGAAGCCCTCCGTCTGCCCTTGACCACGATCCTTTGGGGCTGGATACCATTGCCTTATATGGACCTCCTTTGGAAAAGGAGAATCTTTCTGGATTCCCCCAAATACCATAGTGGGATTCAGTCCAGGTTCAAGTCAGCTCAAATTCAAAGGAAAGGATTTTTGCTTTGATAGGAGCCAGCTAGGTCAGAGAGAAGCAAACAGGCACATAAGCACAGACTTCCTTTTTCTGTAGGAAAGAGTCTGGTCTCTGTGGTGGCCCATGTTCTCTGTGAAGGCTTCTGAGACCATCTTAGAAGGGACTTCTTCCTATTACTAACCCCACTTATCACCCTGTTTGCATTTAATGATGCACAGCAGATGAACTGGCATTCCTAGATCTATGCTTTTATCACCTCTAGGAGAGCAAAGCAACCGTCCGATCAGCCTGACCATATCCTCCTGAGGTTTCTCCTGGTCATTCCCAATGTAGTGGAGCTTTTTGATGCAATTGGAGACAATGCACAGGAAAATAGTTTCCTTGACAGTCAAAGCTTCTAGCTCCACAAACTGCCCAGTTCCAGACAGTGTGGAAAGCTCTTGATACAGTTACAATATTGACAACACAAAAGACTACAGCTATTATTATATAAGTGGAATCAACACCATCCCATATTTCAAGCATTCTCCTGGAATTTTGACATCTGATTTGGAAACATTTTTCTCATTTGTTGACAAAAGACAAAGGGAAACTTCAGTGACATCTCTACAACCTTACAGAGAATGAATATAGAATCAGATTTAAATATCCCACTTTCCTCAAGGTGTACAGCAATGCAATTCAGTAAAATGTGGAAAAGAGAAAGTGGCAAGAAGCTCCAAGAGCAAAACTCCATCCAAAGGTCATTTCATCATAGCTTTCCCTCTGTACCACTTTAGGTTTGGGGCATTTTTTTCAAATTGTGTATCCAAAACATATCTTGGAAGGTTAGCAGTGTCTGATTAACCCTGCTAATGGCAATTGCACCAACCTCAAGGCATTATGAAACCCCTAGTAAAGAAATTGGTAATTTTTAAAAAGTTTTATTTTGAGATAATTATAGATTCACATGAAGTTTTAAGAATAACACAGAGAGTTCCCATGTTTCCTTTATCTAGTTTCCCCAGTGGTAATATCTTACAAATATTATCTCTGCAAAACTACCATTAAATATCAAACAGGATATTGATGTTGACAAAATCCACTGATATTACTCAGATATTCAGATTTCCTTAGTTTCACTTAGACTCCTCTATGTGTGCATTTAGTTCTATGTAATTCTATTACATGGGTAGGTTTCTGAATGGAGCTCCACAGTCAAAATATAGAACAGTCCCATTACCACAGGATCTCTTTTATATTAATCAAATCAAAGTGAAATTTCTCAATGAGTAGTTCAAGGGAGTATTTGTAACTGAAGTACTATAAAAAGAGTGAAAAAAAAAAAACAATAACCATGTTCTGATTTAATAAACTAGTGATTATTACGGTTTCACAGGAAATAGAATTAAACTGTTTCATTTTTTCCCCTATCACCCATCTGATGACCATTTTGGGAGATTGTGCTAGATACTTAAAAATGTTGTTAAGACACATGATTCTTTAAAGAGAGATATAAATAACTAATGGTACTTCAATAATATTCTAATAGAGAAACATACAAAGAACCAGTAGAAGAAAAATATTCAGTCAACTAACATCTACAAATTGCTTAATACACCAAGCACTGCTCCTGCTGCTGCTGCTAAGTCGCTTCAGTCGTGTCTGACTCTGTGCCACCCCATAGACGGCAGCCCACCAGGCTCCCCCGTCCCTGGGATTCTCCAGGCAAGAACACTGGAGTGGGTTGCCATTTCCTTCTCCATTGCATGAAAGTGAAAAGTGAAGTTGAAGTTGCTCAGTTATGTCCGACCCTTAGCAACCCCATGGACTGCAGCCCACCAGGCATCTCCATCCATGAGAGTTTCCAGGCAAGACTACTGGAGTGGGTTGCTATTTCCTTACACCAAGCACTAGAGAAACACAAATGTATTAGAATACTTCTATCTCAAGTTTTTCTGTCACAGACAATTTTCCTTTTTCTCTACTTAATACTTTCCATCAAAATAAAATCAGAACAAGTACACACAAGCAGAGAAATGTAAAATGCTGGCACAGGTCATGGAGAAATGTTAAGGGTGGCAGAGCCCTGTTTGAATTGGAATGATTTTCTAAGGGCAAAGAATTGTGAAATTATTCAGCAAGGTCTCCACTAATCAGTCTGACCCACAGAGGGAACTTTTATATTTTTACCTCCAGCACCATAACTGCATGACCGTACTAATAAAATATCTTTTTGTAGAGGGCTTCTTAGCTGTATAAAAGAAATGTAAATGCGATCCCTTACACTCTAAATGGAGAAAAGTCATTCACACAAATCAATATAGCAGATATTGAGAGTGAAGTTTGCATGACTTATAACAATGAGTGGCTATTACTGGGAGATGGTAGAACTTGAATCAGGCCCCAGAATTGGATGGGTAAAGAGCAAGGAAAAAGTGTATTATTTGAAAGGAAAATAGATGAACAGGTGAGAAAATGAGTGTCACATATTCAGAGACAGTGAGAATTCAGGATAGTTGAGAGTATGAAATTCACATGGGTGATATGAGGATGGTACGCTATAGGGTTGGGTGGCCTGGACTCAAATCCCAGATGCCCCATTTCCTTGATAGATGAAGTAGTGAGTGAATTAACTTCCTTTGCTTCAGTGCTATCCCTGTAAAATGAGGATAATAACTGTATCCCCTTTGTGGGTTTTGGTGAGTGTTCAATGTGCCAAATCTACAAGTTGCTTCTCAGAGTGCCTTGCACAGAAGTGCTTACTGTACTCTGACTATCACTTTTACTATGTTACTTATGAGACAATATTTTTGAAAGTCTTATTAAATGCTGTCATAAAAAGGTTAGCTTTTAACCTTAGGCATTGGTGTGCCCATTGTAACAGAGCAATAAATGGTAACATGTAAGAAGGTCTTTAGGTCGACACTGTTGAAAGAGAATATGACTGGAGAGAGGGAAAAACCTTAGGAAGAAGGAAAATCATCTCAGCATGAGACAAGGAGAGCCTGGTTTTCAATAACAGAAGAGAGAGATTTCAAAGGGAACTTATTTGGACCTAGAGGTTACTATCTACTANTAGGCATTGGTGTGCCCATTGTAACAGAGCAATAAATGGTAACATGTAAGAAGGTCTTTAGGTCGACACTATTGAAAGAGAATATGACTGGAGAGAGGGAAAAACCTTAGGAAGAAGGAAAATCATCTCAGCAAGAGACAAGGAGAGCCTGGTTTTGAATAACAGAAGAGAGAGATTTCAAAGGGAACTTATTTGGACCTAGAGGTTACTATCTAGTATAAGTGAGAAGAAAGAAATGACAAATCTGCCGTCCCCCTTTTTTTAAAATTCCAGAAAATAGTGTCTCATGAGTTAGATAAAAAGGAAAAGAAGTAGAACCAGTAGGGAGAGATGTATCCTGCCTGTTTATACACATGAACATATGTACATACACACGTATATACTTACAATGTATTCACATATATAAAACGTATTTTTATATAAAGCATATTTTTATATATAAAACATATAATGAATCTCATATGTGTATAATATGTATTTTTCTACTTATTATGTGGAATTGGCTTACACAGTTATGGGGGCTGGCTGGGCAAGACTGAAGTCGAAAGAGCACGCATTCGGGAAGGGCTGGTAGAAATGGGCAGGACTCTCGTGAGCTCCATCTGAAGCTTGAGGTCCACAGGAAGAGCATGGGGACAGAAGAGCATGCAGGCCTACCTGGTGTGCCTGATCTTCACGGAAGTCCTATTCCTTCTTTAAAGGGCTTTCGCCAAATTAGGTGAGCCTCCTTTCCTCACCTCCAGGATAATCTCCCTTTTGATAAACCCCAAATCAACTGATTGGAGGCCTTAATTACATGTGTAAAATCCTTCATCAGTACCTAGACTATACTTTGGTTGAGTAACTTGGAGAGGGTATGTATGTGTGCAACAGAGTGGCTGCTGCCTCCTGCCTGCCTCTCAGCTCTCCTTGTAGCCTACCCTAATCAGAAGCATAACTTGCCTAATGTCATAAGCTGAGAAGTGGAAATCGTGATTTGAACTGAGATTTGTGTTATTCTGAAATCCGATCCCTAAACTATTATGGCATTCTTCAGCCAGCTCTGGGAAACATTTCATTCATACTCCCAATTTTGAATGTGCCATGATTATAACTTTGTGGAAATATGAATGTGCATGAAAGTTACTGAAAATAAAAGTTAAAATGTAAAAAAAAAAAAAAAAAAAAAAAGAATAAACATACCAGAAAGGAGTCTGGGGAATGCAGCTCATCCTAACCAGGTTCATGCCTCACCAAGCCATCCCACATTCCAGTAGAGATGACCTCTACCTCGTGAGAAAAATAGACTAAAAATGAGTGAAAGATGCAGAAAGGTGATAAAGATTTAAGTTATTAGCAGAGAGGTGAAAGTTGGATTTATGAGGCAGGAATTATTCACTAGAAAAGGAGAAAGAAGTAGCATCAACTTAGGTCAGTGTCCACAATTAAGCAACAGTAAGAAAAACATAAATAGTAAAGAAGTAATGTGAGCGCTTCCCTGGTGGCTCAGATGGTAAAGAATCTGCCTGCAGTGTAGGAGACCCAGGTTCAATCCCTGGGTTGAGAAGATCCCCTGGAGGAGGGCATGGCAACCCACCCCAGTATTCTTGCCTGGAGTATCCCCATGGACAGAGGAATAAGTAGCAATGTAGTTAGTATGAAAGGAAGAGAACCATTAGAAACACAGAAGAGGTGAAACATGTATTATTAAATCACTCCTGTTTGAAACGTCTAATGGATCCCCACTGCCTATAGAATATAAACAGTCCGTCCCAAAATTGGGGTCCAAGCCCCTTCTAGTTTTCTATCTTCATGTTCAACCACCCATCCATACTCATGACCCTTCTGCTCTAACCACATCAGATACTCTGTTTCCTAACTACAACTTCTGTGCTTTGCTTCTTCTCTTGAAATAACCTTCCTCCTCGTTTTTGTCTACCCATCACCTATTTTATATAATATATTACATAATATTCCTATCCTGTTCATAAATAAGAATCTCATACTTTCTCCTGCTATTGCAGTTATCTACAAATATTACATTCCATGGTTTTGCTCAGTTTTCTATTTCTTGAGGATACAATTATGACATATTTATACTTGACCCCTAACACATGCTTGACAAATACCAGACATATATTTTATGTGAAGGGATAAATCAATGATCAAATAAATCAATGTATTAAACTATTTAATAAGAACGCTCTAGAAATGATGAGTCCNCAAGAAATAGAGCAAGAAATAGTTGTTAACAAAAGAAACTCTAGAACCTAGTCAGTGATTCAGTAAGAACCCAGAGATACGGGTTCAAATTCTGGCTCTGCCACCTACTGTCGGTATGAGTGTGGACAAGTCTCTAAATCTTGGTTTAGTCCATTACTAAACAGAGTCAACATTTTCTACTTGACAGGGTTTTTTGAGGATGAAATTAGACAGTTACAAAGAAGTGCCTATGCTATAAAGACATTCAGTGAAACATTCAATAATGAATGCCAGGCCCTTCCATTTTGTTTTCTATNTGTCAAAATGGAGCAGAAGAAAACCAACCGATACCCTGAGGGTCACTTAGGTACCAAATGTGTTCTTCCCTGACTTCACAGTTGCAGAGTAGTTCTGTCTCCCCCCAGCTGTCAGGTTCTTTTACTCCTACTAGGGTGATGAATCCTTTCCTTGATTGCTGGTCTCTTGGCCAAGGAACCTGAAGGGACTGGGTGATAGCCAAACCTTAAAGTTTGTTCCCTTAAAGAAGTGTTACTGCTTTGGGAAACAAGACCTCCAATTTTGATCCAATCACAGTATTGATTTTATTCTTAACATCTTCCTGACAGACACATAAAAACAATTGGTTCAAATCTATTTTAAAACTGAGAGGCTAAGAAGAACAAGAAATAGAGCAAGAAATAGTTGTTAACAAAAGAAACTCTAGAACCTAGTCAGTGATTCAGTAAGAACCCAGAGATACGGGTTCAAATTCTGGCTCTGCCACCTACTGTCGGTATGAGTGTGGACAAGTCTCTAAATCTTGGTTTAGTCCATTACTAAACAGAGTCAACATTTTCTACTTGACAGGGTTTTTTGAGGATGAAATTAGACAGTTACAAAGAAGTGCCTATGCTATAAAGACATTCAGTGAAACATTCAATAATGAATGCCAGGCCCTTCCATTTTGTTTTCTATAATGACTCAAGGATTTCTCTGCAAAAAGAGAATATGCTGTTACTCTGCCTCACCAATTCTCCCTTGTAGCTCTTCCTCTCTTAATTACGGTCCAGAATGACCTCTGGAAAAGATAACCTAGGAAACCACAAAACAAATATATGAGTGTTTAAATTTTCTCAGTAATAAAAATAGCCAGAGTGACTGGTCTTTCTCAAGAGTCCTTGATGCATGACTAAGAGAATTTTGAAATGTCTTTTAAGTTTTCCTACTAGGGATACAGATATTTTCCCAGCATCCTACTCCTATCATCCAAAGAATTGGGCCTTTTCTCAGAGGATTTTTCAAACCTTCTTCATATATGGCTATCTTTGGAAATGAACTAACCTCTTTATAGTGCTGAAACTTGATATGTGTGTATTTTAATATGAGCACCGTGATGATAGTGAATATACAGATGTGTAGATGCGTGTATACATATTAAGGGGTTGCTTGTTGAAGGCCAGGGCGAAATGAGAGTGGGAAAGCTAGTGTAAGGGGTTGGAAGAGAGAGAGAAAGGGGAGGCCACAGAGAGTGGAGAGTTTTGTGTTAATGGAGTAGGTGATGTAAGCTGGTGATGGGAGTGGCACTGCATTGAGTTTATATCCCAGCCCTGAAACATGCTCAGCTTTGACTTTCTCATCTGTACAGTGG
Organism: Neotragus moschatus; assembly: GCA_006410615.1. Taxonomy (NCBI): domain Eukaryota; kingdom Metazoa; phylum Chordata; class Mammalia; order Artiodactyla; family Bovidae; genus Neotragus; species Neotragus moschatus. The sequence goes on from SJYA01001610.1 coordinate 2,535,667, forward strand.
GGATAGTGTTAGTACTGACTTTATAGAGCTGCTGAGATGGCTAAACAACAAGATGAATCTTAAGCACTTTACATGGTGCCAAACACAAAGTAAGCACATGTTATATGGAAGTTATTGTTCTTCGTTAATGAAACTTTCTTTCACCTTCCAAAAAGAGACATCCTAAAACAGGACTTGATTTTTGCAGAGCAAAAAAAGTGTTCCCGTTTGAAGTTTCTCCCTCCTAGCCCCTCTGCAGGACGCTTATTGCTCTTGACATCCATTTCTACCCTAATCAGTTTCAATTAGATCTATTAGGATGGCAGTTCCTTTCCTAACCTGTTGATCTCTTGACCAAGGAATCCAAAGTGACTAAGCAGCAAGTTTGCCTTAAGACTTAATAAAACTCTTACGTTCACTGGTAAAAATGTCCCTTCTCTGAGAAACATGACTTCCATATCCACAAAACTTTAGTTGTATTAATGAGAAGCACAGATTCCTCAAGTGGGTCACTGACAGGGAAGAAGAGTTACGCTTGCTTTAGCGATCTATTTCCCGAATCCATATATGTTCCTTTTTGATCATATGGCACCACATAACAAAGATGGATTTAAGGTATATGTGTGTCTTCCTTCTCTCTAAGCTGGCTCCAGAGTTGCACCTTCACAAGGACAGATAGAGCTTCCATAGCTCGATCAAACCAGATGTCTCTGGGTACTGTGGCACGCGATAGATCTAGTGGAGCCTGTGGTCCCAAGCATAGTAATTAGCAGCGCTGGGATTTAATCCAGTTCAGCCAGTAGTAAAGCACACTTCAAGGTCAGCTTGTTACTGTTAACCTCTGTGCTATGAGATGGATTCCCTAATTTGCTGCCATGTGATACTGGATTCCATGTTGGTGGGTCAAACTCTTGTTTCTTTGAATAGTGGATACTGGCTGAGACCTAGCACACAGGGAACGCAAACCTATAACCAGAATATGAATTAATTCCAGTCAAGGGAATCATACCCATTTCTGGATGGAAGGGAACCAATGTAGTTAACTTGCCAACATGTGACTGATTTGTCTTGTCGAGGGCTAGGGCCGTATTAGAGACTCAGGTTTGTTCTTTATTCCTAGCCGGTTGTAAATTCAGTGGCAGCAATAGGTACAGCAGTCTTGGTGAATGGAATCCTGTACCGTTGGCCCCAAGCATAGCCTCCATTCTTCTGACCAAGGCCATCCCATTACTACAGCCATTGTGCCGACTTCAGGGTGACCAGTGACGGGAGAGCTGATATCATCTGCCCCATACTTCCTTGGAAGTAAGGTGGAATGCATACTTTGGTCCTGAAGGGAACTATCTGAGCCATGCAGAATTGCNTACCGTTGGCCCCAAGCATAGCCTCCATTCTTCTGACCAAGGCCATCCCATTACTACAGCCATTGTGCCGACTTCAGGGTGACCAGTGACGGGAGAGCTGATATCATCTGCCCCATACTTCCTTGGAAGTAAGGTGGAATGCATACTTTGGTCCTGAAGGGAACTATCTGAGCCATGCAGAATTGCATCAGCTACACTGCTGCTGCTAAGTCGCTTCAGTCTGTGACCCCATAGACGGCAGCCCACCAGGCTCCCCCGCCCCTGGGATTCTCCAGGCAAGAACACCGGAGTGGGTTGCCATTTCCTTCTCCAATGCATGAAAGTGAAAAGGGAAAGTGAAGTCGCTCAGTTGTGTCCGACTCTTAACGACCCCATGGACTGTGGCCCACCAGGCTCCTCCGTCCATGTGATTTTCCAGGCAAGAGTACTGGAGTGGGGTGCCATTGCCTTAGGTAAGAGAAAATAATGGCTTGATGAATTGTACATTGAGTGTGAGAGAAGAGACAAGTTAAGAAAAGCTTCTAGGTTGTTTACCTAGTCATTATGGTGAATAGTGGGTACTTGTGAAATGGAAAGATAGGCAGAAATGCAGGTTTGGATTACAGGACAGAAACTCAAGAATTTAGTATAGAACATGTTCAATTTGAGCTGCCTATTAGCCATCTAAATGAAGCTGTTGAGTAGGCAATAGCAACTCAATAAAAAATAAATAAATCAGTTTGGATTCTTAGGGAGGAGGTCACCTGGTAATTTTCTTCAACACAGTCATTTTTAAGAATAAACCCTCAAGGTGACAGAACAAATACAAGACAGAATCCTAACTGATTTTGCTAACAATGGTTTAATTGAGGAAGCTAGATCAGAGATCTCCAAAGAACATTTACTGGAAGAATTGAGACTCACTGATTTTATTTTAGCCTCTGCATAGCCCTTTGTCAGGATAACATAGTATAGCATTGTTAAGCAGAGAGCATTGCAAAGTTGTTTGGATGTTTCAAAATTCACATCAGTCTAGCTTTATCCAAAGAAGACAACTTCTCTTTACCACGAACCCCACAGCCTGCTTATTTGGCATGGAGGGGCATGGGGAGCCGAGGACTGGGTCACCTCCACTACAGAAGGCAGGAGAGAGGGAATTCCCCCCTTCCCTAAAGTGAATTGATTTGCTGCCTGATTTCAGAGGCTGAGATTCAGTACACAAGTTACATACTTTTTCACAGAGTGACTCATCAGGACAAGAATGTGGGTAAAGGGACTCTCTGATGACATTCCACAGCTGTATTATTGTGTCTTCAGCTGCAGCCTGCACTTGAGAGAGGGCAGGTGGCTCTTGCTGGACTGAATCCATATTCTCCATCTGATCACCCAGGCAGGGACATGTGACTTTATGTGACTGACATGTCCTCTTTCTTGGTCTACTTGTTTTCTAGAATATGTTGCTCAGTGTGAAATAAACCTTCTGACATTAGGATTTTTAAGTTTTTTGTATTTTGCTTTGTATTTGACTAATTTTTAGTATTTTGCTTCCCCAGGAGTTATTCTTGGCCATTCCCAAAACCAATTGCTTATAAGAATAACTGGGATTTTTTTTTTCTTTTTTTAAGAAAATATTTGCAAATCTAGTTACCTTATAAAGCTATTACATTATTATTGATTATATCATTCATACTTTTCATCCCTGTGACTCACTTATTTTGTAACTGGAAGTTTTACCTTTCAGTCTCCCATCTATTGCTCTCACCCCTCCACTAACCTCCCATCCGGCAACTACTCATGTGTTCTCCGTATCTCTGATTCTATTTCTGTTTTGTTATATTTGTTCATTTGTTTTGTTTTTCTAAATTTTATCTGTTTTTTAGTTTCCATATATAAGTGAAGTTATATGGTATTTGTCTTTCTCTGTCTGACTTCACTTATTCCATGTTGTCACAAATGGCAAGATTTTTTTTTTAATGGCTGAGTGATATTACATTGTGTGTGTGTTTGCATGTGTGTGTGCGTGTGTGTGTGTGTGTGTGTGTGTGTATACACCACATCTTTATCAATTCATCTATTAGTGGACACTTAGGTTGCTTCCATATATTGGCTATTGTGAATAATGCTGATCTGAACACAGGGGTTCAGATGTCTTTTTGAGTTAGTGTTTTGATTTTCTTTGAAAGAATACCCAGAATTGGAATCGCTGGATTGCACAGTAGTTTTTGCTTTAATTTTTTTGAGCAGTCTCCATACTCCTTCACACAGTAGCTGTACCAGTTTATATTCTTACCAATACTGCTCAAGGTTCCCTTTCTCTACATCCTCACCAATACTTCCTGTATATTATCTCTTTAATATTAGAAGTTCTGACAACTGTGGGGTGGTATTTCACTGTGCTTTTGATTTGCATTTCCATGATAATCAGTGATGTTAAGCATCTTTTCCAGTGTCTGTTGGTCATTTGTATATCTTCGTTAGAAACATGTTTATTCAGGTCCTCTGCTAATTTTTTAATTGAGTTGTTTTTTGCTTAGTGTTGAGTTGTATGAGTTAGTTCTATATTTTGGATATTAACTCCTTAACACATGTATCTGTTGCAAGCATCTTCTCTCATTCAATAGGAAGCATTTTTGTTTTATAGTTTCCTTTGCCATGCAAAAGCTTTTTAGTTTTATGTAGTCACATTTGTCATTTTTGCTTCTGTTTCCCTTATCTGAGAAGATATATCCAAAAACAAAAATCCCTAACACTGATGTCATGGAGTATAATGTTTTTTCTTCTAAGTTTCATGATTTAAAGTCTTACATTTATGACTTTAATCTGTTTTGAGTTTATATATATGCATACACACACACACACACACACACACACACATATATATATATATGAAGGTAGTCCAGTTTCATTATTTTGAATGCAGTTGTTCAATTTTCCTAAGACCATTTATGAGAGTGTTTTTCCCCATTGTATATTCTTGCCCTTTTTGTTGTATATTAACTGACCATACAAGTGTAGGGTTATTTCTGGGCTTTTTATTCTATTCCATTGATCTATGTATCTGTTTTTGTCCCAGTACCATACTATTTTGATAACTATAATTTGGAATGAGGGAGTGTGATACTTCCAGGTTTATTCTCTTAAGATTGTTTTGGCTATTTGGGGACTTTTATGTGTCCATATAAATTTTAGAATTACTTGTTTTAGATCTATGAAAAATACTATTGGTATTTTGATAGGTATTACATTGCATTTGTAGCTTGCCTTGGGAAATATGATCATTTTAAAAATATTGATTTTTCCAATCCATAGACATACTTTATCTTTCCATTTGTTTGTACTGTCTTAAATTTATTTCATCGGTATGTTATGGTTTTTAGAGTATAGTTCTCTTTTAGCTCCTTAGTTAGATTTATTGTTAGGTACTTTATTCTTTTTGATGCAAGTATAAATAGAATTGTTTTAATAATTTCTCTGTCTGATAGTTTAATGTTAGTGCATATAACTGCAACAGATTTCTATATATTTGTATCTTGTATATACAAATATATACACAAAAATACACAAAAAATATAAAAAGTATATATAAAATATACAAATGTATTTGTATCTTGCATCTTTACTGAGTTCATTTATTAGTTTCAATAGTATTTTGGTAGTGTCTTTAACATTATATATATATAATCATATACAAACAGTGACAGTTTTAATTTTTCCTTTTCAATTGATTATCTTTAATTTCTTTTTCTTTTATGATTGTTGTGGCTAGGATTTCCAATACTATGTTGAATAAAAGTGGTGAGTTCAGTTCAGTTTAGTCGCTCAGTCGTGTCTGACTCTTTGCGACCCCATGAACCTCAGCACGCCAGGCCTCCCTGTCCATCACCAACTCCCAGAGTCTACCTAAACCCATGTCCATTGAGTCAGTGATGCCATCCAACCATCTCATCCTCTGTCATCCCCTTCTCCTCCAGCCCTCAATCTTTCTCAGCATCAGAGTCTTTTCAAATGAGTCAGTTCTTCTCATCAGGTGGCCAAAGTATTGGAGTTTCAGTAAGAGTGGGTAGCATTGTCTTGTTCCTGATCTTACAGGAAATACTTTCATTTTTTTTAAATTGCTGAATATGATGTTGGCTGTGATTTTATCGTATCTGATCTTTATTTTTTGAGGTATTTTCCCCTATATACTCAGTTTGTTGAGAATTTTTATTATAAATAAATGTTAAATTTTTTTCAAAATTTTTTTTTTTGCATTTGTTGAGATGATCTTATGGCTTTTATTCTTTATTAATGTGGCATGTGATATTGACTGATTTGTGGACATTGAACTCTCTTTGCATCCCTTAGATAAATTCTACTTGATCATGGTGTACAATTCTTTTAATGGATTGCTGAATTCAGTTTGCTAATATTCTGTTGAGGATTTTGGCATCTATGTTCATCAGTCATATTGGACTGTGATCTTCTTTTTTTCTAGTGTTCTTGTCTGATTTTGGTATCAGTGATGCTCACCTTGCAGAATGAGTTTGTAAGTACTCCTTTCTCTTTAACTTTTTGGAGTAATTTGAGAAGAATGGGCATTAATCCTTTAAATGTTTGGTTAGATTCACCTGTGAAATTGTCTAGTCCTGTACTTTTGTTTGTTCAGAATTTTTTTTATTACAGATTTAATTTTATTACTGATAATTGGTCTGTTCATGCTTTCTATTTCTTCCTGATTCAGTCTTAGAAGATTGTATGTTTCTAGGAATTTATCTATTTCTTCTAGGTTATCCATATTATTGTCATAGTAATTGTTCACAGTAAACTTTTATGATCCATTGTGTTTCTGTGGTGTCAGTTATAACTCCTTTTTCATTTCTGTTTTCTTTCTTTTGTATCCTCTCTCTTTTTTCTTGGTGAGTCCCGTTAGATGTCTATTCATTTTGTTTATCTTTTCAAAAAATCAATTCTTAGTTTCTTTTTAAGTCCCTTGGCCATTTATTACTGCTTTGATTTTTAGTTATTTAATTTTTACTCATTTAGATAATTTTATTTTAATAATAAAATTCCGTGGCCTCTAAGCAGAAATTTCTGATTGTCTAGGTCTGAGAAAAATCCCCAGCAATATGTACTTCCTTAAGGTAAATTTTTTGTTAAAATATAACACACAGAAGAGTTTACAAAATCACATATGTATAGTTTAAATAATTGTCCCAAAGTCTGTACACCCAAGTAACTAGTGTCTCACAAAACAAGAGATAAGCCATCACTAGCTGTCTCTTTGCCCCATCCCAGGCATTAACCTCGCCAAAGTAATCACAATCACAATACTGACTTCCACTCATGGATTAGCTTCACCAGTTTGTGACTTTTATATAAATGGATTCATTCACTGCATATTGTCCCTGATTTCTTTTGCTCAACATTGTGTTTGCAAGACTTTTAAGTCTTTTTAACCTGTGGTGATAGTTTGTTCACTCTCAGTTTTTATAGTATTCTATGAGTGTACCATTATTTATTAATCCATTTTGTGATTAACTTTAAAAATTTTTGTCTGTTATGATAGCAATGCCGTGAAAATTCCTAGCGTGCCTTTTGGTAAAATTATGTATGCTTTTCTGTTGGTTATTTTCCTTGAAGTAGAATTGCTGGTCAGATGGTATGCATATATTTAGCTTTAGCAGATACTGCCAAATAGTTTTCCAAGTGGTTCTACCAGTTTATATTCCCAGCAATAAACAAGCCTCCAGTTGCTCCACAAACTTGCTAGTGTTTCATTATATGAATCTTTTAAATTTTATATGTCTTGGTAAGTAATAGTGGTATCTCATTATGGTTTTAACTCAAGTTTGTTTCATGAATGTTGAGAATCTTTTTATTGTTTTTTTATCATTTGGTTATCTTTCCTTTGTAAAGAACCTGATCAAATCTTTTGCCTTTTTTTCTAGTGGTGTCTGTCTTCTTACCAATTTGTGTGAATCCTTTAACTGTGTATGTGTTGAAAATATGTTCTTCTACACTGTGACTTATATTTTTACTCCCTAATAGTGACTTTTGATTGACAGAAGCTCTTAATTTTTATGTTTTACCTTTTATTAATACTATATGTTTCCTCTTTTGGAAATATTTGCCTATCCCAAAGTTATGTTTTCTTCAGGATCCATATTTTTAAAAAGCTCCATGATTCTGATTCATTACTAGGTTTAAGAAATTTCAGTTTTGAGAAGTTGAAATCTATTAAATAATGTTACATACCAGAGGACGTGTTTCAGGTCTGAGTTAATAATAGTGAGGTTTGGTCCAGTGTCAAGAATGTCTTCCCTAAAGCATTAAATAAAGGGAGAGGATTTTAAAAACAAGCTTCAATATTAAGGTCTATGAAGGACGGATGAGGTGGATCCAGAGTCAGTGAAAAATAACCAAGTCAGATTGCTGTGTCAATATCAAAGTCTGTAGGCAGCGTCCAAATTTCAGGGTCACAGGTTAAAAGGGGCGAGGGCTAGTGGAGCAGAGCCCGGTGGGAAACCTTGGGCCTGCGCGCCTCAGCTGTGTCTAGCTGTGTCCTGTGTGACTTCACAGTGCGTGGTTGATCATGTCACCTTCTCAGTGCCCTCCTTGCCTGCTCTTAGGTGATCCTAGATCTACTGTTGATTGGCCTTCTTACCCCATTTTAGAAAGTGATTCTCTTGTGCTATTAAAGAGAAATCCCTGGCTAGTTTTCAGTGGGCTAGGCTAGTAAAATATGTTATAATTTGGGAATTAAAAACGCTAGCTTTCCATCCCAACTTGACCAATTACATTTTTCAATAAATTCCTAAGTTAATCCTTTTCAAAACAAGTAATATGACCTTTGGAGCTACTTCTAAGACCTCAGGCTGTGGAGTCAGACGTGTGGTTCAAATTCTTGCCTGTGATCTTCTGCAAGTTACTTAATATCTCTGTGTTTTGGTTCTCTCATTTATTAATTAGAAGCAATAACAGTATATTTTCCTTAAGGTTTCCATGAGGATTAAATGAGTTAATACATGTAAAGTACTTATAGTTTCTCGCCCATAGGAAGTACTCAATAAATCTTAAATTCTATGAACTATTAATCGGTTCATAGACTCTAAGCCTAATAACTACCTGATTTAATAACATCTGAAATATATTTTTCATTCCTTATAACTAAAAATTGTATCAGTGCACAATTAAATTGTTACATGTTAAAGGTATATAAGCCATATACTCAGAACTTCTCAAATATTACTCATATATTTTGAATGATTTAGTCTCTACTCCTTGCTTATTTATAGTTTGACCCCAGAGATCTGCAAGTACTGTGCAGTGACTATTACTGACTTTTAGGACTTACAGGCCTGAAAATAATCAGAATCTAAGAGAAGTCATTACCAGGGAAATTCGTTCTTAACTACAAAGGACAGTGAGATGGTCCATATCAGCGTCAAAGAGCAGTGATTTTATCCTTGCCTTCGTCAAGTGACCAGTGACCCAGGTCTGCATTTTGGCAATGTGGGACACTATGTTGTAAGAAACTAAAGTGTTGATTCCAAAGCTACCAGGAGGGTGTCACCACACAAAATCACAACTACTCCCCCTGATGGCTAGTGCTTAGAATTCCATTCAGAGACTTAAAAATCCTAATCACTTAAAATTGCTTCCTTAGAATATTTATAGAATGTCAGACCTTAATATTCTCTAATATTTTCTGAAAGCACTTTTTCTAAGGGGTAGGGAAGAAAGTCTTAGGATATAATCTCAAAATGAAAGTTGAAAGGATACCAGAAAGTTGAGGGGGAAATATAGGAAAGAAGATACACTGAAGGCCAGTTTTGCTTGATTTTGTAATTCTATGTGAATCTAACAAAGGTTATCTGCAAACATGGATAACAAGCATATTCTTATCCTAGTATAATATCTAGAATTGACAAATAATCGTTGTCTGAGCTGGGAAGGCCACTGTTTGTCCAACCCAAGAATCGTTTGATCCTTTCTTATGACCTGTCACACCATGTGATAAGAAAAATGCACTCACTCTACTTCACTGATTCCAGCATTTGAAATTTAGAAAATCAGAAAAGGTTTAGTTATCGCTACCTAATTCAGATCTGAATTATAAACCTTATTTAAAAATTCCAGTTTTCAAAGAGAATTTCTTTAGGCGAATGCTAGACAAAATGGCTGTTCAAATGAAAGAATGGCCTGACTCTGTAGTCAGGCAAGTGATCTCTTTTGTCACGGTGGTTACAGTGGAATCCTTCATAGGGCTCAAAAGTCATCAACAGAGCTCATTCCTGGCAAGCCTGAAGTTTTCTCTGCCCCAGAGAACTACTTTCTAATTACTGAAAACATGATATGGTAGAAACAAATCCTGTTGGCTCCAACTAAGCATATAATTGATTGAAAAGTTCAGTCCTGGTGTAACTGTAAAGACACAGAGTCTGTGGGACTGTTGCTGGGAATATGAGAGTGGGTGGGGGCCAGATTTTCTCCTTCTTGTGGGATTTGGGAGTTAAATTACATGTCCTGTCTTTGGAAATTAAGAACTGTTGATATTCAAGGAATAGTAAAGAAGCTGCACTTCCAGGAACGGAAGAGTATGTAGGCTAATTGTATCAATATGGCCTCTTGCCCTGAGGGCACTGGCTGCTGCAGCCATTTGATATGACTAAAACGTTAAAATAGCAGATGAATATTTACTAGATGGAAAAAGTTTATCCTGATGGCCAGTTCCACTCTCTCGGTTGGAAAGAATGTTGGCTTCTTTCCCTGGGGTATGCATAAGATGGAAAATAAAATGGGCTGTGTGAAGTGGGTGGGAGAGTGAGGAGGAAAAAAAACTCAAAGCCGCCAAACTCAGAGAGGGTCACGTGAGGGGGCGGAAGAGTTGAATGTCCTTGAAAAGACTGATGGAGGATTTTTCTCAGCCATTGTCTTGGTGTGCGGTGGTGCTAAAACTCTCAGCTGTGAGATGCGGTCAGACAGGTGCTCAGCTTCATTGGCTGTTGGTGCTTCCTGGGGTGCTGGATCTCAGTTATTCTCTTGTTTTGTCTAAACATGGCAAGAGTTCCTGGGAAACAGCAGAGCCCATGTGACTTAGCCATTTGGACTGTGAGTCCAAGATATGTTTTTAGCCATTACAGTAGCATACTGTATTTGCAGAGCAGAGCCCAGTCGCCAGATCAGAGAATGTCTGTTGCTTACAGCCTCAAGACGTAGTCACGCACTCTTCCTTGGTCGTGAGAGTTATGGAGCCCTGGTCTGTGCTCCAGCTTCCTGATACTCTGCCATCATCTGTGTAGCATCACAAGGCTAAACTGTGCTCCTGGATGTCTTTCCTGAATGGCATCTGGTCTTTGCCCTGGGAAAAAAGGCAGAGTTCTGCTCATTCCTGCTTCCACTGTCTGTGACGATCTTTATGCTTCTTTCCCACCTCTTTCCAGCTCATTCAGTTTATCTCATGTCATTTCAGCAGGTAACCATTGACTCATGAGCGGGGACCTGACTCTGGAAACACAAGAAAGACCTGTAGTAACATGTATCTAGCAAACCTCAAGTTTCTTATCTCTTAGTATGTGGACTTATTCTTCAGAGTTGCTGGGTTTGGGTTTTCTCCATGCCACCCAATAACTGTGTAGCATTTGGCAAGTTACCTAACATTTCTGTGCCTCACTTTCTTCTTTTTCTGATTATTATGAGGATTAAATGAGCTAGCACATGAAAGGGCTTAGAATAGACCCTGTTATACAATAGGGTAAGTGCTCCATAAATAATATCTATTATTATCCTTTTTTTTTCATTGTTCAGTATAAGGCCCTGTTTGATATTGGATATCTCTTATCATCTATTTTCACTTTATTTACATGTGCAAATTTTATTATGTGTTGCTTCTCTCTTTTGTTGTTCCAGACGTGGTACCTTAAAATGGCAGCTGGCTCTCATACACTTTGAGGAAGAGAATCATATCTTTTGCTCTCTCTGTGTACTACACAGCCTTACTTATCAAAGCTAGACATACAAAGGGTAGCCTCAAAATGCTTGTTAATTGAGTGAAGTTTGAGTAAAAAGAAAGATCTCTTAGTGATAGCTTACATTGGAATGTATTCAGTAGAATGGCCCCCATACTCAGTAGTTGTCTCCATGTCTTTCTCTAGTGATCTTGGTCCTACCTCTCCTAAATATTCCTCCTTCCAATCCCTGAGTGTCTTTTCCCACTAGATAGAACCAGTGTCAAGGAATATACTGTACCACATTGATACCATTTGGAGTTATCTTTAAAGCCATAAACCTGTCCTTATGAACTTCCAGGGCTTTCCTTTCACAACTGGTTTAGTCAGACTCTCCATGTCACAATCATTTATCTTTCCGAGCATATGTCGATTTTCCATGTGCTACTGTACTGCTCTGGCTGTCACATTTGGGAGGTCCTAATAATAATAATGTACATGGAACTTTGATGCACCATTTGCCTGAAGTAGTCAAAGTTATAAGCAGATGGAAAACATGCTGAGGTTTTAAAATTTTGACCAGAATCAGTGAGTGGTCCAGGACTTACCAGGTCCTCAAACTCCATGTCAAGTTCCCTTTCTTCCATGCCAGGCTGTTTCTTCTGCAATTGACACACTGAAATTGTAATAAGTAGGAAGAGAGCAGGGTCATGTGTCTGCAAAATGACATAATCATCTCTTAAAATGAGCCTTTCCCAGAAAACAGTCTCTGCCAACTTGACTAGCCATAAGAAAAATTGTTTAGGAGTCATAGGAAGTATCTCCCGCAAAAGAATGTTAGAAAGTGTGATTTCTGAGTCAGGATTAAGAGGAAGAGGCCTTTGGCTTCTCTGGGGTCTAGAGGCAATAGAGTTATTTCAGAGAAGGGACTTCTTCCCTCATCAATGGAAGTGTGACTGGTATGGATGACCTGTTATCTGCTCTCTGTTCTGGTGTATAAAGAGCCATTCCTCTGGCATGAATATCCACAGCCACAGCACACAGAAGGTAGACATGGTCAGAGACCACATTCATGTTTCACAGAGTACCATGAATCCAGGGTAGGGAGTTATGCTGGACAGAGCTCATCCGGCCCCTGCCTCCTGTTCCTCCATCTTTATAATTGTCCTGACTCTGGCCACAGTGGCCTCCATGCTATTTCTACAGCTATGGATGCAAGGAGGTCATCACTGCCACCTTGGCCCGCTACATGACAAAGAGTAATACTGTTCTTATACACTTATAAACTGCCTTGGTGGGATCTCGCTTCCTTGGCTGCTTCTCAGATGAGTGAGAGTTGTCCTGCCCTCCCCTCCCCTCCCTGAGAGCACTGGGCTTCCATGAAGCCAACTTTGACAATTGAATGGAAAGGACTCCCTTCTGCCTCCTGCTCTCATTGGGCCTCTCTGCCCGGTGGGCAGTCAGCTATGTTTCCAATCAGCAGTGGCCAGGGACTAATGCACAGCCTCACCTTTGTTCTTCTTTTTCCTGTGCCACATGTCCCATTTCCCCCACACTATTTAACAAAGGGGCAGCGCATGTGAGTTTTTGCTTTCATTTCTGTTACTAGGAATCAAAGTACAGAGACACCAGACAAGGTCAGATCCTGAAATAAAATCATTAAACCCCATTCATCCAGCCCAGACTGGCTGCCAACTCTACCACACCACCAAAGGCCTTCATGTCACAAAATCTACATTTCCTTTGATTTTTAAGCATACAAACTGAGATGTCTAAACATAAACACTTGGCTTCTTGTTTATGTTTAAATCCATCTGTTTGAGAACTGTCCCTATAGGAGCAAAGCATGCTCTATCTTCTGGGACAGCTTATTACATCTTTCATTGTTCAGTCACTCAGTTGAGTCCGACCCTGTGGACCGTAGCATACCAGTCTTCCCTCTACTTCACTATCTCCTGGAGTTTGCTCAAACTCAGGTCCATTAAGTTAGTGATGACATCCAACCATCTCATCCTCTATAATGGCTATTATGTGGTTGTAAAATTTTCCTAGCAGGCTAAAATTGTCCTCAGCCCACTTGGAACTTCTATCCATTGGTTTAACCATGCTCTCAAGAATCACAGAAACCATTTTTTTAGCCTTGTAAAGTCAGCTAACTGCCCTGATCCCTTCAAAACTTCTGGTCTCTAAAAATATTATCCCCAATTTCTTCAACTGCTCCTCATATATTATTTTTTAAGCATGCTCATAATTCAGTTCTTGGTTTTCACAAACAATTTTCCAAGGCTTCAAAATATATGTGACCCAAAGATAAAATATGGGGCCTCTTGAGAGGAATAAAAAGAAAACTACACCAAGACACTTTTTTACAGGGTAAATGCCCTTTAATTGGTGGCATGTGTGAGCTCACATGGGGGCAGCAAGTTGGCGACAGAGGGTGCAGGGGGCAGTAGTCTATTCTGAATCTTTGGTTTAGATTTGGGAGAGAAGGCTGAGTGTTTATAGTCTGTAATGTAAGTTTTGTTTTGTTTTTTTTCCTCCCACAAGGAAAGTGTATGTGGAACTAGCTCTTAAGCAATAAGCATTGTGGTTCAGTCTCAAGAGTTTATGGTCTTAGAAATCAGAGCAGGAAGCTGATATGAACTGTGAGAGATTAGGGCATGTGTGATTTAAATCATTCACTCTGAGTCAATCTTGATGGTGGGAAAGGCATCCATTCCACAGTGAGATGGTAAGGAATAAGATTTTTTTGTGCTGAAGGAAGGTAGGATGTTAATTCTTCCCCATCCTTGGTATGTGGATGCTTTGGGCACATGGGAGCAACCAAAACAGCGTGTCATGACCTTGAAGTCCCTGCTTGACATTTCAGGCTTAGACACCAGCCTGTCAGAAAAGTTCTGCTCCATTTTACTGTGTTTAGAGACCGATCTCTGAGCCCTGTGCCCAGGAGGGGACGTGTGTAAACACAGCAGAGGTAAAAGAGCCCTCATTCACAGCGTGAGCCATTTCCTTGATGAGTTGTCCACACGTCTGGTTTATATTTAACTGCCTCTTGCCATCACAGCATATTAGAAATGAAACTACCCTGACAGCCAATGTAGAGACTGCATAGATCCCAATGATGGGACATGTCAGTCTGGAGTTTTGCATTTTGAATAAAGGTCTTTAATGGCTGCAATGTAGCTGGCACTTGTTAAAAAAAATAAGGGCCCACTGACTAACTCTGATGATGGGAAAAATATATAATATAACCACATATATGGGGAGAAGATATATAATAAAAACATCTAAGTCATAGATTATTTTCTGAGCACCTTATATGAAATATCTCCTAAGTTTCCTGGGATAAATGTTAGATTCCTCTCCGTTATTCCTGAAGGTGTTCTTAGGACCATTGCCAATAGTTTAGAAACTTGGGTTGTGGCCTGGTGGTGACCTGGTTTGACAAAGTAATCACCTCTCTGCCCCCAGCATCCCCAGCACTGAGATGGAACCCTTTCTCTGGCCATCACTTATGTATTCTGTCTTCATATTGCTCTGTTAGGAAAATCTTCCCATGAATAAAAAAATTGTTTACCTGAAACTCATGATATTTGTCCAGAAAAGATCAACAGAGATCAGATCAAGTCCGACTCTGGTTTCCCAAGTCACATGGGGACTTCCAGAAATCGGTAGGAGCTGTGGACAATTGCAGTTTGGCTCAAGTTTAATAAGATCTCCATGGCACAAGAATGCTCCAGCTGACATCTGACTTAGCTACTCTTCCAACCTCTGATTTATGCCCTAATGCAGTGCATTCGCCTAGCTCTTCCCTGTTCTCTGATTTCAATATAGGAACTGTGTCTTGTTGAATCGTTATGGTAACTGAGGAGGTCTATTCTTTTGCTTGTTCTAAGCCAGTTCTTTTTCTGAGAGACTCCTGATCTTCCTTTGCTCTATCTCCCTTGTTGTCTCTTGACTTTACCTTTCTTTCCCAAAGAAAATCACATCTGAAGGATCTGCAGTCAAATGTTACTTCATGAAAAATGAATACAAGGCTTATATAGCAAGTCCATAGAACTTTTGTTGAGTTGAACAGAAAAGGCATCAGAACTCACTTCACTGAAGGGTTACCCTAGGCAATTCAGTCTCTTTTTGTCCAAAAATTCTCAAAAACTAGGACTTCACAGTGTTGGCTGGTTCCATCATTTTATCACTGGGCGACTCTGATGGTTAAAAGAACTATTTTTGATTATTAGCAGAAATCACTTCCCCGTTTTTCTGACTGCAGGACTAATTTTTATACTTGGAATTATACAGAAATAGTCTGTTTCTAATTCAACAAAGCAGATAAAGTATGTAACGATAGTCCTAAAGCAGCAACTCCCTTCCTTTCACCCTTTCCACTCCCTTCCTAACCCTCCCTCTGTGCGTGTGCACATGTGTGCATGCGTACACACACACACAAACACACACACACACTCAAACAATTATCTATTGCTTTCTCCAGGCAAAATAAGCTCAATTATTAAACATATTTGTCATGTGACTTGATAAACTGTCATATAGTTCACCATTTTGGTTGCTGACTTGAAACATACTTGATTAAATCTTGTTTCTATAGCCAATTTAGCAAAAAGGGTAAGAGTGAGAAAGAAGGGTTGGGAGACCCCTGTTTATAGAACACCAGATTCTTAAAATATCTGGCTCAATTCCAGTTTTAATGGGCTCCTCCACCCTCAGCTTAATCTACCCACAAATCACAGTTAAACCCAAATACAAAGAGGTTTCATTGCTTTACCCTGACTCACTATTAGTCTGGGGACTCATGGCTTCTCCTGCCATGATTTTGTTCCTCTCCTTGGATTTTCAGTACTTGGCAGTCATCTTTCCTCTGTAAGACAGTTGGGTTAAGTTCCATTCTTTCTGTAGCTACACTGGAGATCTGGAGTAAGAAATTTAGTCTTTAACTCCAGGACTGAAAACTAGAATTCACATCCTAGGCATTGAGCCAGCAAGAGCTGTGGGACCCACTAAGGGGGAAATATTTAGGGGTGGGGAGATGTGGGAATTAGGGAAGGGTGTAGATTAGGAAAGAAAAATTGTTCTTTACTGGCCATGTACTGCTTTTATAGAGATTTATTTCAGAAAATATTGGGTCTCTGATCCTCTTGTAGTTAATTCTTTTATGGGAATAGGAGTGCGGTGTCATGAAAAGTGCTAAATCGGAAAATAGAAAACTGTTCATGAAACTTCTAATACATCATCTTGTCTCTTGTCTGTGGAAAAGGACAAAGGTATAGACTGGAAGTTTTGTAAGGAGGTTGTAGTGCTAAGGCTGTATAATTCTAAGGTTTTAACACATAGGGTTTGTGGGATAATAAGGTAAATTAAAAGAAAATCTCCAGGACTGAGGCAGTCAAGTAGCAATTCCACATTAAAAAGCATTTGTTGAATATTTAACATTAAGTAGGTATTAGCTGTTAATCTTTAGCCAGGTTGGTTTAAATATTTGACATTCAAATTAAATGATCATACCACATTTAATAATAAAGTCACTGTATGTTAAACAAATATTACTTGGTTATTGAAACCATATGTTGCTCTAACCGCATTGTGAGGGATTCACATGTTTTCAATAACCAGCTGATCTTTATTTCATATACAGCATAATGTACATACTGTACTATGAAAAGTAGACAGGCTATTTATGTCCACCCCAAGTGATTATTTTAAGATAAATGTATTGGGTTTGACTTTCCTACTGATCCACCTACCTAATGATCTATTTACCCATTGTATAGGTGCTGTCAGTGAAGGAGTTTTGCTTGTAACAGTCTATCTTCCTGAATTTTATCATGTTGTACCTGAGTTGCCTGAGTTGAACAGATTACAACTACTGCCAGTCAACTGTTCCCTTTGCCCAAGCAATACCAAGAAATTTTATTGAATTGATTCATAGGTATGCAAACATTTCTATTTTTAATGTCTCTCTGGGATCATAAAAGATACTGCTTTAAATGAAATGTTTCCATTTCTCTTCTCTCATTCTAGAAAAATTAGTAGTCACCAAATATGATAGTATGAATGAATTCTTACTGATTCATTGAACTCCATTTTCTCAAGTACCAGAAATTTTTGTTTTAGTATGAATGTATTGATGATGTATTTGGAGACCTTGTTTATACCAATGATGTACCAGTTAGAGGACGGGGATAAGTGACAAGAAAAATGCATCTATGTTGAAATATTTTAGTGTGTTTCCAGCCTACTTTTGGGTGGAACCTGTTGGGGAAGCCTGCAGGATTGTAAGAGTCAAGTATCTCATTGAAGTGCTATGCAAAAGCATGTTTTAAAATCTGCTAATCATTAAAATTCTGTGAAGAGCATGAGATTGGGGATAAACATACATTTTTTATTGTGTTTAACATTAGCAATGATGGGCACCAGAAAAAATCTGTGGAAGGGGCTTTCAAGATTGTCTAGTCACATCTGCATTTTAAAGATGACCAATAATCCAGAACTTTTAAGTTTTGCCCCCAAATCACATAGGTAGTTAGTAGTAAAGTTTGTAGCCAAAGCCAGGATAGATCATTCAATCTTTTTTTTTTAATTTTTATTTTTTAGTTTGTTTTGCTTTACAATACTGTATTCGTTTTGCTATACATTGACGTGAATCAGCCACAAGTGTATATGAGCTCCCAATCCCGACACCCCCTCCCGCCTCCCACCCCACACCATCTCTCTGGATCATCCCCGTGCATCAGNTAACAAATTGAAAAATAAAAGCCATATGATTATCTCAATAGATGCAGAGAAGGCCTTCGACAAAATTCATTCAATCTTTATACCATATTATATGGCTATCAAAATCTGTTTGCCTTTTTAAATCAGAAGAAAAAACTTATTCTTCTTTTTAATCAGCAAAGTGAAAGCAGTTATGTCTCGGTCTTTCCATTCTGCTCCCAGAATGACCTATGAGCACATTTTTCTGTCTTATAACTGTCTACTGTTCTATCCCATCCTTGAAATCAGCTATCTGATGGTGAGAACTTTGACAAAAAGACAGAGATCAACAATGACCAAGGACTGGTTCATCCTGGTGTCTTCATTTCTGAATTTCCTTCTTCTATCATAGAGACCATATTCTCGCTTTCTGATATTCGACTGTGGCCTGAATTTGTCATGAATGTGGTCTCACTTATCAGTTCTCTGAGGATGTAACACATGAGTTACAGGACCTGAAGTCATTCTTCAAACTTAGGCTAAGTCTGTACAATCAGTGGATGACTTTTTCTAGAATGGTTCTTCCTGCAAATCTGAATCAAGCAAGTTAGCAACAGTATCAGCTTGGTAATGTGACTGAAATGTCTGATAACTCTAGGATTTTACTCTTGGTACTGTTGAGTAGAACAGAACTAAAGTCAGAATCTGTGTTGAAGGCATGTAACAGAGCCTTTAAATTAATTCATAATAATAATTCATCATCCAGAGCTTGCTGATTCAAAACAAAGCTTAAGACTACCAGGATGATGAAGTTTCTTCTGAGAGAAAGGTTTTGATAAGGGAAAGTAGAATGTAAAAAATAATGCTTAAATGGAATGAGAGGCATTATGAAATCTTTTTGCCAAAAATACAACCTGAAACTGATCAAACTTCTTGATCTAATTCAGTTAACAGGAAAAATAGGGGCAAAGGTATGTATTAAATAACTACATAGACATAATCTTGAATGTGGGATATTTAATGATCTAGTTAAATAGATCTAGATTAAATGATCTAGCTTTTATAGCAAATAAACTGCAAACAAACAAAAAAAAACCCTACAAGACAATTATAGTGTAAGGACTTCAGGTACTGATTTAAACAAACCATCTGAAAACAAAAGAATATATGATATGATATGATCAGAGGGATTTGAACTCTGACCAGATATATGATGAAACTAAGGAACTACTGTTAATTTTTAAGTATGTGGTAGGTTGATTAATGGTCCCCAAAGACATCCACGTCCTAGATTTTGGTATTTGCTGAAATGTTACTTATATGATAAAAGGGACTTTGCAGATATGGTTAAATTAGGGATTGACCTGAACTATGTAGGTAGAACCTAAATATAATCCAGCAATCCTTAGAAATGAGAAGCAAGGAAGTCATTGAAAAAATATGACTGAAGCAGATGTCAGAGTGATGTAGCCACGAAATTCCATTAGCTTTTAGGAGCTGGAAGAGGCAAGGAATGGATTCTCTTGTGGAGACCTGAAAAGGAACGAGTCCTACCTGATGACTCCTTGAGTTTATCCCCCTTGAGGCTCATTTCCGATTTCTGACCTTTAGATCTTTAAGAGAATAAATTTATGTTTTTATAAACCACTAAGCTTGTGATAATTTGTTATAGTAGCAATAGCAAAACATTGCAGTGCAGCCAAGTGTACTGTGGCTCTGTTTTTAAAAGCTTTTGTCTTTTACAGGTTCATATTACAATATTTCCAGAGGAATAAAGAAAAGTCTTAGATTTGCTACAAGACAATCCAGTGTGTTTGATGGAAAGAGTGTATGTGGGGGGAGTATTAACGAAGCAAGGCTGGAGATGAGTTGATAATTTTGAAACTGGATGATAGGTGCATAAACATTTATTATGTCCTTGGTTTTGTATGTTTCTCTGTTTCCAAGAGTAAAACTAAAGAGAATATGAAGATACATTTTCTAATGAATTCTTCCCAGTGCTGAATTGCCTGGTGTAATCTTTGTCTCCCCTAACTTTTCTCTTTCCCCTATCTTGATGTTCTAAATAAATAAAGAAGAAAGTGCTCTGATATAACTAATAGCCTGGAAAAGCTGATAGAAGGGTGGGGTAGGTAGTTATCAGAAGATAGCCAGTTCTTATTTGGATAAATCCATTGGACTTGGAACTCGATGGTGTTGTTGGATCTTTCATGTAAATGAAAACTGTATTGAAGAAAAAAGATAGCAAATGCCACTATATCTGCTATCCATAATGGATTTATTTAATTTGGCATTTGTCTACTTTTATGACATATACTAGAAAAACAAAGCCAGTCCCACTTCCTTTGTTTTTCCTAGATAAGAATTTTAAGGCATATTATCAGAGCAATATAATGCCTATTTTGCTTTCCTTTACACGGAAAAGTTTAAAACAATGGTTCTCAGTAACAGCTGTAGGCCAAAATTAACTGTAGAATTTTGATTTTTAGTATAATTTATAAGGCCACATCCAGAATGAAACAACAGAGAATAAATTTTTAAGGAAAGAAGTAAAAAGATCAGATTTTCTTATAGAAAAAGAATCTTTATAGCAGTGCGAAAGGTGAACTATAATGAAGAAAAACAACAAAGTCCCCAATTAAGGGATCTTTATAGTAGTAAAAGTAAGAAATTACGTGCAACTGAAAGAAGGAAGTGTAGGAGTTAGAAAACAGGAGATGAATTCTGAGAGATTTCTGAGATAGAAACAATAGATGTGGGTTATTTAAATAATGTGATGTAATGAGTATGGAGGATGTATAAGCCAGGATAATTCTTGTTTCTGTTGTGATAACAAGTAGAAACACTGAGTCAGCTCTTCTCTACCTTCCTCCATCCTTCCTAGTGTAAGGAAGAATATTCCTTCTGAAAGATCCTCATTCCTCTTTTTCCAGTAAGCCAGGGTTGGGACAAACTTTCCATGGTCTTATGTAATTTGGTTGTCAAGACAGAAAAACACAATTAGAAAAGTTCCTGGGAAGAAGCAAAAGATGTAGAGATTTGCCTGCACTAAGTGACTGGGTCCTTTATTCCTCTTGATCCTCTCACCGTGGTAATTCCAAATACATAGCACTCTGCTTGTGTTCATTCCTATTCACTTGCTATCAGTGGCAAATTCCCAGTCAACTAAGTCTCCCACTGAACTGGAGGGTTGCCAGCAGCTTTCTGGACATGAGCGTCTGGCCATGCTTTTTCTGCCTTCCTCTTCCCCTACACCAAGTGTCTGGTCCTTTTCTATTTTCTAAAATAAATCACAATTTTAAGCATAAAAAGTTTAGAATGAGAACATGCATATTTTTCTTCCTTATATTTTGTTGTTGCTGTTCAGTCACTAAGTCATGTCCGACTGTTTGCAACCCCATGGACTGCAGCACACCAGGCTCCACTGTCCTCCACTATCTCCCGGAGTTTGCTCAAATTCGTGTCCATTGAGTTGGTGATGCTATCCAACCATCTCATCCTCTGCCAATCTCCTTCACAGCTGAAGAGTGTCTAAACAGGGAGTAACTATTCACAGCCTAACTAACTAAAGCTCTAGATATTCTTTTACTAGCAAATATAATAACTGAATTTTCCTTAGTTTATTTCAGCCAGAACATCCTGTAAGGAAGTGATACCAAAAATTCATGAGTACAAGTGTACTGGATGAGGATTTCAATAGAAGCCTAACTTTTGTCAGCATTTTCATAAAAAAAGAAGGCTTGCTTCTGAACTTAAGTTCAGAACAGGACTCCAGTGAATGATTTTGGTAAAACTTCTCCATTTAAGGGAAAACACTAACACTGTCGCTTTTGGTGCCAAAAATTGATAATGATTCACCATAGCTGGATAGATATCTTGAGAGTGAGTGGAAGACAGTGAAAGACCTTATGGCTGTATCTTGGGCCATTCCTTTTGAAGTTGGAAGATGACGCAGGGTAATACTTTGTTATCATTTACTGTCAGCCTGTTCCTCCGTTATTAGTCAGAACCTATGTTGACCAACTTTGCTAAATATAGCATTATGTTCTTTCCACATGTCTTAGAAGAGGCAAGTAGAGTAGGTAATAGTATGTGTCAGACTACTTGGTTACCAGTTTGTCTTCTCTGAGTGAAAATTGTCTAGAACATTTCTGGCATGCCCTTTCCTCACTCTGAAGGGACACGTGTTGACACAGGGGGTTTCTGTTATCGTTTTAACTATAGGAGAATCTTTAGGGAGAACCATGATACTAATTTCTACTTAAAGCCCCAGCAGCTTGTGCGACGGTGCCCCTCAGGTTCTTCACAAAGATTCCCAGAAACGTTTTAATGGATATGGCTTTTGCTGTGAAGGCAGGCTTGGCCCATTGTGTGTGCCAATCAAGGCTTTGCACACTAGTGCTTAATGACCACAGGAGAGAATACAGCTGGCCCTTCCAGCATATTATTGGTAACCATTAACGTAAAATATTCTTTGCCTGTGTGATTCATCCCGATCTACCTCTAGACAGCTTCTTATTCTAATATCAGTGATGGCCTTGCCATTTCGAAAATGACCCATTTTTCCCATTCTAGTCTTCAAAATACCATGAGTATAGTTTAAGTGATGAACATAGTATACTCATATGTGATTGCTCTGGTTCCTTCTCATACTCAACAGTTAATACTGTTTTGACTTTTACTCTTGCTTTCAAATAATGGAATTTATTAGGTGCCCAGATATAAAGATGATGCAACTTCTGCCTGTTGATGGTTATAATCCAGTTAAGTTGTTTCATGTTTTTTATTCTTGCCTATTACTAAATATTTTGATCTACTCACTGGGGGAAGTTCATACCCATTGCTGCTGCTGCTGCTAAGTCACTTCAGTCGTGTCTGACTCTGTGTGACCCCATAGACAGCAGCCCACCAGGCTCCCCCATCCCTGGGATTCTCCAGGCAAGAACACTGGAGTGGGTTGCCATTTCCTTCTCCAATGCATGAAAGTGAAAAGTGAAGGGGAAGTTGCTCAGTCATGTCCGACTCTTAGTGACCCCATGGACTGCAGCCCACCAGGCTCCTCTGTCCATGGGAGTTTCCAGGCAAGCGTACTGGAATGGGGTGCCATTGCCTTCTCCTCATACCCATTATCTTGCATTAAAGTATGAATGAGTTTCCAATTAAGTTAAAGCAAAATTCAAGAATATGGAGATATCTGGAATTTGGTCTCTCATTTTAGGCTTACTTAGAAAGCCTGATAATTGAAGAAAATCATAACTCTTATTGTATAACTATTAATGCTGAATTTTAGATATTATGTAATCAACTTTTGTTGTTCTATGACAAACATCATTACAGCCAATTTTAGAAAATTTTACTTTATCACAATTTTACTGTATGTGCTCTTACCTAATCGTAATTCCAATCACAGAGCCCTCGATGCCTACAGTGTGAATAGCAATCAAACTCCTTTGGCTAATCACTATGTGCCAAGTGTAGTGCCTAGCAACTGAAATTTATTAACCTTCATAATCCTCACTAAAACCCTACTCAGTAGGTTCTTTTATTATTTCCATTTTACAGATGAAAAAGTCTTACAAAAGGTAATCAACTTAACCACATTTTCATCTCTAGACTCAGGTATGGACTTATAGCATATCCTTGTTGCCACCATGCCTAATAATGAAACTAGGGAGTCATTGTCAAGCTAGAATGATGAATCTTAGGAGACTTGTTTTATAAGTGCTGAAGCAACTCACTGATATTCTTGAGGAGAAGGTATCAGTGAGTATACAAATGTGATTTTTGGTACCCACAGAAGAAAGCATGTTTTAGCAAAGGTCTCTGGGTTTCAGAATCTACCTAGCCACACTTCATCCCTTCCATTGTTAAGTGTCAGTGACTTCACTGTCACACCTCTGAATCTCTCTCTTCTCCTAAAGAAGCTGGAGTTGGAAAAAGTAGTCTCTAATTCTGGAAGGACAGACTAGGTTGAGGCTATTGCCTCCTGGGATTATTTGAAGTGAGCACCAGCAGTCCACTACGTTACCTCTCCCAGCATCGTCTGCTTCAGATTCATCTGAGCAAATGGATGCCACGAAATTTGCCAGACATTGCAACCTACATTTTCTCAGTTAATGCTTTCGATAGCTCTATCCTTGCTTTAAAAAAGATGTCATTGAGGCTTTGAGTGGTGAGATGACTTGCCAGTGATGTGATTAGATCTAGGGAATGGCTGACAGGAAACACTGGTTCAAACACTCAAGTTCTAAGCCCTACAGGCATTACCAGGCACAAGCACTCCTTCTATACACCTCTGAAAACAAACCAGAATGCTCAGGTTGTTTTGAAGTTCATTGAACTCTCTGGAATTTCAACATTTTGGTAGTTCATTTGATCATGCTTTAAAGGAAATTAAGGTTTGCACTTTCCCTTTGAGAATAAAATGCTTCCACAAAGTAGTGTTTTCAGAATTTCCAGTGTTCCATGACCTTAAAAGTTAAAGAAACCATTTGCTGTTTTGGAGTATTCACAGCATAGAGAGCAGGAACCCCTTCTGGCATTTTCACCTACCAGTGTGACGGACCCTGGATCCCATGATTTTGTGATAACAGTCTTTGTGATCACATCCTGACCTGTAAAACTGGCTCCAGCTAAGGCCTGCCTTGTGCTTTGAGTATTTTTGAGTCAGTGGGATTTGTTTTCTGTTAAGCTGCTTGCTCACAAGGGAGGGGAAGGAGACAGAACCACCTCATTTTCCTCTACTGGTCTGACCAGTTTAAGTGAATAGGAGCCCAGAGAGAGGTCTCACTTTCCAATTTCCAGCTATCAAAGTAGGCAGTGGATCCATGGGTGTGTTTGAAAAGGGCAGCTGCCTGGTGCCTTCAGAGCAGTTGAGTGGGAGTAGTGAAAAGAAAGCCAGCCTGGGGAGACACACAGGTGTCCAGTTTCATCTGGAATTCAGACTAGGCTGTTTACAGGTCATGCACAGAAGCTGAACCGGCGCCCACAGTTCGATTCCTAGAGATTCAAGACATTTGAAAGACTTTGCATCCTCTCTGCTCTGGCTCCTGACTAAACTTCCCCAGCACCATCCACTCCATGCCCTGTTCCCCAGATTTCACACGACACCCAGTCTTTTGAGTTGTAAGAATGGCTGCACTTTTAGGGACCTCTGGGTGCCCAGGTGAACAAGTTTGAGGGGATATTATTGTTGCCTTTCAGATTAACATCTCCAGATAGTTAAAACTATTTAATGCTAGAAGTATCTTTAATCAATCCCAGCTTTATGTTTAAATGGCAGCTGAAGAGTATGTTCTTTTAAAAATTTTTTAAGAGATGATGTTAATGAGATGAATAAGCTGAGTAAGGGCAAGCTTGGAAAGAATCACTAACACTAAAAATATTTTCTTTTATCATAATGGTGCTGGCTCAAAGAACACAGGCAAGGGAAAAGAAAAGGAATAACAAACTGTAAGCAGGGAGAAACTGACTCTGAGCTCACCTTACTGTGAATCACTGCAGAAGGCAATGCTAAATACTTCAAGTAAATACAAAAGCTATCACTGATCTCTGTGGTTCCTTACTCCTCCCAGACAGCACCATCTTTCAACCTTAGTCCTGAGTGATAATCTTTTACCTGTGTATTTCTTTTGCTTTTATAATCTCACTTACTTTTTTAACCTGTTATTAGATGTAGCATTTTGTTGACTGTTTTAAATTCTTTTGGAATAAGATGAGAATACAAATACAAACGTATAACTTTATATATATATATCTAATATATACATTATAAACATAAATTAATATTTATATAAATATAAAAATAGATACCAAATTAATAACATAATAATTAATTCAGCAGTAGTGGGGCTTTTCTCCCTCCAAGTGTATTAATGCAATTGCTCTCTCTGTGTCTGTCACTCAGTCATGTCTGACTCTTTGTGAGCCCCATGGGCTATAGCCCACCAGGTTCCTCTGTCCGTGGAATTCTCCAGGCAAGAATACTGGAGTGGCGAGCCATTCCCTTCTCCAGATGTTCTCTACCTACCTGTAACTTAGAATAGCTAGGGAAATTTTGAATATAGTTTCACAGTCTAGACCTACTAACCAGTATCTCTCTATCTACCCATCATCTATCTTATGTCTATGGATTTAATGTCTACACAGGGACAAATGCCAATTGAGTTCTTACTAGCAGTGATTAGAAAAGAATCATTGTGGAATACCTTGTCTGACCAATGGTTATGACTCTGTGCTTCCACCGCAGAGGGCATAGACAGGTTCAATCCCTGGTCAAGGAACTAAGATCCTATAAGCCAAAAAAAAAAAAAGGAAAAGGAAATAATCATTGCTTCTTGCTCATTTATTCACCCGTATCATTTATTTATACATTATGTAACAAATGAATTTATAAATTCAAGGACTACAGAAGCAGAGTAAACATGTATGGCCCAGCTCTCACAGTCGTACATGACTACTGGAAGAAAACATAACTTTGACTAGATGGAGTTTTGTCAGCAAAGTAATGTCTCTTCTTTTTAATTCGCTGTGTAGGTTTGTAATTGCTTTTCTTCCAAGGAGCTAATGTGTTTTAATTTCATGGCTGCAGTAACCATCCACAGTGATTTTGGAGCCCAAGAAAATAAAGTCTGTCACCATTTCCATTGTTTCCCCTTCTATTTGACATGAAGTAATGGGATTGGATGCTATTGTCTTAGGTTTTGATTGTTGAGTTTTAAGTCAGCTTTTTCACTCTCCTCTTTCATCTTCCTCAGGAAACTCTTTAATTTCTCTTCACTTTCTGCCATAAGGGTGGTGTCATCTGCATATATGAGGTTATTAATAGTTCTTTCGAAAATCTTGATTCCAGCTTGTGCTTCATCCAGCCTGGCATTTTGCATGATATAGTCTGCATATGTTAAATAAGCAGAGTGAAAATATACAGCCTTGACGTACTCCTTTCCAAATTTGAAACCAATCTGTTTTCTAACTGTTGTTTCTTCTGCATGCAGGTTTCTCCAAAGGAAGGTGAGGTGGTCTGGTATTCCCATCTCTTTAAGAATTTTCCACAGTTTGTTGTGATCCACACAGTCAAAGGTTTTGGCATAGTCAATGAAGCAGAGTAGATGTTTTTCTGCAATTCTCTTGCTTTTTCCATGATCCAGCGGATGTTGGCAATTTGATCTCTGGTTCCTCTGCCTTTTCTAAATCCAGTTTGTAAATCTGGAATTTCAGTGTCCACATACTGTTGAAGCTTAGCTTGAAGGATTTTGAGCATTACTTTGCTAGCATGTGAAATGAGTGCAATTGTGTGGTAGTTTGAACATTTTGTGGCATTGCTCTTTGGGATTGGAATGAAAAATGACTTTTCCAGTTCTATGACCACTGCTGAGTTTTCTAAATTTGCTGGTATATTGAGTGTAGCACTTTAATAGCATCATCTTTTAGGATTTGAAATAGCTCAGCTGGAATTCCATCTCCTCCACTAGCTTTGTTCGGAGTGATGCTGCCTAAGGCCCACCTGACCTCACTCCCCAGGATGTTTGGCTCTAGGTGAGTGACCACACCATCGTGGTTATCTGGGTCATTAAGATCTTTTTTGTATAGTTCTTCTGTATATTCTTGCCACCTCTTCTTAATAGCCTCTGATTCTGTTAGGTCCATACTATTTCTGTCCTTTATTGTGCCTATCTTTGTATGAAATGTTTCCTTGATATCTCTAATTTTCTTGAAGAGATTTCTAGTCTTTCCCATTCTATTGTTTTCCTCTATTTTTCTGCATTGTTCACTTAAAAAGATTTTCTTATCTCTCCTGGCTATTCTTTGGAAGTCTGCATTCATATGTGTATATCTTTCCCTTTCTCCTTTGCCTTTCACTTCTCTTCTTTTCTCAGCTATTTGTAAAGCCTCCTCAGACAACCATTTTGCCTTTTTTGCATTTCTTTTTCTTGGGGATGGTCTTGATCCCTGCCTCCTATATGATGTCCCGAACTTCCATCCGTAGTTCTTCAAGCACTCTGTCAGATCTAATCCCTTGAATCTATTTGTCACTTCCACTGCATGATCACAAGGGATTTGATTTTAGGTCATACCTATATGACTTAGTTGTTTTCCCTATGTTCTTCAATTTAATTCTGAAGTTTGCTNATATGATGTCCCGAACTTCCATCCGTAGTTCTTCAAGCACTCTGTCAGATCTAATCCCTTGAATCTATTTGTCACTTCCACTGCATGATCACAAGGGATTTGATTTTAGGTCATACCTATATGACTTAGTTGTTTTCCCTATGTTCTTCAATTTAATTCTGAAGTTTGCTGTAAGGAGTTCATGATCTGAGCCACAGTCCACTCCCAGTCTTGTTTTTGCTGACTGTGTAGAGGTTCTCAATCTTTAGCTCCAAAGAATACAATCAATCTGATTTCGGTATTGACCATCTGGAGATGTCCATGTGTAGAGTCATCTCGTGCTATTGGAAGAAGGTGTTTGCTATGACCAGTGTGTTCTCTTGGCAAAACTCTATTTTGTCCTACCTCATTTTGTACTCCAAGGCCAGTGTTGCTTGTTACTCCAGGTAGTTCTTGATTTCCTAGTTTTGCATTCCAGTCTACTATAATGAAAAGGACATCTTTTCTTGGTGTTAGTTCTATAAGGAATTGTAAGTCTTCATAGAATCGTTCAACTTCAGCTTCTTTGACATTACTGGTCGTGGCATAGACTTGGATTACTATGATACTGAATGGTTTGCCTTGGAAACAAACAGAGTTCATTCTGTTGTTTTTGAGATTGCACCCAAGTACTGCATTTTGGACTCTTTTCTTGACTCTGAGAGCTACTCCATTTCTTGTAAGCACACATATAGTAGTACTGTTGAAATAATATCATTTTAGTTAGGAATGGTAAATTTCTCCTAGTTTAAGTGATAGGTGATTGGCAAAAATTTTTGTGACAATTTTACTGCATTAAAATTCAATAACCTAAAAACTATGGAAGTAAGCCCTTTGTTGAATTCTAAATTCACCACAAATCCAGTTCCTAATCTTTGCCTCTCTCCATCCCATCCCTAACTCAGCTTTATTTTTCAGTTCAGTTACTCAGTCTGCCTCTTTGCGACCCCATGGACTGCAGCACACCAGGTCTCCCTGTCCATCACCAACTTCCGGAGTTTACTCAAACTCATGTCCATTGAGTTAGTGATGCCATACAACCATCTCATCCTCTGTCATCCCCTTCTCCTCCTGCCTTCAATCTTTCCCAGCATCAGGGTCTTCTCAAATGGGTCAGTTCTTCACATCAGGTGGCCAAAGTGTTGGAGTTTCAGCTTTAGCATCAGTCCTTCCAATGAATATTCAGGACTGATTTCCTTTAGGATGGACTGGTTGGATCTCCTTGTATTTTTTGCTGCTGCTGCTGCTAAGTTGCTTCAGTCATGTCCGACTCTGTGCGACCCCATAGACGGCAGCCCACCAAGCTCTGCCGTCCCTGGGATTCTCCAGGCAAGAATACTGGAGTGGGTTGCCATTTCCTTCTCCAATGCATGAAAGTGAAAAGTGAAAGTCAAGTCGCTCAGTTGTGTCCGACTCCTAGTGACCCCATGGACTGCAACCTACCAGGCTCCCCCGTCCATGGGATTTTCCAGGCAAGAGTACTAGAGTGCGTTGCCATTGCCTTCTCCACTTGTATTTTCAGTAGGGTACAAAGACAGTACAGCGTTAACTGGCCTCTCAAAGTGGAAGCCTCCTAAACTTCAGTGTTTCCTCCTACAAGTCCCACCCTCCACCTCAACCCCTACCTTAATCCAGCACAAATAATTGATTGTCTCCTCTTTCTCATCCCACTGCTGTTAAAATATTTGTGGGCCTTTGCCTCTCCTCTTTCCTAAACTTCTGATCTTTATCACTTCTGTTTTCTGACTGGCCTTTCTCACTTCACTTTTCTTCCTATAGTATTCATCCCCTTCTCCATGGCAATTTACATCACTGCCCCCTCCTATGTTTGCTAATGCTGTATGACTTTTGTAGTTGACATCTGTTATTAGCAATCTGGCAATCTCTTTTCCCTGTGTGGTCAGTATAGTGAGTGAAGATATCATCTTATCTTGTTTCTGTTATTTGGCTCTTGAACTGCTTTTGTCATAAGGGTTGGTCAGTGGCTTTAAAGTGTTTTCTTCCCTTATACTTCATGTCACATGTCTCACACACACACACACACACACACACACACACACACACACACACTCCTCTATGCAGAGACATAGAGAAGGATAGAGTGGAAAGAAAAAATAATGGACTGCAAAGGCGAGACTAAGCAGGTACATTACTCAATTATGAATTATTTTGCTAAAAAGAAAATCTCTCAGGAAGATCACAATATACTTCTAAAAATACTCACACACTTTGTGTAACTACAGGCTGTTTTGTTGCCCTGGACTCACTATTTGCCTCCATCTACTCTCCCAGGATTTCATTTTCATATATCCCGTTGATTTTTCTGGGGTCTCACAAGCTAGATCTTCATTTCCTTTGTTTGTATGGTTATCTAGAGATTTCCATTACAATATTTGGTTTTGTGATTATTTTTCAGTAAGACTAGTAAGCTATTAGATACTATATAGATATATGTCTGTGTACTGGATTTGATGAATTCTTTTAACATTTTGTAACTTGCATGTCTTGAGAACAGTATGACTCTTTAGAAGGCTTTTTTAAAAATTACATATTTATTTATTTTTGGCTGTGGTGGGTCTTCATTGCTGGGCTTTTTCTCTAGTTGCAGCAAGCAGGGTAGAAGACTCTTTTTAATACTCACAGATGTCTAATCTGCTTAGAAAGGCCACTGGGAGCAAAAATATAGAGAAAGTTTATACTGTTAAATGACATGTAAATGCTTAGTAAAAGCAAAACAAAATAATGGATGGATCTTTGCTTCTGTAACACCATTATCATTTATAGTATATAATCAGTGAAGACTCTTTACAGTAGCTTAAGAAAAGTATCTAAGCTGCTATAGAAACATAATTGCCTCAAGAAGAACATCAGAATCAAGAGGAAATGTCTAAAAAAAGAGACTTTGATTATCTGAATTTAAAAACCTGATCCTAATAGTTTTGTGATACCATTCCTTGACTAAATACAGCTATTTCGAATGTGTCTCTATTCAGGGGAAACCACAAAATAAATATTTTCTGTTTACTTCTCCTTGTATGCTTCCCCTGTGGCTCAATCTTAAAGAAGCTGCATGTAAATGCAGGAGACACGGGTTCGATCCCTGGGTGAGGAAGTTCCCCTGAAGCAGGAAATAGCAACCCACTCCAGTATTCTTGCCTGGAAATTGCCATGGACAGAGGAACCTGATGGTCTACAGTCTATGGAGTTACAAAGAGTCAGACACAACAAATGATTATATACTTTTCAGATTCTGTTGTATAATCATTGCTTTCCAAACCTGGCATTGGTATCACCTGAGGCGATTTTAAAAATACAGATTCCCCGGTATACCCTAGACCTAACTGTGAATGTTCAGGTGGGACCTGAAAATGTTTAACTTGTTATGAGAGAAAATTCTTATGAAATCATTCAAACACCAATCCTAATGGCTTAGGAATTCATAAGTGGACCCTGAAGGAGACATGATGAAATGCTAGGAAGGAAAATCAGAGTGGCTTCTCTGTCCATACACTACCACCCACCCACAGCATGCACACACACACACACACTCACACACACACACTCACACACACACACTCACACACACACACCAGAACATGTAAATACGTGCCATGGCCATATGTGCCTGAGGGGATGGGAACTGAGCTAACTCGGAATACCCATGGCTGATCAATTCCAGTTACAGAAATAGCCATGTATAAATATCCTGTCCCAAACGTGCTTGACCTGCCAAAGTTCGGTTTACTTTTCCAGTTGAAGTCCTCAAAGGACACTGTGCTTGGGTGAGGCTGCTCTGCTTTCAGACTCCCTGGACTGTGGGCTATATTAGGGTCTTTCTGTCCCTGGGACATTTCCAAGGCTGGGCTCCTGCAACAGCATATTCATTGCCCTGTTGCCTACCTCTTATCTCCTCATTCAGGCCATTCCAGAATCCTGGACCCAAAAGCACCCACCCACTCAGGCTTACAGTCCCTGTCTGTAGACCTCTCTGGAAAGCCATCTCTATTAACACACTGGTATGGATGCCAGAAATAAAGTGGGAGTGATTGTGTTTGGATTTTACTCCAGCTGAGTTATCTCACTTTTTTTTTCCCCCAAAGAAGATTAAAAAAAAAACAAAAAACTACTATTTCACAACTTCAGTTTGAACTTTGATTTAGAGAAAGGTGAGCAGGAGAGCAATACTCGGTAGTTAGCTTGGAGATTCTCCCACTTTGGTTTTCATTTGCCAAGCTCATTTTCCAGTAAGCTTATAGGGAGCAACCTGCCCAGTAGCCAGGTCTGCGGCCTCCTGTGTTGTCTGTCTCCCATTCAAGCACGGTTCCAACCTCACTGAATTTTTGTCTCCAGACTCTTTGCTCACTCTACTGAGGAGGAGGGTTAGAACAAACAATGTTAATAGAGACATGTAGTTCAAAGCTACTTCTGTGTTTGCTTAGATGCAAGCACTTTAAGAGCAACTCAGTTTAACCTACATGATGCTGTAAAGATAGGCAGTGAGGCATGCTGCCCAGGCAGAGGGCTGTTCAAGTCAAACAGGCTGCTGTCCCTAGGCCAGTGGACAGACGGGAGATGATCAACTTGCAGCCAGAGGGTCAGCTCTGTGAACACCAGCCCACCATTGCTGGCCCACAGTGCCCTCGCTGGCCACTTAAAGAGGACAGGACTTTCTTTCATGTGGCTTAGCTGAAGATAGACTGTTAGCTGGGACTCACCGGTCTTATCACTGTGGACAGATCTGTTACCTGACCTTAACTCTGATTTCTCGTTTTGAATATATGGAAACATATTTAATTGGCTCTATAGTCATTTTTAGGCCCCCTAACTACAAAAGTATTTTCTGCATCCAATATTTATATATTCTACACACAGACTTATACCTTTATTTATAGATTCTGTGTAATTAACAGTGATTATGTTATAATTTTTCAGAGAATGGAAGCTAAGTTACAAGCTTTGGATTCTCCTCATATTCTCTCATAATTGGAACTGGAGGGAACTTCTGTTCTTCATAATAGCTCAGATAACATGGAAAACAAGAGATAGGTCTGTGGTACCTGAGAATTTCTCCAGAATCAAAGAATTTTAAGCTGATTCGAACGGCTTCTGAATTTTAGCTGGAAAAGGAAATATTTAGTTCTACCTGTGAGCTATTTGGCTGTATATATATGGAAAGAAACCCACATCCCTCATACTCTAAATTTACTTTAAAAAATTAGTTATATCTGGGCAGTATGTATATGTGTACACTACTTACTCTATTTCAAAGTGTGTGCTCTCTACATGAACCTGAACACACACCTGGAGTGTTTATCTCTCCTGCTTCCCCAGGTGAAGATCTTCCCCCTCCAGCCTCCTTCTCAGTCCACGAGTGTTTGAGTAATTCAGAATTCCTCTCCATTGGGTTGTATCAGCAGTCAACAGGTTGAATTCTGTCTCTCTAATGATCTCATGTGAAAGCCCATGTAACGTTTTCTCTTCCTTGACCCTCATCCTGGAAGTGGTCCCCACTGGGTAGCTACAGGCACATCTTCCTACAGCATTCATAACACACTAGACCCAGCATGGATAAACCTTTAATTATAGATGGCCATCTGTTTAATATAAACTTCATCTCCTGGCAGCTTCTTGGAAATTTGAGGAGTGATTTTTCTAAAGGGAAATGAGAATTGCTCATCGAATGGTGGCAGGGGAAAGACCTTGAATCCTTCACATTTTGACACACTTAGATCATCTAAGGCTGAATCCATGCTTGAAAATGGCATCGGTGTCACCTGACTTCACAATTCAAGGAGAGATGAGTGTTCCCTGGAAATTGTAATCAGTCTGCTATGGATTATTCAGGCTTTCCCCTTATACTTATTAAGGCTTCAATGACAGTAAGCTAAATGAACTCAGGGACAAGAACTAACCAAATGTGGGCATGATTCCCCATGTAATTTCTGGCCATAATTTTATAGTTTGGAATCAGTGTCATATTGTTAAGTTAGAAAAAATACTAAAATACATGACTGTGGGGTTGACCATTCTTCTTTCTTAATGACACTTGGTAAGTCAATCCTTACCCATGCCCAGAATCTTTTAGGGGAGCTGCCATGCCACAGGTCTCCTGGGGACAGCAACCCAGGCCACTTTGTTAGTGTTTTTCAGCCTCAAGATACAGCCAGAAGTGAGCTGTATCTTTACTAGACCAGAGGTGAGTCTGGACCAAAGCCAGTAGCCTCAGTTGGCCCAGCATTTTTATCATCTGGTTGGTATAGAAGATGAACAGCCCTAATCCTTTGCCGTCCAAATTATCAATCACTTTATTTCTTTCTTCTAAGGTATACATCTCCTTTGGGGTATTTTCCATACCTGGAATCAGGATGCCACACAGTATCTCTGTGTATTCAGTGTAATCATATTTCCTTCTTTGCTACTAGGTAGATCTTATTAAAATGGTGGTACAACACTGTTATATTCAAAATTCATAACCAACAGGGACTTATTGTATAGCACATGGAACTCTACTCACTGTTATGTGCCAACCTGGGTGGGAAAGGTATTTGGAGGAGAATGGATACATATATATTTATATATATAGTCTAGTCCCTTTGCTGTTCACCTGAAACTATCATAATATTGTTAATTGGCTATACCCAAATACAAAATGACTTCCCTGGTGGCTCAGACGGTAAAGCATCTGTCTACAATGCAGAGACCTGGGTTCGAGCCCTGGGTTGGGAAGATCCCCTGGAGAAGGAAATGGCAATCCACTCCAGTACTGTTGCCTGGAAAATCCCATGGACAGAGGAGCCTGGTACATACACTACAGTCTATGGGGTCGCAAAGAGTCAGACACGACTGAGTGACTTCACTTCACTTTACTTCACTTCCATACAAAATAAAAAGTTTAAAGTCTGAAAAAAATAGTAAATGATTCTCTGTATACAAATAAATAATATTGTGGTACATTATATAACCAATAATGTCTTTGAACCATAGTGATATAGTAACTAGGAGTGGGAACTGAAGCTTCAAGGACTTGAGAAGTTCTTTGGGATAGTCAGGACCGCCGTGGAGAGTAAGTCAAACAGATCAGTGAGAAGAAGGTACAAGTAGGTAGAGGAAGCTGACCAATGGGGAAGAAAAGAAACGAATATACAGAGGGACACGGATGACAAAGGGCTTCCCAAGTGGCACTAGTGGTAAAGAACCCACCTGTCAATGCAGGAGACATAGGAGATGTGGATTCGATCTCCCAGTAGGTGGAGAATCCCAAAGACAGAGGAGCCTGGCTGGCTACAGTACATAAGGTCACAAGGAATCAGACATGACTGAAGCGATTTAGCACGCAGGCACTGGCCACATGGGCCTTAGAAGCAAAAAAGAGAATAATAACAGGTTTCCAAGTACTCACAATAGTTCTTGGCCTTGAATTTCCCCCAGTGGATTTTTTAAACAAAGGACCCTAGGAGAACAGAGGAGAAGGTAAACATAACTAAGTCTCTTTTGGTCCTTAGCAAGATTCTGAGACTCATATTCTCAAAAGATTTGAGGGATCTTTGAAAATGATAGATTCCTATGCCCAGCCTTGTCACTCATTACCAAAAGCAGTTGAATGCTGGTGGTTCTCTGGGTATTTTGGTTGATAAAAATAGCATAAAGTTGAAGTTCATACCTGGATTCAATCCCAGCAAGGAAACAAAGACTGAACTTTAAGAGTGGTCCCCTCTCCAATGGTTGGAAAATGAACTTTCGGGTATGTCAACACATATGATGACAGAATCTTTTGGCCCAAATGAGCTCTGTGATTGATAGTTGATGGAACTCTGTGGCTAACTCAGTGAGGTAATTCAAGCTGAATCACACATGGATGTTCACAAGTTTCCCCAGACAATGACTGCAATTGACTTTCTCCAATTACACTATTGCAGCACCATGTTAATTGCCTTACAAAACTTACCACAATTTATTTTTATTTTATTTGTCTGCTTGGATATTGTCCCTCTCATTAAAATATGTCTTGTTCGCTGGTGTATTTTTGGCACTGAGTTGTGCATTATAGGTACTTAATATATATTTGTTAAATGTGGAAATGATAGGAGAGATAAGTGTAACAGATCTATTGAGCATTGGTAGAGAGCAAGTAGAAAGCAATTTTATGAATTAATATATGTAAAGCTTTTTAAATAGAGTGACCACTGTGTTGAGTGACTAAATAATAATGACTGTTATTATTTTTCATTATTGCCTATTTCCAGCTACTCTCTCAATTTATTCAACCCACCCTAGATGAACCCTGGACCAGACTCTTAGATTTTCTGGTAACTCCTGTTTTGGCAGATGTCCAAGGTTGAGTCTCTCATTGGGGTGTGTGTGTGTGTGTGTGTGTGTGTGTTTTTTATAAAGACCTCATCTCATCACTCTAACCACAGTTCCCATGATTCAAGCAATGCCTTCTGCAGTGGTTATTTGTAAGCTGCTCTTAATTCCTGGTTTTTGATCAGTCACTCCTCAGCTGGGGTGTCTTCACCATCCAGGAAAACTTCTTGGCCTCTCTCTCAATATGACCCATTCTGCTCCTCCCTTCAAAGTCCACATCTGACACATATCAAACTTGAAGGACAAACGCTTTCCATGGCAACCACTTCTGCTATCGTGCAAGGCTAGCCGTAGTCCCCAGCTCTCCCTTTTATTTTTTTTTTTAAATTTTTTATTTTTACTTTATTTTACTCTACAACACTGTATTGGTTTTGCCATACATTGACATGAATCCGCCATGGGTGTACATGAGTTCCCAATCCTGAACCCCCTCCCACCTCCCACCCCATATCATCTCTCTGGATCATCCCCGTGTAAGAAACAAATCGTCAGTCTATGTTCGATACAGGAGACAGGATGTTTAGGGCTGGTGCACGGGGCTGATCCGGCTCTCCCTTTTAGAGTTTCCCAAGTTAGAGCTGGATGCAGTTTCTATGTTCTCAAACTCCAAGGGACACAAGTAGTCAAGCTCTACACGTGGCTCTCTTGGGTTGACTTGAAATAGAGGAAAGAACTCTCTTTTCCTTCCCAAGGAGAGGACAGATGTCACAGCATACCAGAAATTTTCCATGACATTCTTCTCTACCAACTTCTTCAACCTCTCTTGTGTAGGCAAGAGGTAGAGGATAGGCTGATGTTGGTAGGACTGTTTTTAGAAGCTCTTAACTTGCTCTGCAGAAATAGTCAAGTACTTGGTACCTCTTTTTATCATTCTTGGCCTTTGTATCACCTAAAAAGCTGGGAAATCAAGACTCCCATTTTGGTATTCTGTTACATCAATATAGATAAAAGTGGCAACTCTTATAAAGTCTTTTTACATAGCAATCTACACTCAGACTGATCCTAGTTAACAAGGGATTATTAACGCCTTGAAAGTGAAAGTTGCTCAGTCATGTCCGACTCTTTGTGACCCCATGGATAGTCCATGGAATTCTCCAGGCCAGAATACTGGAGTAGGTAGCCTTTCCTTTCTCCAGGGCATCTTCTCAACCCAGGGATCAAACCCAGTTCTCCTGCATTGCAGGTGGATTCTTTACCAGCCGAGCTACCAAGGAAGCTCAATTAAAGCCTTATTTGGTAAATTGTCAACTGTTCTTTATTTCAAGTTCTAAACCTAGGAAAGGTCATACTTTCAAAGGGGTAATAAGCTAAGGTACAGTAGAATTTGAGGATTTCTTTGCAACTGGGATAAGTAGAAGTCAACCAGATTTAAAGGATGAGGTCTACACTATGGTTTGTAAAAACATAGCTGATGGAAACTTGAAAAATTCAATTTAAATATCATGAACAAAGGCTGCTATAATTTATTGGCCATTCATATTATATCATACTTCACTCTTGGGCTTTTTATCATAATTCTTTTAAAAACTTGGCCAACTAACTACCTTTTTCTATTAAGAGTGAAAAAGAAAAAAAAGTGAAATTGTTAGTTTCTCAGTCATGTCTGACTCTTTGCTACCCCACTGTAGCCTGCCAGGTTCCCCTGTCTATGGAATTCTCCAGGCAAGAATACTGGAGTAGGTAGCTACTCCTTTCTCCAGAGGATCTTCTCAGCCCAGGAATCGAACCCAGGTCTGCTACATTGCAGGAAGATTCTTTACCCTCTGAGCCACCAGGGAAGGCAAGAAAATTCTAACTTGGTAACATTTTGTTCTTAAAAATTAATAAATTGAAAATGTTGGATTTTTTTAATACTCAAGTCTCTCTAGTTGTGATCAACACCAACCAAACTTGAGCGTAAGGTAAGTTGACTCTGACTTAGCCTGAAGAATTTTGCAGGGCTGTCTGACTGGAATTGTTGGGTCTGAATTGGGTTTTGACTTACTTCACTTAAAGGCACCTGTGAGAAAGTTTGTGCACAGATACTTGGAAGATCAGTGGGAGAGAATAGTGGGAGAGATATAACCCAATACCTTATAACATCTTGGAAATGGTTTTCCAAACACCCTAGCAAAAGTTGGATAAACTGTCAAGTAGGCCATTAAAAGGGCTGAAAGAAATGCAGGGCTCTGTAGGTGCTTTAAACAGTGGTAAAGAGCCCCCAGGGCTGAACAGCTTTCTTCTGTAGGTTGTAGGTGGTAGGTAGAGTGAGAGCTCATGGATGCAACCATTGCCAGGTCAAGCTCGGAGATCATGAACAGAGACTCAGGGTAAATAGCAGCATGTAATGGGTGTGTGAACATACATGAGACTTCTATGGGGAAACCCAGAAATAACCTTGGGGGGACTTTTCAAGGGATCAAATTCTTACAGTTCTATGAGTGAAGCCACCAAGCTTATAGAATTTGAGTCATAATGTCAATGTAAATTATTTTTGCACACAAGCTGGTAAGCAGAAGGGCACTTAGGTTGTCTGAAGTTCTGGCCCCATGGCACTGGAGACCAGACCCTAATAAAGTGGCAATCAATTACTTGGTGCATTCCTGCTAGAAAAATCCATCACTCTCCATTGCTCTGATCTTAGCAAGGTCAAACTTGAAGAAAAATTGTATTATCTTTTTCAACCTATGTCCCATTTTTTGAAAACCTAGCTAAAGCTATCATCCTGTTACTAATAGTTGTATTTTAATAGAAGATGCAAAAGTGAAAAGCCCTCAAAGCACTAGAGCCGTAACAGTGAAATGATGAAATTTCTCCTGAGCGACTCTCCTGAGACACCAGCATAAAAAAAAATTCCCTAATATGGGAGCCAGGAGCCAGGAGGAAGGTTGGGCAGAAGTCCAGGGCTGTCTCTGGAATAAGTAAAATGAACTTTAGTAAGTTCCCAGCATTGAGGTGCTAAAAGCCACAAAATGAGTCATGCATTCATACATCATCAAAGATAAACTGTTACCAAATGAATCAAAATTCTTAAGTCACTGAAGTAAAAGAGCAGTTTCTGAACTAACGCTCTGTCTAGGCAAGTGTTCGAGTTTTCTCTTGGATGAGTTCCGCCCTCCTCAGCCGGCTTTAGGTGGCAGACTACACAACTGTCTTCAGAGAGTGGCAAAGGAAGGGAGATGCTGAGATCCTTTCTTCCAGTTTGAAGAAGGTATGAGTGGCGATTCCTAAGCAACAAGAATCTTACTGCCTCCTTTCCTCTTACGGCTTCCTGACAGGGCTGGAAGCCAGTAGATGCTGTGGGCATTGGCTATTCATCAGTGTGAAAGAGCCCTGCCTCAACAGGTCTGTTAAATTCTTCTGCTGCCAGACTTTCCAAAGATACTCACTGTGTGTGTGTGTGTGTGTGTGTGTGTGTGTGTGTGTGTTTATCTATTGAGATATCATTCATATACCATACAATTCATCCTTTTACAATTCAGTGCTCTTTTCACAACAGTATATTCACAGGTTTACGCAACCATTACCACAATTTGGGGGTTTCCCTGGTATCTTAGATGGTAAAGAATCTGCCTGCAATGCAGGAGACCCAGGTTCGATCCCTGCACTGGGAAGATCCCCTGGAGAAGGGAATGGCAACCTACTCCAGTATTCTTGCCTGGAGTATTCATGGATGGAGGAGCCTGGCAGGCTACAGACTATGGGGTCACAAAGAGTCAGTCACTACTGAACGAGTAACACAATAACAATAACCACAATTTTAGAATATTTTCATCACCCCAGAAAGAAACCCCATACCTATTACCAGTCTCTTTTCCTTTTCCCTGAACCCTTTCACTGGTAACCACTTCCACTGGTTACCCTTCACTGGTCACCACTAATATACTTTCTGTCCTAGTGGGCTTGCCTATTCTAGATATTTCATAAGAATTATACAATATGTGGTATAACTTGTGACTTGCTTCTTTGAGTATCATGATGTTTTCAGGGTTTATCCATGTCCGTATCCGTACTTCATAGTTTTTTGATCAAATAATCTTCCATTGTATAAATATACTACAGTTTATCCATTCTTCAGTTGATAGTCATTTGGGTTGGTTTTTTAGATGTTATAAATAATGCTGACAGGATAATTTATTGACAAGATTTTATGTGGACGTATGTTTTCCTTTCTCTTGGCTGTATTCCTAGGAGTGGAATTGCTAGGTTGTATGGGCTTCCCAGGTGGCGTCAATGGTAAAGAACCCATCTACCAGTACAGGAGATTCGAGTTTGATCCCTGGGTTGGGAAGATCTCCTGGAGGAGAAGAAGATCTCCATGGCAACCCACTCCAGTATTCTTGCCTGGACAATCCCATGGACCGAGGAGCCTGGTGGGCTATGGTCCATAGTACCGAAAAGTGTCAGACACAACTGAAGCAACTTAGTGTGCACACGTGGTAACTTAACATTTCATCTTTCAAAGGCTGCCAGACTATTTTCCAAAGCAGCTGCACCATGTTACATTTCAACCAGAAGTACATGAAAGTTGTAATTTCTTCACATTATCCCTAACGCTTGTTATTATTATCTATCTTCTTTTATTATTATAGTCATTCTAGCGGGTGTGAAACAGTACATCATTGTGGTTTTTATTTGCATTTTTCTGATGGTTAATGATATTAAGCATCTTTTTATTGGTTTTTTGGCCATCAGTATTTCTCTGGAAAATGTTTCTTTAGGTCCTTTTAAAGATACTCCTAAGTCCATAAAAATGCTACTGCTGGTTTTGACTCTGTGCCTGGCCACAGCAGGGCAGCGTAATGAAATGCACGCCAGGAACAGGACCTGTGAATGATTGGGGCCTACAGCAGAGCTGAAATGAGATGAACAGGAGAATGTGCTCATGGACAAAACAGCAAAGCCTGAAGAATAGCTTTTAGAACACTGTGATGGTCAGTTTTATGCCTATAACCAGGCTGCAGCCCTCAGTTATTCAATCAAACACTAGCGTAGGTTTTTTGTTG
This sequence comes from Neotragus moschatus, assembly GCA_006410615.1. NCBI lineage: Eukaryota > Metazoa > Chordata > Mammalia > Artiodactyla > Bovidae > Neotragus > Neotragus moschatus. The sequence goes on from SJYA01001610.1 coordinate 2,577,115, forward strand.
CTTAGTCACTCAGTCGTGTCTGACTCTTTGTGACCCTACGGACTGTGGACCAACCAGGCTCCTCTGTCATGGGATTTTCCAGGCAATAATTCTGGAGTGGGTTGCCATTTCCTTCTCCAACCTAGGTGTTACTGTGGCAGTATTTTATAGGCAAAATTAACATCTACAGTTGTTTTAAGAAGATGTAAAGGGGACCACCCTAGAGAATCTGGGTGGGCATGGTTCAATCAATTCAAAGGTTTTAGGAACAGAATTGAGATTTCCCTGAAGAAGCTCTTCCCAGGGACTGCAGCTTTGACTCACAAAGAGCTTCAGCCTGCCTGTCCTTACAGTCTGCACTAGGGACTTTGACTTGCCTAGCCAGCAAGTTGAAGGGAAAGCCACAGTCATGTAACATGCAATCACTATGTATGGAATATATATGTCTCCTACTGGTTCTGTTTCTCTGGTAAAATTGTGACTGATACAAATGCCAAGGAGCTCCTGACCTATCTAAAAGGGTTTCTTGTTCTTCTTGGTACAAGAAGATATAGGAAATGTGAGTGATGGAAAATCGTCCTTTGTAAACTGATCTAACCCTGGAAAAATTGCATATTTGGTCGCACTTTCCTTTCATGGCCTCACTTCCCAGATCACAGGTCTCCCTTCACCAGATTCCTATGTCACTCATCTTCTAATTCTTGACAGCAGCTGTAATTTTCAACGGGGAGCATTCTTACCCCACAAGAGACGTTTGGTCACATTTGGAGACATTTGTGGTTGTCACGAGTGGGTGAGGTGCTGTTAACATCAAGTGAGTAGATGCACCCTCTACAATTAGCAGGACAGCCCCCACGGCAAAATGGCAGTAGAGCCAGTGTTGAAAAACCTTGCTCTATGGTCTCACTAAATGTCTCCTGGTCCGTCAACTACCTAGAAATATTTAATGCCTCCAGTGGGTGTCTGCACTTGAAAAAAGACCTCAGAGATCAAACAGTCTTCAAATCACAAACAAATTGAATCTATAAAACAAAAGTTCAAGTCTTCTCAAGGGAGATTATTTGTTTGGAACTGAGTTTATCTACTGCCTCAAAGACTGGACCAGGTAGGAGGTGTGCATAATTAGAAACTGATTCCCTGAACCCATGAGGGCTGTTGTACAAAGACCTCAATAGGGACTTCCCTGGTGGTCCAGTGGTTAAAAATCCACCTTCCAATGGAGGAAATGTGGGTTCAATCCCTGGTCAGGGGACTAAGATCCAACATGCTGTGGGGCAAGTAAGCCCCTGAGTCGGAAGTAGAGAAGGCTGCATGCCACATGAAGGCCCACCACAGCCAAAAAACAATAACCCTAATAATATCCAAATGCCTTCCTGAGGAGTGAAACCTTTGTTATAAACTGTTACACATGGTCTGATGTGTCCCCATTTATTTATAAATCTCAGTATGGGAAAGAATTGCAGAGGTTATCAACTACAAGTGCAGCTTATTTGAACACCACATCATATCATGTCGCATCATGCCTTATATATCACATCATATCATATAATAATGCAAGGCCTATCTCATTCCTTTAAGGTGTTGATCAGCCTCAGCTCCAGGGCTGGGACACTCACTGCCTTCTGAAACAACTTGCTTCCTGTGCTGTGCTTGCTGTGCTCAGCCGTGTCTGGCCCTTTGCGACCCCATAGATGGCACCCTGCCAGGCTCCTCTGTCCATAGCAATTCTCCAGGCAAGAATATTGTAAGTTGTCATGCCCGCCTCCAGGATCAAACCCAGGTCTCCCACATTACAGGCAGATTCTTTACATCTGAGCCACCAGGGAAGCCCAACTTTAGGAAGCTTCTATCTCCCTAAAAACAACTGTTTGCTAGAAATTTATCTTAATACTGAGAGTTAAAATTTGCTCTCAGTTGCGCTCATATGAGAGGTGGTTCACAACAGCTCTTTTTAAAATTGAGAATGTGGGCTGTGGTGGTAGATGGGATTGAAACTCTACACACAGTCAGGCCATGCAGCAGTAGAGGCTGGCTGGTTCCTAATTAGGTCCTCATTAATCCTTTGATATCTTCAAAGTCTTGCTCCAGATATCGTGGCTTTGGCAAAGGATGGAGCATCCTTAAATTTTTTACCCTACGTGGCTTTGAAAGGAAAGCCTTTTAGAGGCAGGGAGATGTTTCTGATCCCCTTACACTTACCTCATCAAAGTGTGTTTTCACTCTGCTTGTTTGATGTCTGAGAGGCCTCATTAGAAGCTCATTTTATGAGCCCTGTTAAAAGAGTTTCTTTCCTATAGAAAGTTACATTTCACAGAGTATATACCCCTAAGGTCTCTAGAAGCTAGACACATTTGGAATTCTAGTCTCCAAGGCTCCAAATGTAGACAAGACTCTTCCCTAAGTGGCTCCCTAGTGCTATGGGAAAATCAGTTCACACCTGGGGTCTGGTCTCTTGGCATGTGCACTTTATAGGCTCTGCTTTTCATGATGTCAGGAGAGTGATTCCATGTTGGCACTTATAATCTGTGCTTTTGGTAACCTTGAATTCTCTGTCACTCTTTAAAAGGCTCTAAAAAAAGATTACACTCTTAATAGGTCATTGGACCAAGTCAATAACTTCCTGGCTCCTTCTTCAGAAAGGAGAAATGTTGGGAAACCAAAGTCATTGAAGTTTTCATGCCTTTCCACTTATAAAATGGGGAAAATGAGCTTGGGCCAACTTCTCAGGATTTAGGATCAAAGTGGTCGGCAATGCCATGGGTTCTTCTTTATTTTGTTTTTGTTGATTTGGTCCCTCGATCTTCATGTTCCCCTTGGAGCCTAAAAGGGGCTGGGTTATCCTAAGCAGCCCCCTACATCTATCTCTTGAGGCTTTTCTCTAAGCAGCCCCCTGCAACCACCTCTTGGGCCTTTTCCCTGGGATCATTCTTGTGGAGTTGCTCATCTTATGTATAGCTCCACTCCCTAGCACGTCATAGTCCTTACCTGAATTTTTTAAAAAGAAATCTTCCTTTTCAAAAGATGTGTGGTGGGTGAACTTTTCCCCATAGAAACAATAAGCAATTCTAAATTTATAGTGTAATTTTTCAGAGTATTAACCAGTATTAATAGTAAACATCCTGCTGCTGCTGCTGCTGCCGCTAAGTCGCTTCAGTCGTGTCCAACTCTGTGCGACCCCATAGACGGCAGCCCACCAGGGTCCCCCGTCCCTGGGATTCTCCTGGCAAGAACACTGGAGTGGGTTACCATTTCCTTCTCCAATGCATGAAAGTGAAAAGTGAAAGTCAAGTCATTCAGTCGTGTCCGACTCTTCGTGACCTCATGGACTGCAGCCTACCAGGCTCCTCCGTCCACGGGATTTTCCAGGCAAGAGTACTGGAGTGGGATGCCATTGCCTTCTTCGAATAAACGTCCTACAACTGCAGAAACATAACTGTTATAGACATTAGTGAAGCCAGGGATCAATGTGCTTATCTCTAGAGCACCTTTCTGCTCAAAGTTTTAAATTCACCTTCCAAAGGCTGTCTCTGTTTCTTAGGTTCCTGAGTAGGCTGTACATCTTTGATACTGATAGGAAATTGCATTACAGGAGGAGGGAAAGAGAAGGTTGGTACTGATTAGCTCATTGTTTCTTAACCTCAGTCAAACTTTGATCTTAGCATGCCAGAGGAGAAGAAAATAAACTTACAACAGCAGCGGCTCTTCAACATTTGAAAGGAAAAGCACTAAAGTTGATCCTTCCACCTTGACTCATCCTGTGTCCCACATACTTGCTTCATTTCCTGGCAGAGCATAAAATTGTCTTGCACTGGAATCTTTCATCCGAGTAAGTCAGAATTCTCTACATAAACAAGTTTCCCAAGTCTTATTCTGTGCCTTCACAGAGTATGATCATTTATGAGCCAGTTGGATAACACTTTGTTATCTTCAACCAACAAAAATGACTTCATCTCCATAAGATGTTGATATAATCAGTTCCAATTTTTCAAGTCTTCTCCAACTTTTCTTTCCCAAATTTATTTGTCTCCCATTACAAAAAGCATCCAAAAGTAAAACTCTGACTTAAAAAAAAATTTTTTTTTCCTCTCTGAGCTTATGAATTTATAGAAGTTTTATGTGTCCCTTTGTGCCTGAGGCTTTCCTTTCTATCTTCACTCCACTACAGTTTGGGCAGAATCTTTACCTATACAGGGTCTAAAAAACAGCAAGTACTGAAAATATATTCATTGAGAGAATATGCATCATGTTACGATGTTTTAAAGCAACAAGGAGCTGGCATTTTCAGAGATACTTATTAGTCTTGGGTAATTGCTTGCATGAATCAGCTTGGCAAATGTTTATTACAAGTCTTATGTTTCTTATGTTTCCAGAGAAGAAAAATAAACCAAAACTAAAGCTTTATGTATTGATCATTTATTTTTACTTTTAGAGCTATTTTCCTCTGTTACCCCCTCACAGAATTTAAGTTTTTTTGTTTTTGTTTTTGTTTTTTGTGCCACAGAAAAATGTGGTGCAAGTTATGTGTTCTGACTTTTTTTTTCATGGAAATAATAACAGGCAAATGTTTGTATTCTGGTCAGCCCTTTTTGAGGCCTACATCAAATCTCTCCCATCCACTCCTAGTGGATAAAAATAATCAGAACTCAAGGTATTGGCAAAAACCTGGGCTTTGTTAACCATTGATCTTTCTTCCATGTGATCTAGTGGAAAAGAAATTTTTTACGTAAGAACAAAAGACTCTGTAACAGTGACCAGTCATCTTGTTATGAACACTCTTTTGGTTTTCCTGATAGTATATGGAGTTAAATAATTTGATAATTTATAAAACTGAGGGGAAATGTTAAAGTCTCCTTCTGCTGACTTAAGAGTGTGACCACTGGAAGTCCTCGTGTTTCTTCAGCTTTTTATTTTCTGACTTTAAGCAGAAAGAGGTTTAAAATAAGTTACTTTATTTGTAAAATGAGAATAATGATGAGTGTTGTAGAGCAGTGTAAGTGGTTAGAGAACTGTGCATCCTAGATTATACTGAAGAGTGTGGTACAGATAATCAGTACAGTAGAAGGATGAGAAGAGTGCTGACGTAATATTAGATAAACAACACGTAGGTGGTACCTGAGAGTCAATGAAGTCTGGTGAGATTTGACATTAATAAATCAGGGAGAAACCGTAAATCATTTCAAAACCATAAAATAACATTGCAAAGCCAACACAGTGGTAAACATGTTGAACTTAACCTTGAGATGAGTTTTTCACCTGGGGAAGATTTGTTGATATGAAACATTTACATCTGCATAGCAGAAAACTCATCCCACTAATGCCCTTGGAACATATCAAATATTTTCCCCCAAATCCCATCAGGTCAAAGTTTTCTGGGTATTTCTTTTAGGACCAACTGAATTGATTTGTAGCTGGTACTTGTTAGAAAATCAAGGATGAAGATGACTTACTATGTGGACCAGATTAAATTCTTGTAGATCCTAATATTTATAGTAAGAATGATAACTATTGATTTAATCCTTATATAGATCATCTTCATGTTGCCTTGAAGAAATAGAAGACCCAGTTGTTTCCCAAGAAGAAAAAGAATTAAAAGGAAAATGAAGCAAGTTTTGCTTCACCCTTCAGCTTTTATTGTCCTTGTTGAAAGCTATGCTCATTGGCCCTTTCATGGAAATCCTTAAAAAGTGTACTGAGTGGGGAATTAAGTTACTTCAGTCCTACCAACTTCTCTTAGTAATTTAACCTATAGTCATTTGAGTCTGTCTTATATAAAATGTAAATTGTATGATAACTTCTTTCATCTCTGTTCATTATCTTAAATCTTCAGAATCTTGGCTAAGGAACTCTGTATTATGAAAAACAAAGTGTAATTGAATCATACGATTTCTGGAGGGGAGTTCAAGATAATTTCCTATTTTTAACAATGCTCATCTTTCAGGGGCATGTGACAGGCCAATCAGCAGAGAACTTTAACAAGTTTGATTGAAAATGTAGCATTTTTTTTTAAGGAAGCAACAAAAAACAGCTGGATGTTTAGGTCATTTTTGTCAAAAGAAATTGAAATTTTGCCCCATTTGAGGCTTACTGTAGAAAGTAAGGTATGAAATTGGAAGCTTAAACTTACAGTAGTGTTATTTTCAGACCTGAGTAAAACCACAAGGGGAAATTCCCAAGTCCTTTTCCCAACTGATCAATTGGCTTTCATTTCCCATGGTGTAAGAAGGAAACAGTTTAACATGCTAAGGAGTAACATGAATGTTCCATAATGTTCCTGTTTCATCTGCTCCCATCATCTAGGATTGTGGCTCATTTGAACATTGTCCAGGTTACTGGGAAGATAGCTTTCTTACTTTATTGTTTTTCAGATGTCTTCTGTAACCAGAAGTGCTCCAGGTACAGCACTTCCATTCATGGATGGGCAGCTACATTAGACCATGCCAGCCTCGTAATTTAATAGAGCCCATCAAAGCCACCAGTTTCAAGGTAAAGAAACTAACTGCCAACTTGTTTCAATACATCACCTTTTTTTATTGACGTATAATTTTTACACTGTTGTGTTAGTTTCTTCTGTATCCATCACCTTGTTGAATCCAAATGCCACATTTGTCCTTGCTTTTTCTTTTGTCCAGAATACAATAGACTAACTGTATAAGACCTACTGTTTCTTCATGGCCTTCTTCGAGGCTCATCCTTTCTCAGTATGTGTCCTAATCACAGCAAATTTAATAACAGCTGCTTTATTTAAACTCAATGTATTTTTTAAAATATAAATTTATTTATTTTAATTGGAGGCTAATTACTTTACAATATTGTACTGGTTTTGCCATACATCAGCATGAATCTGCCACAGGTATACATGTGTCCATTGATACACAGAGGCTACTGTGTATTTATTAAATCTCTTAATATATCTACTTAATTTTTCATTATTTCTAAAATATTTATTGGCTATTAATGTAGCACTGTCCCAATCCAATGGACTATATTGTCTAGTAAAACTTCTGGATGAAACTAACAATAATGAGAAAGTGATGTACACACTTCTATAGGGAGCTGCGGTAACCCAAGGAAGAGACATACAACACAGATTGGGTACTCCGGGGAACATTTTGGGAGACACCAAGAGTCTCCTAGTAAGCCAAATAAATATGGGGAGGAGGAAGGGCATTTCAGAAGACAGAACAGAATGGACAAAGGCATAGAAATGTTTAAAGATGTAGCATGTATTCAGAGAATGGTAGGTTGCTTGGCGTGACTAAAGTCAGGTGGTAATTTGGGGAGATGATGGGGTACAAAGAAAGTCAAGCCAGTTCTAAGAAGCTTGTACATTTTGGCAATTGAGAATACTTGAAAGGTTCTAAGCAGGAGTGGTGTTATTGTAGTTGAATGATAGAGATACTAAATTAGCTACAGTATTATAGAATGGTTTAGAGGGCAATGAGATTTACAGAAAACTACTCAAGCAGATAAGATTAAAATTGATAAGGACTTCATCTAGGAAAAGGGTTAATTCAAGGAAACTCAGAGTGATAAAACAGATTGCTAAAACATTAGCTGTTTAGAGTAAGGGAATGTGGGGGTTCTTGGATGACTCAAGTTTTCTGGCTTTTATCATTGGATCAAACATATTCCATGAAAATAAACAGAGAATAAAGAATGAAGAGCAGAAGAGATGAAGGAGGAGCAGAAAGTATGGGAAGGGGGTTTTAAAAGTGAGTTCAGTCTTGAACATGTGCCTTTTGACGTCAGTTTTTGATATCAAGTAAGACATTAGAGAAGGAAATGGCAACCCACTCCAGTATTCTTGCCTGGAGAATCCCAGGGACAGAGGAGCCTAGTGGGCTGCTGTCTATGGGGTCACACAGAGTTGGACATGACTGAAGCAATTTAAGAGCAGCAGCAGGACATTAAAAGTAAATCTCAAGAGAGAAGGTTGACTAGAGCTATATATTTGTGAGTTATTGGCAGAGAAGCCAAGTTAAAGCCATGAAATTGGATTAAATTGCCCAGAGAATGTAAAGTGAGACAATGGCCAAGGACAGACTTCTGCAAATGCCACAGTGTAAGCTGTAGACAGAGGAAAAGGGTGACAGAAGAGAATGGAAGGTGGTTGGAGGGGCGGGTAGAAAGTGTTCAAAACTCCAGAGAAGGGAGTTAGATAATAGCTTTAGTTTCCAGAATTGCCATTAACACGTTACAGCAAACTTAAAATGATAGAAATTTATCCTTTAAGAATTCTGAAGGCTGGAAATCTGAAATCAAGATCTAGGCAGGGCCATTTCCTCTGCAGGCTCTTGGAAAGAATCCTTCCTTGCCTCTTTTCTGGTGGCTCCTCGGCAGTCCTTGGTGTTTCCTGCAGCTGCATCACTCCAGTCTCCACTGGCTTTGCATGGCCTTATTCTCTTTGTGCATGCCTATGTCTTCTTCTCGTCTTATGAGGACATCAGTCTTTGGATTTAGAGCCCACCCTAGTCCAATATAACCTCATCTCCATCCTTAATTAATTACATCAGCAATGAATCTGTTTCCAAATAAGGTCACAGGTAGACATGAATTTAGGGGGACATTATTTAACTTGCTACAATGGTCAGTGACTATCATGACCTTCACACATCTATAAGCTTCCCTATCCTCAGCAGAAACATGGCTTTTCTCTAGAGATTTCTCAGATTTACCAAGGAGATGAATTTCTAGAAAAAAAAGAAGAAAGAAATAGATTCTAAGACAGAGAAAGCAAAGCTGATGCTTATCCTTTACCAGTTTTCTTCCTTGTATGTATGGTCAGTTGTGTCCCCTTCTTTGTGACTCTACAGAATGTTGTCCACCAGGCTCCTTTGTCCATGGAATTTTCCAGGAAAGAATACTAGAGTGTATTGCCATTTCCTTCCTTATGGATCTTCCCAACCCAAGGATCAAACACGCATCTTCTTCATCTACTCCATTAGCAGGCAGATTCTTTACCCTGCACCACCTGGGAAAACCCTTTCTTCTTAGGGTACTTTTAAGTTCTCCCTTCTGCGGAGCAGGAACTGTGCATTGAAAATCATCCGAATATTCTGCTATTATTCCTCACAATATGAAGATAGCCAAGAAATGTAAATCATACTTAGATCTTTACAGCTCAGCAAGACAGAGGAGTGAAGAGTTGTGTGGTTGTTGGGTTGGGGCCCTGGTGTTCATACTCCCATGTGATTTCCCCTGGGTGTGGTGTCAAGATCGTCCTTTTAAATACCTTTGGTCACTTTGTGGTTTGCCTTCCAATTATTATAGTGATATAGCTCTCATCAATTCAAGTCAAAACATAGAAAAGAGGTTATTTCTCAGTAACACTGAAGTAAAGGTTAAATGCATGAGTTTTTATACAACCAAAAATAAACTTGTCTCAAAACTAGACAGCTCCCATAGTACACAGATAATTGTGAAGAACTATTCCAGAATTAGAAAGTAAAGATTTTAGGGCTGATTATATGCTCCAGGTAAGTATTAGCATGTAGGCTGCAACACTTATTTGGAAAAAAGGTGACGGAGGCACTTAACAGTTATATTTTAGCAGAGAGAGAAAACTAACAAGTTTTTGCTACTTTAGTAAACATCAAGACTGTGAGAATCTTTCTTTACCATATATGTGAAGTGAAAATGAAGTCTCTCAGTCATGTATGACTCTTTGTGATCACATGGACTATGGCTTACCAGGTTTCTCCATCCGTGGGATTTTCCAGGCAAGAATACTAGAGTGGTTGCCATTTCCTTCTCCAGGGGATCTTCCCAACCCAGGGATTGAACCCAGGCCTCCCTCATTGCAGGCAGATGCTTTACCTTCTGAGCCACCAGGGAAGCCCTACTGTATATGTACCAGTACCCAATAAAAATCCAACAGCAAGTCAAATCAGTAGGATTAGACCTAAAGAATGATTGGAATCAAGCCATCCTTTCTTTGCATCTGCTCTTCAGTATATGTCAAGAGCAATAGTAACCAAAATATGTGACCAAACGAATTTCATGGCAATTACTATGTGTTGACTGGATCATGAAGGTAGCTTTGACTTGACAATGCTGTTGCAAAATTTTTCATGATGGTGTAAGTCAAAAGGTGTTCATCTGTCAAAGAATCATCATTACTATTGTCACTTATTCTCACCATCCCACGCATTCTTACACGATTTTTTTTGCACTGATATCATTTACGATTAAGAGAGTGGAAAATCCCATCAGGAACCAAGCATAAAGGAATATTGCTACTCACCTTCCAGAGGAACTCATTACATTTCTGCTTCAAATGCAACCACCACATGATTTTAGGAAATGTAGACTTTATCATAAGAACAAACTATGTTACATAGTTAACCACACCATCTAAAACAGGGTTTTCAGAGTTTGTCAAATGTGTCTAAATCGTATTACAAATGAATACTTAACTTTGTAAGCAATAAACTTTTTCCAAAGTAATCATCTATTTTATTTTAATTTATGGCGATTATTATTAATTTAAGTGATTAGGCAATTACTTAATTTAAACTGCCCAAATAACTGTATGACAGTTATAATTGTTCTTTCCTGGCTAGCACTTGGTATTGACAAATTTTAAAATTTAGGCAGTCTATTTCATAATGGTTTTAATCAACGTTCCCCTATTGAGTAATGACGTTGAGAACATTTTCATGTATTAATTGGTCACTTGCATATTTTGCTTTTCTCCTCTACTTTGTATTATTGTGTTTCTTAATTGAAGTATAGTTGAGTTAACTTACAATACAATATTAATTTCAGGTGTACAACATAGTGATTTTATCTTTTAATAGATTATACTCCACTCAAAATTATTACCAAATGATGGCTGTATTTTCCTGTACTGTGCAATAGATATCTGTTGCTTGTTTTTTAATACATAGTGGTTTATATATATGTTAATCCCCATCCCTATATTGCTGTGCTGTGCCTTAGTCACTCAGTCATGTCTGACTCTTTGAGACTCCATGGACTGCAGCCTGCCAGGCTTCTCTATCCGTGGGGATTCTCCAGGCAAGAATACTAGAGTGGGTTGCCATGCCCTCCTCTGGGGGATCTTCCCAACCCAGAATCGAACCCAGGTCTCCCAAACTGCAGGCGGATTCTTTACCATCTGATCCACCAGGGAAGCCCAAGAATACTTGAGTGTGTAGCCTATCCTTTCTCCAGGGGATCTTCCCAACCTAGGAATTGAACCAGGGTCTCCTGCATTGCAGGCAGATTCTTTACCAGCTGAGCTACCAGGGAAGCCCAATCCCTATATTTCCACTCCCATTCCCTCTCCCTGCTGGTAACCATTAGTTTGCTCTATATCTGTGAGTCTACATCTGTTTTATTATATGCATTCATTTGTTAATTCTTTAGATTCTACATACAAGTGATAATGCAGAATATATGTTTTTTTTTGGTTTGTAATCCATTCAACCACCCTACTTTTATTGCACACATTTAGTTCATTTACATTTAAAGTAATTATCAATAGGTATATTCTAATTGCCATGTTGTTGATTATTTTCCGATTGCTTTTTGTGATTTGTGTATGTTCCTTTTTCCTCCCATGTTCTCGACCCTATCATCCAGATTACTGATCCACTCTTCTGTATCATTTAGTCTGCTCTAGTGTATATTTCATTTCAGCTACTGTGTACTTTAGCTCTGATAGGTTCCTTTTTGCATTCTCTAGTTAGAGTTTTCACTGAAATTCTTACTGTGTCCCTCCACTCTCAAGTTCAGAGAGCATCTTTATCATCATTACTTTCAATTCTTTATCAGATAGATTATTATCTTTGTATCATTAAAGTGTGTTCATGAAGTTTGTCTTGTTCTTTCACTTGGAACATATTTCTTCAGCTCCTCATTTTGCTTGGCTCTCTGTGTNACCCTATCATCCAGATTACTGATCCACTCTTCTGTATCATTTAGTCTGCTCTAGTGTATATTTCATTTCAGCTACTGTGTACTTTAGCTCTGATAGGTTCCTTTTTGCATTCTCTAGTTAGAGTTTTCACTGAAATTCTTACTGTGTCCCTCCACTCTCAAGTTCAGAGAGCATCTTTATCATCATTACTTTCAATTCTTTATCAGATAGATTATTATCTTTGTATCATTAAAGTGTGTTCATGAAGTTTGTCTTGTTCTTTCACTTGGAACATATTTCTTCAGCTCCTCATTTTGCTTGGCTTTCTGTGTTCATTTCTGTGTATTAGGCAAAACTGCTACCTCTCTTATTCTTTATGGAATGTCACTGTGTAGGTGATGATCCTTCTTATTCAGCCCTGACTAGCTCTTTGTTGTCTCTAGTATCTTTGTGGTTGTCTATACTGCCTGATTTATTTTTGATATGCTCCTGTTGTTGAGGGTATGCCAAGGTCCATCAGTGTTCCAAGGAGAGGAATCTCATTTAGCACCTAGATTCAGATTGAATCTTGTTTTCCAGGGAGCCTTGTCAATCTGTAGCAAGCCCAAGGAGGTGTACATGCACTCCCCCAACTGAAAAGAGTAGGATATCAGATATAGCTGGAGGGTGTGAAACCATATTCAAGAATTCTTAGAAAGAACATGAAACACAAGCCATTCCATCAGTATGCTTGAGTAACAAACAGTGATCCTTCCACACAATATTCTAGTTTCTTCAAAGACAGGCAATTAAGGAAAAACAGTAAATGTTATATTGTCATGTTTATCATGTTAATGCTCAGAGATAAGATTTCCTGGGGGTATACCTGTCTCAGTGTCCTAGTGAAAGTGAAAGTCACTCAGACTCTTTGCAATTCCCTGGCCTACACAGTCCGTGGAATTCTCGGGGCCAGAATACTGGAGTGGATAGCAGATCCCTTCTCCAGGGGATCTTCTCAACCCAGGGATCGAACCCAGGTCTCCCACATTGCAGGTGGCTTTTTTACTAGCTGAACCACCAGGGAAGCCCTAGAGAATATATTAAATATACAAGTTATCAGATTACTTTTCAANGCCAGAATACTGGAGTGGATAGCAGATCCCTTCTCCAGGGGATCTTCTCAACCCAGGGATCGAACCCAGATCTCCCACATTGCAGATGGCTTTTTTACCAGCTGAACCACCAGGGAAGCCCTAGAGAATATATTAAATATACACGTTATCAGATTACTTTTCAACTGCCAGCTACAAACTTACTGTACATATTCTCAATTTGTTTTTGTTTTCCTTTTGTCTTTTCCTTTTTGACTTTTAAAGAAATNCTCCCACATTGCAGATGGCTTTTTTACCAGCTGAACCACCAGGGAAGCCCTAGAGAATATATTAAATATACACGTTATCAGATTACTTTTCAACTGCCAGCTACAAACTTACTGTACATATTCTCAATTTGTTTTTGTTTTCCTTTTGTCTTTTCCTTTTTGACTTTTAAAGAAATTTCCTCCAAGCCATATTCATACCAGTTAGATAGTTTGCGGCCTTTGTGGTGGAGGTAGAGCTCAGTCACTCAGTTGTGTCCTACTCTTTGCAACCCCATGGATGGAAGAGCCTGCCAGGCAAGAATACTTGAATGGGTAGCCATTAACAAAGACAATTGAATTTTTTAAATTAAATTAAATGCTATAATTTCCCCAGAAAAAAAATAAATGTTATGGTCCTCTGACCAAATTTTCTGGGTTGAATTTAAAACATAACATTTCCCCTCCACTCCAANAACTGACTGCAAATTTCTTTTTTTCTTCAATGTATTTTGAAAAAGGCATCCCCGGACTTCCTTTTCTCTGAAATCTCTGTTCTTAGTTTCATGTGTATCTTTTTAATTGTTCTTCATTGCACCTGCACACCGGTAAACATTTGTATCCCCTCAAAAAGTGCAGCACATTTCCACATGTATCTCCTCTTCCTTCTGCTATTTTCTCCATTGCACTTATTGATACTCAACATGCCATGTATTTCATTTACTTATTTTGTTAACTGTCTGTCTGCTTTCCCTGCTGCACACAATAGAATGTAAGCCCCATGAGGGCAAGGATACTTGTCTGTTTTGTCCATTGCTTTATGCCTTGTGCCTAGATCAATATTTGGCCCAAATACATCCTCAATAAGTATTTGTTGATAGAGGAACTTTCTGCGCAAAAAGGCCAGGCTGGCCTGTCTGAGTACTGCGTTCAGCAGGAGCATCTGGGTGACAATACGATCCTGGGAGTGTGGGTGGCCTCAGAAACCTTGGCAAAAGGCCTCAGGAGAAAACATAGTAGAAAGTCTTTTTCCCGGTGGTTGATGCTTAACAGTCAGTAAATTTCCATCTTGGCTTCTTGTGAGAGCTGTTTGCAAATAAAGCTGTGTTGTGAGGCATCTCCCATCCTCTCTGGCTGATGCTGGGTGGTGGGGAGCTTTGGCTGGACTTGTGCTTCTTGTCAAAGCCCAACTCTCAGGGTGGGGGTTCTTTTTTTTTTTTTTTTTTTTGTTAGTGGCTCAGTCATGTCCTATTATTTGTGACCTCATGGACTGTAGCCCACCAGGCTCCTCTGTCCATGGGATTCTCCAGGCAAGAATACTGGAGTGGGCTGCCATTCCCTCCTTCAGGGGATCTTCCCAACCCAGGGCTCAAACCCAGGTCTCCTGCTTTGNTTTTCCCTTGAATTAAAAAAAAAAAACTTTAAATTCTGTATTGGAGTATAGCCAATTAACAATGTGTTGTAACAGTTTCAGGTGGACAGCAAAAGGACTCAGCCATACCTACACATGATCTGTTCTCTCAGGGGTGGGGTGGGTTCTGTCTCCTACAGAATGGATACTTTGCATCCTCAAATGTGGGCACAGGTTTTACAGGCAAGCCACAGCTCTGCATTTGATTATTATTATAGATTGTTGAGTCCATGTATGAAATGTACATTTCCAAGTAGTGATTGATGGGGCTGGTAAGAAACTCACCTTCAAAAGTCCATCATCATACCCTATATGCAAGACTCTAAAAGAGACACAGACATAAAGAACAGACTTTTGGATTCTGTGGGAGAAGGTGAGGGTGGGAGGATTTAAGAGACTAGCATTGAAACTTGTATATTACCATATGTGAAATAGATCACCAGTCCAAGTTTGATGCAAGAAGCAGGGCACTCAAAGCCGGTGCACTGGGACAACCCAGAGAGATGGAATGGGGGGGGAACTGGGAGGGGAGTTCAGGAAGGGGGACACATGTACACTCATGGCTGATTCACGTCAATGTATAGCAAAAACCACTACAATATCGTAATTAGCCTCCAATTAAAGAAAAAAAGTCCATCACCTATACCGGTGGTCTTGGGTGAAGTAGGGCTTCCAAAGAAACAAAGGCAGACTCTGTAGACCATTCTAAGCATCAGTTCAGTTCAGTTCAGTTGCTCAGTCATGTCCGACTCTTTGCGACCCCATGAATTGCAGCACACCAGGCCTCCCTGTCCATTACCAACTCTCGGAGTTCACCCAAACTCATGTATATCGAATTGATGATGTCATCTAGCCATCTCAACCTCTGTCATCCCCTTCTCCTCCTGCCCCAAATCCCTCCCAGCATCAGGGTCTTTTCCAATGAGTCAACTCTTCGCATGAAGTGGCCAAAGTACTGGAGTTTCAGCCTTAGCATCAGTCCTTCCAAAGAACACCCAGGACTGGTCTCCTCTAGGACAGACTGGTTGGATCTCCTTGCAGTCCAAGGGACTCTCAAGAGTCTTCTCCAACACCACAGCTCAAAAGCATCAATTCTTCGGTGCCCAGCCTTCTTCACAGTCCAACTCTCACATCCATACATGACCACTGGAAAAACCATAGCCTTGACTAGATGGACCTTTGTTGGCAAAGTAATATCTCTGCTTTTTAATATGCTATCCAGGTTGGTCATAACTTTCCTTCCAAGGAGCAAGTGTCTTTTAATTTCATGGCTGCAATCAACATCTGCAGTGATTTTAGAGCCCCCCAAAATAAAGTCTGACACTGTTTCCACTATTTCCCCATTTCTTTGCCATGAAGTGATGGGACTGGATGCCATGATCTTCATTTTCTGAATGTTGAGCTTTAAGCCAACTTTTTCACTCTCCTCTTTCACTTTCATCAAGAGGCTTTTTAGTTCCTCTTCACTTTCTGCCATAAGGGTGTTGTCATCTGCATATCTGAGGTGATTGATATTTCTCCCAGCAATCTTGATTCCAGCTTGTGCTTCTTCCAGCCCAGCGTTTCTCATGATGTACTCTGCATAGAAGTTAAATAAGCAGGGTGACAATATACAGCCTTGATGTACTCCTTTTCCTATTTGGAACCAGTCTGTTGTTCCATGTCCAGTTCTAACTGTTGCTTCCTGACCTGCATATAGGTTTCTCAAGAGGCAGGTCAGGTGATCTGGTATGCCCATCTCTTTCAGAATTTCCTCCAGTTTATTGTGATCCACACAGTCAAAGGCTTTGGTATAGTCAATAAAGCAGAAATAGATGTTTTTCTGGAACGCTCTTATTTTTTGATGATCCAGCGGATGTTGGCAATTTGATCTCTGGTTCCTCTGCCTTTTCTAAAACATAGCATGCTTCATTTCTATTCTGATATCACTATTTTCTTTCCTTGATATAGAATAAAATATCTCAGAAGGGAAGAGTGAGAGACTGGAAATCTTTGACGCTGTCTTCAAAATGTACGCAGAATCCAACCGCTTCTCACCACTCCCATTGTTATCGCCATGGGCCACACCATCATCATCTTTCCTTTGAATTGCCTCCTAACAGGTCCCTCTTCCTCTATTTCATCCCCCTTTGGTCTTCATATAGAAGCCAGTATTAAAACCCACATCAGATCATGACACTTCTCTACTCAAAACCATTTATCATCTCCCCGCTTCACTGGCTGTTCTCTCCTTCTCTGTCCTCGTCTCCCTTACTCTCTTTCTCACTCCGTTCCTCCATGATGTTCCTGGGACATGGTAGGTGCACAGTTGCCACAGGACTTTTGCATATGTTGTTGCTCACAGCTCTGTCTCCATTGCTCTATTTTGAGATTTGCATTCAAATACCACCTATTCAGGGTTTTCCCAGGTGGTCCAGTGGCCGAGACTCCACACTATCAATGCAAGGGGCCTGAGTTTGATCCTTGGTCAGGGAACTAGATCCCACATGTCATAACTAAGAGTTCACATGCTTCAACAAAGATCAAAGGTCCCATGTGCCGCAACCAGTACAGCCAAATACTTAAATAAATGTTAAAACAAAAAACCGCCTGCTCAGATCATGCTATCAAAAGTTCAGTTCTCTTCTAAACACCGCATGCTCCCTTTGTTTCTTCCTTTTCTCCTTTGTATTTATCACGAACATCCTATGTATTGTTTGCATTTTTCGCTAGCTTACTGTCTATCTCCATCACTAGGGTAAAAACTCTCTAGTGTCTTAGTCTGTTTGGGCTGCTATGACAAAATGCCATAAGTTGGGTGCCTTAAATAACAGAGGAAGATTCTGATTCTGTTTCTGGTGAGGACCTGCTTCCTGGTTCATAGAGGACTCTCTTTTTGTAGTGTCTTCACATGACAGAAGGGGCAAGGGAACTCTCAGGAGTCCCATTATAAGGGCACTAAACTCATTCAGGAGGGTTCCACCCTTGTGACCTAAGTACCTCCCAAGGGCCCTGCCTCCTAAAACCATCCCCTTAGGGGTTATAATTTCAACATATATGTCCTATATGTTGGGGAACAAAAACACTCAGTCTATAGCAGTGGTCCCTAACCTTTTTGGCACGAGGGCCCCATCTCATGGAAGAANAAGGGCACTAAACCCATTCAGGAGGGTTCCACCCTTGTGACCTAAGTACCTCCCAAGGGCCCTGCCTCCTAAAACCATCCCCTTAGGGGTTATAATTTCAACATATATGTCCTATATGTTGGGGAACAAAAACACTCAGTCTATAGCAGTGGTCCCTAACCTTTTTGGCACGAGGGCCCCATCTCATGGAAGAATTTTCCATGGACGGAGACAGGATGGTTTGAGGATGATTCAAATGCCTTACATTTATTGTGCACTTTATTCCTGTTTTGTGACACTCTCAGGATATTCCATCTTGATTTTAGGGTTAGGGTTCATGCTTCCATGAGAATCTAATGCTGCTGCTGATCCGAAAGGAGGAGATGCTCAGGCGGTAATGGGAGTGATTGGGAGTGGCTGTCAATACAGAGGAAGCTTCACTCAGTTGCCCGCCACTTACTTCCTGCTACACAGACCAGTTCCTAACGGGCCAAGGACTGGTACTGGTCTGTGGCCCAAGGGTTGGGGACCTCTGGTTTATATCACTGAATATTTTAGTCTGGTTTCCCAGAAACAGACCCTGAGGTGAGGATTTGGGGCAAGTGATTTATTAAGAAAATTCTCCTTGGAGAAACAAGTCGGGGCGAAAGGAGGGATGGAAGAAGAGGGAAGAAGTCAAGCAAGGATGAGATTTGAAATGAGATTCCAATCTCAGTCTGATCCCCAGGGGAGCTCTAGAGTGTGCATCACATCTCAGAGTTTTCCTCCTACACACCAGCTTCCTCCAGGTAGCTGCTGGCTACCTGGGTGTGCATGTGAGTCTCTCTCTCTCTCTCTGTGTGTGTGTGTGTGTGTGTGGTGGGGTTAGAGGGGTGGACATTACTTCCTGGGCACTTCTTGTTTTGCAGCAGTAAGTGTTGGAGAGGAAATGCCTCCAATAGCCCAGAGCAGCCCTCTGAAGATCACAGATGCAAGCCTTCAAAAGCAAAGCACACAGAACCTGGAGAGAACTCACAGAACCAGTGAACAGGATCTGAGCTAAAGCATTTATAGCAGTAGTCCAGGTGGTGTTAGTGGTAAGGAACCCATCTGACCATGCAAGAAAGACAGGAGATGTGGGTTCAATCCCTGGGTCAGGAAGATCCCCTGGAGAAGGAAATGGCAACCCACTCCAGTATTCTTGCCTGGAGAATCCCATGGGTGGAGGAGCCTGATCCTTCATGGATCCCATGATCCATATGGTTACAAAGAGTCGGACATGACTAAAGTGACTTAGGACACAGGAAGACCAACTTTTTTGGCATCAGGGACCAGTTTCATGGAAGACAGTTTTTCCATGGATGGGGTGGAGGGATGGGGATTGGTTTCTGGATGATTCAAGTGCATTATGTTTATTGTGCACTTTATTTCTATTATTTTTACATCAGTTCCACCGCAGATCATCAGGCATAGATCACGAAGGTTGGGGACCCCTGATTTATAGTGTCAGCTATAATAGGCAAAGGTTCCATTCAGATTCCTGGGCTACACTCCTCCTCCCCTTGTGGTAAATTGTCTTCATTATCTGTCTTTATTCATTGGGTACCAGGGGCTTCGCAAAAACACAAGATCATTTCTGGAAGGATAAACAAGAAAATGACAACAGGGACCACCTCTTAGTCCTGAGAGAGAAGAGTCAGGGGAATTTTGCTTTCTACCTCTATCTCCTTTGTCACTGTTGGAAGATTTGCCATGAACGCGCCCTTAATATATGGTTTAAAAATACATGTATGAGGGTCTTTCCTGGGGATCCAGTGGGTAAGACTCCATGTTCCCAATGCAGGGGGCCCTGTTTCAATTCCTGGTTGGGGAACTAAGATCCTACAAGCATGCTGCAACTAAGAACCAGTGCAGCCTAAATAAATAAATAAAATATTTTAAAAAGACATGTGTGTTTTATACTCATACCTTCATTGTTTCTTTCTCAGTCACCTCCTAAATGGGAGGGTCTGTGCCATGCCGTGTAAGGTCAGGGTGGGCACAAGGAGGCTGCCTGGTAAGGGACGTGATAGAGGCTCTGGTGACAAGAGTTCAAATAAAGTCACAAATGTGGCAACAAACCCCCCCAAGTGGAAGGCAAATCAAAGAATTGGGAACCATCTCGTGGAGGAAATGGAGCTGGAAGTGAGCCTTGAAACAAGAGCTCCACTTAGCTCAAGATAAGGGTGGACTTAAAAGAACAACAACATATATTTATTTTATTTATTTATTCCCCATTCATTTGACTGAGCCTGGTCCCAGTTGTGGCCTGTGGGATCCTTGATCTTCATTGCAGATTTTCACTGGGGTTTGTGGGATCTAGTTCCCCGACCAGAGATCAAATCCAGGCACCCTGCATTGGAAGCATGGAGCCTTAGCCACTGGACCACCAGGGAAATCTCAGTGTTGAGTATACATCCTCTGTGTTTCTGGCACCGGGCTGGGCCTGGGGGTCTGGGCACCTGGGCCTAGGTGAACTTGGGAAATGTGTGACTGCTGAGGGAACTCAACCCAAGGTCAGGTCTACAGGTAGTAAGGAGGTGGTTTGTGAGGACAGGTGGGAACAAGGGTGCTGAGCAGGATAAATGATTGTGCTTTAAACAATGGGTGGTAACCTTTTCTACACAGCAAGACTATAGTGCAGTCACAATAATTTGGAAGGGGTGAAGAGAGCATTTTAAATTCTCACTTCATGCCTAATGACATATTCTAGGCCTCCTTGGACTCCTTGTACACTCCCTGCGCACCTACTTGGACTCCCGCCTTTGCATTCCCTGTATACTACAAAATGGTATCTCAACTTGAGTTCTCTAATCGTTTTATGTGTCTTTGTAATAACAGTAATTATAATGATCAAAATTCCTTCACATGCCTTTTATTAATATACCCAATACCTAGTGAGTTAGTGCCATGTGCCAAATTTATAGATGAAGGGCCTGGAGCTTAGATTATTTTGGAAAGTGAGGGAACTAGTCTTGAAATCAGGCCTTGTGTATGACCTTGCACACCCTACACCCTGGGTTCTGGCTGTTATAGCATAGTTGTCTCCTTCTTGGGTTGGTAGTAACTTGGAAACAGGATCCATATTTTGTGATTTCAAAAAAATGTGGTATAAAATTTGGACTTCCCTGGTGGTCCAGTGGTTAAGAATCAGCCTGCCAATGCAGGGGATATGAGGTTGAACCCTGGTCTGGGAAGATTCCACATGCTGTGAGCAATTGAGCCCATGCATCACAGCTACTGAGCTTGTGCTCTAGAGCCCAGGAGCCGCAACTACTGAAGTCTGAGTGCCCAGAGCCCATGCTCCAAAGCAAAAGAAGCCACCACAGCAAGGCCTGCACATTGCCTCTAGAGAAAGCCTGGGTGTAGTAATGAAGACCCAGCACAACTCAAAATAAATAGATAAATTAAAAAAAAAATCCTAGTGTACAAAATAACGTGCAAATTTCAATCCATAAACTACAATGTGCAAAAAGAGTAACTTTATCTTTTTGAGACTGATCTCTGCTCTGAGTCCTGATTACCCTTCCTGGTGGAGATACTCTCAGTTAACCTGTGGTTTCTGTTGCTTCCCCCTTGAGTCGTGGTGCCAGGGGGCTGGGCTTTGGGCACTGAGCCACTCCTGTGTCATTCCTGTCTCTGTATGTGAGGTCCTTCAGGTTGAATAACTGTCTTGGTCCTTTAGGGCAACCCTTGTGCACAGAGATGCTTGCCTGCTCTGCCGGGCCATGGGAACTTGGTGATGTCACTGAGTCCTACCTGCCTGCACAACCCACTCCAACATGTCTACTTTGGGTTGTTGACACTCCTCCACTGCTCTCAGATTTTCTGAACTGGCTCTGATATCTCCATATGGCTCTGTCATCCCTGTTTGACCAGGTTCTTGTTGTTGTTCGGTCGCTATGTCATGTCCCAATTCTTTGAGAACCCATGGATCACAGCACACCAGGCTTCCTTGTCCTTCACTCTCTCCTGAAGTTTGCTCAAACTCATGTCTGTTGAGTCGGTGATGCCATCTAACCATCTTGTTTTCTGTTGCCCCCTTCTCCTCCTGTCCTCAATCTTTCCCAGCATCAAGACCTTTTCCAGTGTGCTGGCTCTTTGCATCAAGTGGCCAAAATATTGGAGCTTCAGCTTCAGCATTAGTCCTCCCAATGAATATTCAGGACTGATTTCCTTTAAGATCGTCTCGTTTGATCTCCTTGCTGTCCAAGGGACTCACAGAGTCTTCTCCAACACCACAGTTCAAAAGCATCAGTTCTTCAGCTTTCAGCCTTCTTTATAGTCTAAATTTCACATCTGTACATGACAACTAGAAAAACCATAGTTTTCACTATACAGACCTTTGTTGGCAAAGCAATGTCTCTGCTTTTTAGTACTCTGTCTGGGTTTGTCATAGCTTTCCTTTCAAGGAGCAAGTGTCTTTTAATTTCCTGGCTGCAGTCACTGTCCTCAGTGATTTTTGAGCCCAAGAAAATCAGTCACTGTTTCTACTTTTTCTCCTCCTATTTGCTGGGTGAAGGAGATGGACAAAATAGGTTCCGCCTTCCGTGGACACTTCTGTGTTTCAATGCGCTTTGCTTCCCATCAGTCTCTTACACTGCTCTTATGTGGGCCTCATCTAGTCCTGGGCTCCAAGCCTTGCTCTAATGTTGAACATTCTCCCAGACTGATGGTCTCTGGTAAAATCCTTCCGGTTAGCTCTAGGGCCTCAACTCAGAAGCCAGGAAAAAAGATTCATTTTCTTATTTTCATCTATCATTCTGCCTCATTATCCCTTCTTTGAGGCAAAAGATCCCACATACTATGTCTGCTGGAACTGAGAAAGAGCCACAGGGTTCATAGCAATGTAAGAGTCAAAACAAAAAAAGAAACCCACAGTTGAGATTTCAAAATATTATCTAAGCACAGTGGCAATGTGCTCATCCCATAGTAAAATGTCCTAATTTTATGGATTATAAATTGTGCCAATATGTGTTGTGATAAACCAGCCTGAAAGCAGAGTGCTTGGGTTTGAATCTCAGCTTTACCACTTACTTGCTCTGTGACCTCGTACAAGTTACCCACCCTATCTGTGTCTCATTTTCTTCATATTTGAAATGGGAACAGTAACTTTACAGAGTTGTTATGAGGATTAAATAGGCAAATGTATGGAAAGCACAGAGACTGGCACCTGGCACATAATAAATGCTTAATTAGCATTATTATTATGGGATGTTGAGTCCTTGGGTTCATGGAGCACCTTGGAAACCCACTTGGAAGATGATATATCCTGATACAGCCTGGCTTAGTGCCTCTTCCACNGCTCTTATGTGGGCCTCATCTAGTCCTGGGCTCCAAGCCTTGCTCTAATGTTGAACATTCTCCCAGACTGATGGTCTCTGGTAAAATCCTTCCGGTTAGCTCTAGGGCCTCAACTCAGAAGCCAGGAAAAAAGATTCATTTTCTTATTTTCATCTATCATTCTGCCTCATTATCCCTTCTTTGAGGCAAAAGATCCCACATACTATGTCTGCTGGAACTGAGAAAGAGCCACAGGGTTCATAGCAATGTAAGAGTCAAAACAAAAAAAGAAACCCACAGTTGAGATTTCAAAATATTATCTAAGCACAGTGGCAATGTGCTCATCCCATAGTAAAATGTCCTAATTTTATGGATTATAAATTGTGCCAATATGTGTTGTGATAAACCAGCCTGAAAGCAGAGTGCTTGGGTTTGAATCTCAGCTTTACCACTTACTTGCTCTGTGACCTCGTACAAGTTACCCACCCTATCTGTGTCTCATTTTCTTCATATTTGAAATGGGAACAGTAACTTTACAGAGTTGTTATGAGGATTAAATAGGCAAATGTATGGAAAGCACAGAGACTGGCACCTGGCACATAATAAATGCTTAATTAGCATTATTATTATGGGATGTTGAGTCCTTGGGTTCATGGAGCACCTTGGAAACCCACTTGGAAGATGATATATCCTGATACAGCCTGGCTTAGTGCCTCTTCCATCTTTGCATTTATCTCTAATAGCTGTCATCAGGAGAGTAAAGCTGCCACTTTTTTGGGTCATGGAACAGGCTCTGTGGTTTGGCATGGAAAATAAAATTTCCCTGGGGACATATAACTTCATATTCATCAGCATTTATATGGAGGAAGATTAAGTGTTTATAATAAGAAATCGGATTGATATGCTTTCCAAAAGCAAAAACCATAAAGATCAAAATACAGTGAAGATGAACAGAAAAATCTATATCCTGGCGCCAGCCTGGACCTTAGAAATTGTCCACTTGGTTTTTCAGGATTAAAGAATAGGAGGTCTTGGATGGGAGAAGGGAGAGGGATTTTCCCAGGGTCACGTTTGCCAGTAACTGAGCTGGATCTAGAACCAGGCAGATGATCTGCTTTTCATTTATGGCACCGGCTTTATCCAGTCACTGCAGTTATCCAGAATGCTCCAGCAAATGTACACAACTTGGGCAGGCTTTTCCTCCATATCCCTTTGTGTTGATACCTTCTTCCTCTAAGAAACTGAATGTAAAGAAACTCTGAGATCCATTTACCTCCCAGCCTCAAGGTTTAGGGCCAGTCTTAGCATAACTTCCAGACCTTGGGCCCTGGGGCAATTCATTTTTTTAATCTAAGTATTAAATTATTTTTCTTTTGAAAATGCATAATGCAGCTTGCCCTACTGACTTTGAAGTATCAGAGTGTGATAATGTAGGTTAAACGGCTTAGCATTCAGTTCAGTTCAGTTCAGTCGCTCAGTTGTGTCCAACTCTTTGCGACCCCATGAATCGCAGCACACCAGGCCTCCAAGTCCATCACCAACTCCTGGAGTTCACTCAAACTCATGTACATCGAGTCAGTGATGCCATACAGCCATCTCATCCTCTATCGTCCCCTTCNGGCAAAACCAATACAATATTATAAAGTAATTAGCCTCCAATTAAAATAAATAAATTTATATTTTAAAAAGCTGCCATCAATCTTTCATAGTTGTATGCTGATCTGGGGAGGAATTGGCAGCACTTGTGACTTGGAGAGAATGAGAATTAGATTGATATCTGATAAAAAGAACTATCAAGAGTAACTGGAAACATCTCTTGGCTCCTTAGCAATGTTGCTATGGAGACTGAATGATGCTTTCTTTCCTCTAGTGCTCACATCTCCTGCCCTACTTGCTGCCTGATTCAAACAATAATATCCTGGGGAAAAACTTATTATGTGAAAAGCAGTGTCAAGTAATAGCCTCTCTTTCCCACTCTACCCTAAGTGATGTCAGTGATACATAGGAGCTGAGTAAATGAGGCATGAGTCTGTGATAGAATAAACAGCCTATAACCTGCCACTGTGTAGCTGGGATTTGACAGCTTAACTAACCAACCATTTGTAGATTAGAGACCAGAAAGTTATCAGGAGACACTTGAAAAGTGCCTTAGACATTTACATTTGTGTCACTCTTTAGGTATGTTTTGAAGTTTGGAATAACAGATGTGGTTGGCCCTTTTGATGGGGAGAATCCTGGATTTGGAAGGAGAGACCAAGTGACAGTCCCCAGCCCTGCCACTCACTAGCACTGAGGTCAGGCAGAGTCCCAACCCCTCCAGGCCCCATGGGTTGTTCAGAGGATGCCACCTCTTACAGTCTGTCTTGATTGGAGAAAACGAAGCTAGTTTCATAGTCCTAAACAGTCAGTCCTGGGCGAAGGGCTTTCAAGTAACTGCTGAAAAAGAGAACAGATCTAAATCTGGGCTCTATCACTTACTAGAGTTGTTTCCATGGGGAAGTCTTACCTAATTTCTTAATTCTTAATTTCTGATCATGATAGAATAACTAGATTCAAAGAAGAGAATAAAAGCAAAAGTCCAGTTCCTGGGGAGACATATATGTGCACAGAATTGGTATTCTAAGCCTCAGTTTCCCTCCTTTGAAATATGAGTCATAAAAGTTGAAATAGACAACTGAATGATGTCATACATGGAAAGGTAAACTTTATTATTCCTTCCAGTTTTGGTACCCTGTGAACTCACAGCTTTGCCTACAATTCCTAGTGTCTAAACAGTGTTCTTGAGAGAGACTGAGAGACATTTCTGTGGGACTAGAGGTAAAAGAAAATTGGTCCCCTTAAGCTAAATCTAGCAGAGCTTCAGACAGAGGCCTTCATAATCCTTGACCAGACTTGGGGCATCTATTTGCTATGAATAAAAATAACAGTACATGGTTTTTCTCTAAACACTTATCAGATATTCAGGTCTTGGAATTCATCATGAACCACAGAAGGGAGAAGTTCATCATTGTGAGCAAAGTATTTAGTGATCTGTTCTCCTTATTTGGTCCCTGTATCTATTTTAAGGGAAATAACTGCTTTTGGAAACATACTTGGATGAAAGTTCATTTAAAGAAGACAGTAGCAGTGATGAGGCCAGTGCTAGACAGCCAGGATTTAGGATGGGGCTTGACTCATCTGTGTTACCAGCAACTAAGGAAGTAGGATCAGGGAATAGAAATGGCCTACAGTTAGAAGGATATCTAATAACCACTGGGTGTGCATTGAAAAATCCTACAAACTGTCTGAAAAAAACAAAGCATATAAGAACTTTTAATATAGGGGGGAAAAAGTTACCAAATGTGGGAGAAACTCAAGCCTGAAGGAAATGATTGTTCCCTTACTCACGATGGACACAGCTTTGGATGGACACAGGATTGGATGCTATAGATTACTGCTTAGAACTGACCAGATACAAAGGCACAGAGGAAGCATGGAGAGCTGTTTCAGTAGTTGTCAACTCTCCCATGAGCAGAGATTGGAGACCCAATATGATTGTGCAAACCAGATGGCCATCTTAAAGGCTCATTGAATAACTGAAGTTTACCTTTACTCCATGGGATGGGAAGTTCAAGGGATTGTCCAAGTAACAGGGCTCAATATGGAAGGAAGACTGGATATTTTTATGGACATTGCTTCATTCTGCTGGTTCCCAAAGTAGGTAATGGTAGAGATGGGGAAAATTGCATATCTAAGAGCAACAAGATCCCCAGTGTGACTGAAACAAAGGTGGGCAAATGCAGGAGAGCTGGGTTTGATCTCTGGGTCAGGAAGATCCCCTGGAGAAGGGAATGGTTACCCATTCCAGCATTCTTGCCTGGAGAAGTCCATGGACAGAGGAGCCTGGTCGCAAAGAGCCAGACACAACTTAGCAACTAACATTTTCACTTTAAAAAATGTAAAGAGAGTAGTTTAGAGAAGATTCCAAATGATGCCAGACTAAGAATCTGTTCTTTAACTTCTTTGTTATTGTTGTTTCTTTGGGTTTTGTTTTTTTGGTTTTTGTTGTCGTATTTTTTTGGGGGGTGCATATCATAAAGCTTGTGGGATCTTAGTTTCCCAATCAAGGATTGAAGCCACACCCTCTTCAGTGGAAGTGCAGAGTCTTAACTTCCATGGACCACCAAGAAAGTCCCTGTGCTTTATCTTAATGGGAAGCCTCTAAAGACTTGGGGATGGAAACTGAAATGAACAAAGGAAATTCATCTGACTCTAGTACATAAAATAATTTAGAAGGGAGGGGAAGATGAGGTTAAGAAGGAAATGGTTTTGATCAATGAGGTTAAGAGTGCCCTGTTGAGTGGAAGGGAAAATGAAGACACATGGTAAGCTGAATGGAGCTGGGGAGGGGTTGCCTGGGTACTTGTATCTAGGTGAGAAACCACAGAATTAGCAGATAGATAGATGACCTTCCTGAAACATGGAGGAAACTGCAACAAGGACCAAGGATTTCACAACCAGCTAAGGGAAATAGACGGCTGGCCAAGGTGAACAGGACAGTTTCAGGACAAGATTTCATGTGCTGATTACTAGACTCAGCCTGAAAGGCCACTGGCTCTGTTAACCCTGGTTGCCCTCAAGGAAATGAACACTTCCAGCCAGGACCATCCCATCCTCATTATTCCTGGAGAAACCAGAGCTGTCAAAATCTCCCATTTCCCCATAGTACTAAAACCCCTACCTGTAGAAAGTTCTAGTTTCCTACATGCCACCTCCTCTGCTTCCAGACTTCTGGGGAGAAAGTTCCCCCCTTATTTTTAACCAGTTCTAGAATCCCCACTCTCTGAGAGACAGCAACAGTGAGCCCATCACCAGTGCTCAGAGAATTCATACCACTGAATTCAGGTGAATGAGTTAATATTTATTTCAGATTTGTGATCAGTGACAGTGTATGAAGAATTTTTAGGGTCAAAAGTAATGTGTGGAAAAGGGTAAATCTATTTAAAGTAAATGTTTAGATATTTTTACGACTTTCTCATATTTGAAAGAAAAATAGGAGTTTGTAGCCAAAGCACCCATTTATGGATATAAAAGCAGTAATAAGAGAGGAAAGGAAGTGTTTAGCAGAATTCCTGGTTCATGGCGAAAGATCTACCCCTATTAATTATGATGTAGAGTGGTAGCAGGAAATCCAAGAGAAAAGGTCCTCTGTTAGGTAGTAGGATTAGCAGTCATAAGAGAATTGGGGGTTGGAATAATGATTTTAAAGTCATTTGCATAGAGGAGATGGTAGAAATTGTGAATGACGATTTCCATGCTTGCTTGGAACTTAAGTGTGTGTTATGAAAATAGAGGTCTCAGCTCCGTTCTTGGGGATGTGGAGGAAGTGGAGCAAGTAGATTCAGGCTCAGAGTTGTTAGACAGGAGGAAGATCCATGATAATGTGGAATCTTAGAAGTCTGGGGAGTAAACAAGGCAAAGGCTTCATTGATTGAGAAACATCAGAGGCGGGAGAAGCCATAGGAGAGCAGTTCTAAGATGACTGCATTCAGTTAATCTTGTCTTTTAATGATGGGCATTGGGAGCTATGACTTGACATGCTTAGAGTTAGTAAATTCAGAGCTCCCAGCCTGCAAGACTTCTGCCATTGCTTAATATTGTGTTCCTTGGGCTCTAGATTTGAAACCATAAAATGTGTAGTATTTATTTAGTATTAGACCATGTTCTGAGAATGCTTTTTCTGGAGCTGTTTTGAGACCACAGAATTGAAAAAGTTCTCGAGATGAAATGTTAGCCCTGTACTCAGGTTGGCCTGTCATTCTTTCCATTTAAAGCCACTGGTAATATGGTTGCAAGATGTATTTTGCCCATTTTTTAAAAGCCATTTTCTACTTTCTACTTTCCAACCACCAAAATATGTTGGGAGTGTCATAATTGTTTTTCTCTTTGGAACTTTAGAAAATATTGTTTTTATAATAGAAATAGCATTTCTTTAATTTTTTTTTTCTTTTTTTAATCGCCAAAGTCTGCCATACCAAAAACCACGGACTTGGCTCATTATATTTCCAATTCTAGCTTGTGCTAGAATTTCTGGCAAATGAATATGGTAGGACTGCCCAAAATATTTCTGAGGAGGTTTATCTCAGACATTAGTCAGATGAAAGACTAGAAAATTTAAATGGATCTAAATGCATTCATGCAGAGCAAGCATTTAGAATAGGGTCTTGTACATGACCCACATATATAAATGCTGGCTATTATTATTAAGGCATTCTAAGATGATGAAGTATCAGAGGCCAGAATGAACCAAGAAAGACCATCTATTCTTATGATAGGATAAGTGCTCCCTAAGGATCCAAAGCACATGATTATTAAAGTTTAGAAGACTTCCAAGGAGCTGTTAAAAGATGACTGCACTATGAGTGATAGATTAAGTGTGCAAAGAGGCTGACCAGTTATTAATTGGGTATTCTTTACAAAATGTATCATGGAGTGGAAAGTGAAGGAATTTGGGGTCATCCAGAGTTACAGAATCCACATTAAAAGTAGCCCAACCATAACTGAGATGTAAAGGTACTTGGAATTAGCATACAATGAAAATATTAATATGCTGAAAAATCATGATGTTCAGGCATTTAGAACTTGTCAAATACGCGGAGAGATAAGAGGGACCATATTCAGGGTTCTGTTTCCCTTCACTTACTTGCTTTCAAGGTCTTCAATTTCTCTTGAGTAGGGAAATGTCATAGGAACATTTATGAATAAATTATCTGGTTTCTGCAGATCAGTCAGTAAATAATTAAACATCTATCTTTATTAGCCTTTGCTCTGAGACATATGGAAATCAATATAATAGAAGTTTTGTGTCAATTATAAACTTCTCTATCATTCAGGTTATTGCTGAAGATAGAAAGAAAGTATAACAGGGTATGAGATAAAGGGAGGACAAAGAGTAGTCCTCAGATTTACATGCTAACAATATTCAATCCACCCAGTAAAAGAATATATCTAAGGGTCTTGGAAAAGAGTTGGGAAGACCAGACAAATGTTGAGTAAAGACCAAGGGAATAGAGGAAGAATAGATGGGTTGTTTTGAAATTAGTGAAACTTCCCTGCAGACTTACTATAGACCAGTGCATGATTTAGACTCTAAAAAATGCATGATGAGAAAATAAACACACCCTCCAGCAAACCTAGTCCACCCTTTATCCAGAACTCCAGCAGCCTCAGTGAGCCCATTCCCAGGCTAGAATCCCACAAAAGAAGTAACCAGTCTTGGTGGGGAATGGTCATAGCTCATCCCTTTGGAACAACCCTAACCCCGTTTATTTCCTTCAGTCATCTGAACAGATGGTAAAGCTTTGTTTTTCTTATTTAAAGAAGGTTATTAACATATCTTCAGACCTGCCATATAGAGATAAGAACATCCTAAGAACCCTAGGGACAGGATAAGGAAAACTATGTTTAATGAAGAATATTCATGTGACAAACTTGGAAGATACGATTGTAGGTCAGGACATAATTATATAGAGGACCTTGAGATTTTAGAAATGAAACCTTGGAGTTTCTCCTCTTGGCTTGGGAAGGGAGCGAAAGATTTGTGAGCTAGAGGGGGGATAAAATATTAAAAGACAAATTTCAGAAAGACTGCTCTTCTGGTTGGTAGTGGGGAGAGTGGACCACAGTGGGTAGGAAAACTTGAGACTAGAAAAGAGAAAGTAGGTTGATGTTACTACCATGGGTCATGCACGAGGGCCTAGATACCAAACTCCTAAACAGTAGGATTGGAAACAAGAGAGGCCATCTTAAATTAAAATCATGTGGATGTTTTCATTATTTTTTTCACTTTTTATTATAGAAATGATTCAGTCATACATAACCATAGAGGAGATAGTACCATGACTTCCCAGTATTGAACATCCCACTCAACAATTATTAATATTTTGCTAATCTTATCTCCTTCTACAACTGTTTTTCTTCTGAAATAGTTTCAGAACTACAGGAAAATTGCAAAATTAATACCAAAAATTCTCATATACTTATCTACCAAATTTCCCAAATGTTAACATTTTGCCACATTAATTTCTCTCTTTCTCTTTCCCCCTCCTTCCGACCCTCCCTTCCCCCTCAGTTGCCATTCCTTCTTTCTCTCTCTTTCTCATTCATATTGGTGCTACAATTGTCCCAGATTTGGCCAGTGGGAGCCCCTGCAAGGTGGATCCTAGATCCTCCTGATGTTAGTCCATCATTCTTTAAGTACTTCTTCCAGGCTCATGTTATACTTTCCATGCCACAAGCCTGGAATCAAACATTTTTCCAGGACCTTGTACCTTTTAGTGAACATTGGTTATTAGAAAACAAAATATGAGCATTAGGTATGCTTATTGTTTTTGCTGCTATGTCCTCTCAGCAGATATAGCTAGAAATCCATGTATATCTATTTCTATATATGAATTATACTAGTAACTCCAGTTTCAATCCAATATCACAGGATTCTTTCCAGCCTATCTCTTTTGGACTTGTAATTTCATTTCCTCACAACAATAACACTGACACTTATCCACGATAGAGATAAAATCACACGTTTATGAATTATCTACAGGGCTTTATAGAATAATCCTGAGGTTACCCATAGCTCTCTCTCTTCAACCTGGGTGTGCTTAGTCTAGGCAGGGAAGAGGAGGGAAAAAGTCCACAGTAAGCAACAGTTTGACATATACAGTGTTCCACATTTCTAAACAGGAAGGCAAACACAGGATGAAATGATGTTTCCAGGGCAGTTAAGGACTAGGAACCTCACATTTGTCCTTGGATGGGAGTTTATTTTCTCAGACTAAGTCTGAGCTTGACATTCCAGCCGCTCGCCCTTCCACGGCAAATGGATATGGAGAAGTCTGCCACCAGCCGCTGATGGAGAAAACAGCTGTCCTTAGAGGGGAGAAGCCATGGAGGTGGTTGGATGTCCTCTCCACTCCCCCTACCTTCCCCTGCTGCTGCAAATGCAGCATGCACACATACACAAATGAAGGGATAAAGACTCTTGTTTATTGCTAGGAAATTCAACTGGGAGTGAGAAAATCTCCCTTAAGTAAATTCTCTAGCCAAAGTTTAGATGATGGTTTGCATGAACTTTAATTCAAGCTTGATTATCTTGACTATTTGTGAGTTGTTGCCTGTGTGTATTTGTTCGGTTTCCTGAGAAGTTGGATGAGAAAGCACATGACTTCGATAAGCTGACTACCACTTTATTTTTGCTATGTTTGCCTGTAGAGGCTTATTTTCAATTATTAAACAGTGCTTATTAAACATCTTCTATTTGTCAGATACTGTGTGAGGTTCTTGAAATATAGACATGGATCAGAGACTTAAATAGTCTACCAAGAACAGAAGTCTAGTCACCAGGAACAGAAGTAAGACCTATTTCCCCTAGGGATAAACCATTTCTGTTGGCCTTAAAAGAGCTATCTGAAATGGTATGATTTAGATGATCCTTAGCTGCTTTCTCTAATCTTTATTTAGCTACCTGACATCTCTTAAGATGCCGTGAGTTCTACCATTAGTGCTTCTTCTTAATACCTTCCTAAAGGCTTTACATTCCTATAGAATTTTATATTACAATATAAGGATTTTTCCCTGGCACAGTGTCTCAGGTCATTATATAGGTAACAGATAGCAGTTAACTTAGAGCAAGGTCTTGTGAGTAAGAACACATAAGAAACGGGGGTCCACTAGAAGGAGAGAGAAGAGGATGCTGGCAAAGCCCAATATCAATTTCATAGTTTCCTAACTACAATACCTCAAGTCAGTTGAGAACTACAGTTGACACCTCTTAAATTACTTTCTATGACCCAAAATATGTGCTGTGTTTTTTCACCCCATGAAGCAAAGAAATATGAAGAGTCTAGTCAACTTCTGTGAAATGAAAACAGATCACAAACTTAGATCCAGGTAATCTCCCACATACAGTTCTAAATAGATTGCTTTTCTTTTATACTTTCCAATAATTTTCATTTGAAAATTATGTTCCAATATTTATAATAAACCTGTATCACTCTGATTTCATAACAGAGTGGGAGGACCCACTAAAAAGGGGATCCCTACTGTCACACTGTGTGTTAGTAACATAAACACAATGTAGCTAGCTTAAGGTAAATGTATAAACTCACGGAGCTGAAAATATACAGGGTTGGTTCTGATGGGCAACAGTTTTTCATTGCTCTCTCAGATATATCTTATAAGCAGAGGCCATGATCATTTTTTTGCTAAACTTTTTCAGGAATCTGTATATGAAGAGCTAGTGTCTCACTCTGGAACAAAGAGCAAGAAGGCTTACTGCTCTACTATAAAAGATCTGAGTTCTCTAAGCTCAGGGTTTCTCTTCTGTAATGCAACTCATTGTGTGTGCATGTGCTATTTTGTCCTTTTGACATCACCATATGGGAATTGGGACTTCAAGAATGAACACAAGAAAATGCTGGTATGCTGGCTACTCTTGCGAGTGATATAGTCCTTTGTCTCTGAACCAAGAGTTTCATGTCTACTTAGCATCCATGAAACTATAGTAGGCCAAATTGTTTGCTTGCAAGTAGGGTAAAATTTTAGATCTTACAGAGTTCTGGTCAACTCAAAGAATTAAATTATAGACTAACTACTGTGGTGTTGGAGAAGACTAAGAGTCTCTCAGACTACAAGGAGATCAAACCAGTCAGTCCTAAAGGAAATCAGTCCTGAATATTCATTGGAAGGACTGATGTTGGAGCTGAAACTCCAAAATTTTGGCCACCTGATGTGAAGAACTAACTCACTGGAAAAGACCTTGATTCTGGGAAAGATTGAAGGCAGGAGGAGAAGGGGATGACAGAGGATGAGATGGTTGGATGGCGTCACCGACTCTATGGACATGAGTTTGCACAAACTCTGGGGGATGGTAATGGACAGGGAAGCCTGGCATGCTGCAGTCCATGGGGTCACAAAGAGTCAGACATGACTAAACAACTGAACTGAACTGAATTGGCACCAGGGTCTCAAATTCATCCTCTTCAACACCACCTTTCTTTCCATATCTG
Source organism: Neotragus moschatus (assembly GCA_006410615.1). Taxonomy (NCBI): domain Eukaryota; kingdom Metazoa; phylum Chordata; class Mammalia; order Artiodactyla; family Bovidae; genus Neotragus; species Neotragus moschatus. The sequence goes on from SJYA01001610.1 coordinate 2,611,154, forward strand.
CTTTGGGCTAATTGTTTATATCCCCCCAACAAATTCTTATGCTAAGACCTACCCCCGGGTATGAGAGGATTTGGAGATGGGATCTTTAGGCCAAAATTAGGTCAAGCAGGCAGAGTCCTCATGAATGAAATTAGCCACTTATAAAACAGGATCAAGAGCCCTCCCTTGCCTTTCTGCCATGTGAGTGCACAGTAAAAAGATGGCTGTCTATGAACCAGGAAACAGGTTCCCACCAGATACTGAATCTTCTGGCACCTTAATCTTGCACTTCCCAGCCTCCAAAACTGTGAGGAGTCAATTTCCATTGTTTATAAGCCTCTCAGTCTATGGTTATTCTTCTACAACAGCTTGAATGGCAATACCTCATCCATTCCTGCCTAATCTAGTTCTGCTTTAGTCTACAGACAGAGAAGAAAGACAGCTTTTGTCATTCACAAATCTATTCTCTGAAGTCCATAGCTCTTGAGCTGTTGACTTTCAGCTGTTTCCAGCAAAGAACGCTGGATGGCCTAATTTGTATCATGGTTCTAGTATGCATGTGGGTGCTCAGTCATTGTCCAACTCTTTGCGACCCCAGGGACTGTAGCCTGCCAAACTCTGCTCTCCATGGGATTTTCCAGGCAAGAATACTGGAGTGGGTTGCCATTTCCTACTCCAGTGCATCATGGTTCACTTGGATCTATATTTATTTAGCAGCTATATACCTATGATATATTCAGTAAGAATAAGTTCAGTTCAGTCACTCAGTCATGCCCAACTCTTTGCGACCCCATGTACTGCAGCAAACTAGGCTTCCCTGTCCATCACCAACTTGCAGAGCTTGCTTAAACGCATGTCCATCGAGTCAGTGATGCCATTCAACCATCTCATCCTCTGTTGCCCCTTCTCTGCCCACCTTCAATCTTTCCCAGCATCAGAGTCTTTTCTAATGAGTCAGCTCTTTGCATCAGGTGGCCAAAATATTGGAGTTTCAGCTCCAACATCATTTTCATTCATATTCCAATGGATATTCAGGACTGGTTTCCTTTACAGTTGAGTGGTTTGATCTCCTTGCAGTCCAAGGTACTCTCAAGAGTCTTCTTCAACACTGTAGTTCAAAAGCATCAATTCTTAGGCACTCAGCTTTCTTTATAGTCCAGCTCTCACATCCATACATGACTACTGGCAAAACTATAACTTTGTCTAGGCAGACCTTTGTTTGCAAAGTAATGTTTCTGCTTTTTAATATACTATCAGTAAGAACATATTTGAATATATTTAATATTTAAGAATATGTTTAATATATTCAGTAATAATATATTTCTGGAAATCATGTCCTTAAATATGAAAAGTTCTTATGAATATATTCCTTTTTAAAACTGAATAAATTAATGAAAAAATATTAATGTTATTGATGTTCAAAACTTTATGCTTATTAGCATAACTTTGTATGTCAAGCCCTCCACCCTTCAGTATTCAATAACATAGATCTAGGAACAGAGACCAGAGCAATATTCTTTAAATGTCAATAAGAAGGTAAAATATACCTGAATAGTTACAATGAAATAGTTAAAAGTAAACNTTAAAACTGAATAAATTAATGAAAAAATATTAATATGTTATTGATGTTCAAAACTTTATGCTTATTAGCATAACTTTGTATGTCAAGCCCTCCACCCTTCAGTATTCAATAACATAGATCTAGGAACAGAGACCAGAGCAATATTCTTTAAATGTCAATAAGAAGGTAAAATATACCTGAATAGTTACAATGAAATAGTTAAAAGTAAACAGTAAAATTGTCATTTGGAAAACTAATCATTGGTAGACTTTACGTAAAATTACCTACAGCCCTCCTTTCCATCTTTTGTTTGACCTTCACTAACATTCACATTTTTTTTTCCTTTTGCTTCTTCCTTTCTATAGGTCTAAGTCCCTGATAAGCTCTTCATAGAAAAGAGACAGCTTCTTATTTTTCATAGTAAGTAAAAGCTTTTAATGTCCACAGTGGAGAAGTTCACCAGCCTCTTCTGGGAATAAGCAAGATGCCTTAAAAAGGAACATCAGAACAAAAAAGATTTCTCAAACTCTGTTACGTACTACTCCAAACAATTATTTTCCTGTACCTAGAAAAAGAATTTCATAAGTTCCAAAGTTTTGAGCAGATTTCATTTTCCTTTTATTTTATTAATTCTCAGTTTCAGGAACTTCTCAAAACACAACTCAATTAAGCCAATTAGAATAAAGTTTCCTATTAAATTTCCTGAAGATCATTGAGGTCTCATTAAAATAAACCCTATAACCTCTATTTGGAAAACTTCTTTGCTCATGTGCCTTCTCCTGCCAATTTTTTTTACAAATCTTTAGTTCAAATATTGAAATTCTTAATGAGTCTTCATTTATGTTCTATGGTAATGTTAAAAGCTTGGTGTTTTTATCTGACTCCTCCTGCTTATTGTTACCCTTTTGTCTCTGCGAAGAGGGAAGTGAGGCCAGGATCCTGAACTGAAGCCTCAGGACGGGGATGGAGATGAAGGAGCCAGTTTGGCTTCTGTAGAGTCAATGAATCATGGTCCAGTCATAGATCTCCTGGGGCTTAAACCCATTGGCAGGCCAGCTGAGGAAAAGTCTCAGCTTCTGTAGCAAGGAGGGCCTGCCAACAGGATGACGATGGATTAATTTCACTGGCTTTGGTCTGCTTTTCTTTAGTGGATACCTACAAGAGGTATGTGTGTGTGTGTGTGTGTATGTGTGTGTGTGTGTGTGTGCGTGCGTGTGTGTATCCTTAAACCTTTTTTCCAAAGATTTATTGTGATAAAGCTTATGATTTGACAAACCATGAGACACTAGACTGACCTCAGGCATCAATATCTGTCACCTTAAGTATCTCCTGACTGCTATGAGCCCCAGGCTTGCCTATAAAGTATATAACCCTAATAATGTGAGCTTCTTCCAAGAGTGTTTATATGTACCACTTTAGAATGACCATGGATTGCATTAAATCAGCCTTAAAGACCCAAATCAGTAAGCAACACTTGGAATTTATTCTAAGAGTAAGTCCCATACTTGACCCAAACCACATGTCCTTACAAAGTGGTCTAGTGTGTGAGAGTAGTGTAGTGTGATCCAGAGATCCTTCTGACTCCCTCTTTAGACATTGGAAAAGCTTCTGTCAATGACACACCCATTCACGGAAGTATTTTGACTGTTCTTACAGAAAATAATATTCTGTTTGAATGATAGGGCTCTTTATTTCACCTTAGTGAACAACAGTTAAGAAGTCAATGCATCTAATCTTCTGGATTTATATTAAAGGGTTTAACCGATTGTGGTGGTGATGGTAGTTTAGTCATCAAGTCATGTCCAACTCTTGCGACCCCATGGACTGTAGCCTGCCAGTCTCCTCTGTCCATGGCATTCTCTAGGCAAGTCTACTGGAGTGGGTTACCATTTCCTTCTCCAGGGGATCTTCCTGACTCAGGAATCAAACCCAGGTCTCCTGCATTGCAGGCAGATGATTTACCAACTGAGCTACAGGAGAAGCCCAATTGTATGAGATGTTAAAGTTCTGAAGACCTCTGGGCCATACACTTGAAACTAACATGATATTGTAAATCAACTATGCTTCAATTAAAAATTTTTTAATTAAAGAAATATTCTGAAGTCCTACGCAAAAAGGGTTCTTTTATTGTTCACCAGTATCACTAGCCATTTGGAATATTTTGATGTTCAGTTGTTCAGTCATGTCCAGTTCTTTGTGACCCCATGGACTGCAGCATGCCAGGATTCCCTGTCCATCATCAACTCCCAGAGCTTGCTAAAACTCATGTCCACCGAGCTGGTGATCTTTCCCAGCCTCAGGTCTTTTCTAATGAAAAGTCTTTCCTCAGGTCTTTTCTTTGCATCAGATGGCCAAAGTATTGACCAGTATTTTGCTGACAGTATGTCTTATTCTGCAGCAAACAAATTGCTTTCTGAGAGGTCTAACTGTGGGAAAATTCTCAATTAAACAAGTACAATTTTTTCACTGAACAGCAGAACAGAGTTATTAGCAGATATCATATACCTTAACTACTGTAGTTTACCAATATGAGAGGTAGTCGGAAGACTTTAGAAAGTATTAGAAAATGAGCCTCACAGAATATTTAAAAAGAAAAACATCAGCAACAACAAAATATTCACCTTGTTGGAGGAAAAACATTTAGTAATGAAAAGAAAATCCAAAGAAAAATAGAGGAGGAACGATTCGGTACCTATGACCAATTATGAGAGCTAGTTTTCAAATTCACATTCAGTTAGTTAAATCAAAAATAATTGAAATTTGCAAAGTAAGAAATCTTACCAACTAAAGCTAATTAACAAGGGATTAGCTTAATTTAATATTAGAAGATTTGAGGAGTGAGCACAAAAGAGAAAGTTAACATGTGGTAACTTTGGTAGTTACCAAAGTGGTAGAGTCTTCCTCTAAATGGTGTACATGAGAGTTCAGACATTAACTTTCCCATTTTCCAAATTAATCTGACCATCTGATGAATATTCTCAGCACATGTTTGTTAATCCCGCAGAGTCAAGAAGAGAATTTTTTCCCAGGCAGTTTTAGATTCAATATGCTAAGCTACTACTAAGTGTACCACTGAGAGAATCGAGATGGGGGATGGATCTTTGTTTAACTTGATGAACCTGAGCTAAAATTTGATAAGACCTTAATATTTTCATAGGCTGAATATCTGTGACTTAGAAAACAGAGGTGTTTTTTCTGTGATATAGATTGTTACATGGATAAATAAAAAGGAAATTAGTGAAGAATTATTGTCTGATTGTACAGCATTCCATGAAATGCATAGTACCAGTTCAACAAAATTGATATACATCAGTTAAATTTGATTTTTGCTCACTCTTAAAATTCTCATTGTCATTCTCTTCTTTCTCCTGAAATGTTCTTTTCTAGGTATTTATACTAATTTCCTTTCTCAAAAAGCAGTTAATTAGCCAGTTTTCATATCTTTAAGCAGTTATCAAGGTAAGTGGGATTGTGAAAGTGGAGCCCTCTGGAAGAATAGAAAATCCACACTATTTTCGTCTATATGTAAAAGCCTTTTTTTCTTTCATGTGATTGATTGATTTTTAAAAGCTTTTTATTTTATATGGGAGTATAGCCAACTAACATGCTGTGATAGTTTCAACATAGGGATAGGTAGACTACAAAGGGATTCATATACATTTACATATACAAGTGTCCATCCTTGTTTGATTTTGAATTCCATGGCAGTAAGTATGTTTAACAGACAATGGCTGAAGCACAATGAGTGAAATGACCCATCCGTTTCAGTGCCAAGATGCTGAGCCCATATGGTAGCAGAGAGATAACAGTGTTTACTAGTTATAGAAGCAGCTGGGTAACTGTGGCCTTAGTGGCCTATGAAAAAAGGAAGATTTTACTGCTGGCTTCTGCATATAGACAAGCCATTCTGACATCTTCCCCAGTGTGCTTTATAGAGATAAAATGGTCCACCAGATAACATTGCCTCCTAGGCTAATTCAGCTTTGCCCAGAGGAATTTTTAGAGATAATGACCTTTTTTCTTATGAGAAGTGGAGACCTAAAACTCTGAGTCACATCCAGGCCCTGGGTGTGTTTTTCTGGGGCAGCTTTCTCTGGATACATGTGTGTATGCCTCTCACACCTGCCCATCACTGCACTGCCCAGTTCTAAGAATAGGAAGCCAAGTGCCACATGAACACTGGGCAGAGAAACAAGCAGGGAGAACAGACAAGCCCTGGTGAGGCATCTCTTATGCCAGGGCACACATGGTGCCCTGGGCCATCCAACGGAGGTGTGACACTGTTTACCAGGGAGAACGGCTGCTGCAGCCTGGCTCCCTACGCCCTGTCTGGCCTATGAAACTTGATCTAAATCACAGGAGGCAAAAACATATTACTCTGACCACAATTCACATTCCGTAGGAGGAGACAGGATTAGAACATTTCTATTCTTGCCCAATGCTGCTAAATTTAAAGTCAATATAACTGTTCACGGCAGTCTTCCTTCAAAAGACCAAAGGCAAGCACCATTTGCCAGTGGCAAAATGCTCTGACATAGCATGAGCTGTATGGTTGGGCAGAGGAAGCTGAGAGGTCACAAATAACAGTCCTAAACTCACAGCCAAGGCTGCTTTCAAGGCCACTTAGTGTAAACACCTTCATTTATGACTTTATTTGTAATCTCATCCATTTGTCGGTCCTTGTGTTTATTTATTTGACAATTGTTTATTGACCTTCTATCACATGTCTTCTATCACAGGCATAAAGATGAATGGTCACAGCCCATGAGCTTTTTAAAGGAGATAGGCACACACATGCCAAATAGTAAATCCCCATCAAATTAAATTTGGTATGCTGATGGCTCTCGGGTCTTCACTTCTCACTACCCTTCCTCAGTTACTCAGATTCTACTCAGGTCTAGAATCTTTCACTTCTTGTTCACTTGTAGATCGTTCTTACAATTTGAAAGGTAGCTCAAAAATACTCGTCTACTCCTCCTCCTTCAGGAAATTCATCTAGATTTACCAGGAGGACCCAGGAAACATTTCATAGCAAACTTTACAATTACTTCCTTTTCTAGCCTTCTTTCCCAGACTCCAATCCCCGCTCTACTTCCATTTCCCGTTTTTTTTAAAGCCAACATTATTTTATGTCCAATAATTGTTGAGCTTTTGTTCAAGTTTGTGAGGATATTAGCACCATGTCTAATTTCCCCAAACTTCTTATACCATTTGGAACTTTCAGTGACTAAGATCTGTCCTCAAGCATTCAGGACTTACTTCCAGTAACATGGCAAGATCTCTGTGAAGGATATCTCAGGGGGAATCACCTCTTCTGCTATTTAGTATGGGACCACTAAAGATTCCTAGAGAGAGAAATATGGTCAGGAATTGTGACTATTAAGATTTAATTTTTATTTCCACTGGTCCACCAGTCTGACGCAACTACATTCTAAGAGTTATTTTCCTACCCCTGCTTGAAATAACATTATATATTTATATATATTATTATTTTATGTAAGCTAAGACCCTAGACTCTGGGTCTAAGCAATGGCCCCAAACTTTCTATTTTATATGTACCTGTATAATCAGTACCATGAAAGAAGGAACCTGGGAGTCCTGTTCCACACTTTTCCCTCTCCTCTTAACTATAGCTGATTGAGGACCAGTAAACATTCTTGCCTGGACATCTCATGCCTTTCTCCCTTCTTCTAAACCCACCAATGGCTGGTCAAGTGAATTAGAATAAAGTGAATTTGGGATACAGCATCTCTTGGGTATATAGTATTTAAAACTCCTTGCTCATTTCTACATGTCCTTCTTTCCCCAGAGAAAATGAGGGCAAATCATTAGGGAAAACGGAGGAGAGACTGAAGAATTAGACTTAAAATTGTAGTTTGGAGAGGGTTACAGCTGGGGGAAATGCTGAGAAATGACCTCTTGGAAGAGAATTTTAGGGTGGACTAAATATTATTTACACAGAAAAAAAAAGCTAAAGGAAAGAATTTGAGTTAGTTGGAGTTGTCAGTAAAGAATTCAGCCATTCTACACTGTAGTGATTATCACCAAGAAAGAACAAGTCCCTGGCCTGGCCTCCTGCATCCCCAGGCACTGGTTCTGGACCAGGCCTGAAACAGGAGACTGAGCCCCCAGCATATTGAAATTACATCAACTGAAATGTTATTTTCTTTTCATGGAAAAATTATAGCAAAAAAAAAAAAAAAAAACTCTAGGAAATGATTTAGTGCATTTCAAAGGAAAATAAACATTTATTGTAATAAATAACCATAAAATAACTCTAATAATACTCTAATTTAAAAATACTCTTGTGAATTGAGGAAAGAGTGAAACTTCTTTTTCATCATGCCTAAATTTTCACAGAGAATTAGATAAACGCTTAGAAAATTTGCTAATTCAAGGTCTGGATTGCCTCACTGCCTGATCAACAGATCAGTCCTAACCTCTCTGTGACCCCATGTCTTTCTCTGCACAATGGGGGTATTTCTCCTCTCCTTTCTCAATAAGCATATTCTCAAAGAAGTAAAATGATAAAAGAGATTTTATCCCTTAGAAGACACAATGCTGACAGATATGTTTGACTTCCATACACAATTCCTTCTATAAAAATCCTACATCATTGTAACTTTCCAACACACACACACACACACACAGTAAATAAGAGATTTTAATGTATCTAAATGAAGTGTGAGAAAGACAAGTTTTGAAATTAAATACAATTTCAGACAGTATCTGTTCAACAAAACAAACTACATTTAAAACAGCAGCATACTTTGTGAAGTCTATTTAAACATATGTAAGTTTCGTAAGTTAGAAAATGTAGCCAACAGTAGCTTTCTTTTCCCCACCCAGTAACACCCTACTCCCAACTCTGATCTCTTTTGTGGTGCCCTCTCCATGAGTCTAACATATTTCATCGTTATATAGGGTTGGCCAAAAAATTCGTTTGGGATTTTCCATGAGATGTTATGGAAAAACCTGAATGAACTTTTTAACCAACCCGATACTTGTGCTTATTCACATGGTGCCAATCACCACTTCTGGATGCACTGTCAAAGCTCTGAAGAGCTTTTGGAAAATGCCATTTCCCAGGCTTCAACCCTGAAGTCCTGGCGTAACTGTCCTGGGTGGAACAAGGCAGGTCTGATTTTAAAAAGCTTACCAAGTGCTTCCAATGCACAGCCAGGGCAGGGAAAGAAACGCTGAGTGTTTGACCTAGAGAACTCTTCACTTACAGGTAGAGTTTTTTAAAGTTATTGGTGCCCCAAATATTCACTTGCCTAAGGAATTACTCTTCTCTGCAAGAGAAGCACAACTGTGTCCCTGGTGACCCAAGGTATAACCCGCCATGTTATTGATATGTGCTAGTTCCAGGCAAAATTCTGCATTTAATTCTGTGCTTTAGGATACATTGACTGTATAACTTATACCTCAAACTAGGACACTTATGAGAGAGAATTATGCTGGAACAACCAGGCATATGCGCCTATAAGTCACCCTAATTAAGGGAGGTTTTTATAATTGGAAAATGCTTAAAGAATTTGGGATACAGCATATTTCCCCTTGAACAGATTAATTTTCTCATTTGTAAAATTCATGTAATAATTCTTAGCTTTCAAGTTGGGTGAAAGTTTAAATGAGAGTATGAAAGACCTTTGTAAACTCTAAAATCTTATATATAAAAATTATTATTACTCTTTGAACCAAAATTTGCCATCAGAGAGACTGAGACATCAGAAAGTGTCAACAGGAGAATTAGCAAGTGTTATTCAGCACCCCCTTTTCTCTCCAAATTCCACTTGAAGTCAGGGGGGCTAAAGGAAGAAATTCACAGATCACTGTGAAAGACATCCCCTGGCCTGTCATCTAACCTGTATTAGGTGACTTTTCTAAGCATCCTTGCCCAGGGATATCTTATGGCATCAAGCAAAATTTACAACTGCAGGATAATTGTAACCAATACCAGCCATCTATATAATGCTTTTATAGATTAAAAGAGATAATGTAACTTAGTAAAGGTGTGGCCTTTCTAGGTGTCCACCACTGATACCTTCGTTTTCTTGGTAGTTTCTTAACCTTTCTCACTTTTGGTTACCTTATGGGTAAGTGAAGATGACAGTGCTCTCATCCTAATCATGTTTGAGGATGAAGTGGAAATTCAGTGTCTATCACACAAAGTGTACACAATTAATGGCAGCTATTGCTGTTATTTGGGGTTTCCTGGTGGCTCAAATGGTAAAGAATCTGCCTGCAATGCAGGAGACCTGGGTTTGATCCTTGGGTTGGGAAGATCCTCTGGAGTAGGGCATGGCAACCTACTGCAGTACTCTTGCCTAGAGGATCCCCCTGAACAGAGGAGCCTGGGGAGCTGCATGCAGTCCATAGGGTTGCAAAGAGTCAGTCACAACTGAGCGACTAAGCACATTGCTGTTATTCGCATCCCCATCTGCGCATGATCCTTCCAGCAGCCCATAGCAACAACAGGGCAGATCATGAGAGGGATAGCTCTAACAGGAAGCAGAGGAGGGACAGGGGAAGAAGAAAACGGAAAAGATAATCCTTCCTACTTTATCAGTGTGGATGGACACCAAGACTAGGGTTCATTAGTACAACTGGCAGTACAAAGACCCATTGTAGTCTAGAATATGTCTGATGAGTTTATCATTAAGACTTGGGGTTAGATAAGCTCTTACTCATCCTCATTGATCTTGAGGCCGGAGATCCTAGTTGCTAAGGCTGTCTAAAGGATCTCCATTCTCCTGGAGCCCTATGTTTATGGCAGAGCGTAGCAGCCATCACCCACAGCCAAGGTCTTGTGCATGGTAACCATCACTGCCCCCCTTCTGTCCTTTGAGGTTATTTTCCTAACCTCCCTGGCCATGCACATTTCACTCTCATGTGGTACAATCCTTAGCATTTAGCTAGGAAGTAAAATATCTCCTGACACATTTAGATACTTCATTTGCAGTGTTAAAATTCTTCTATTGCCCAAGCCCAGATTAGATTGAGCTTTTTCTTGTTTTCCAATACAAGAGAAGTAATGGAGAGAAGTGGCTGAATGTTATTGCAGGCACAATGGAGTCACTGAACTGGCATGCAAAAACTCAGTGATAGACCCAGATGGAAGAGGCAGCAATCCAGGAAAACACAGCAGAGGCTCCCATAGCTGAGATCAGAAGGGACCAAAGAAACAGTTTCCCTTCTCTACCCTTCCCCAGGGATCAGCGAGGCAGTTAGGAGGAAGGCCACTGAGTTTATGCAATCTAGGGTTCTTTGCTTGTGATCCTTCACATACTCTTTGCAAAGATGAGATACCTGTACGCCTTTGTGCTGGAAGTAGCTGTGTGGGTGTATGTCATTATTAACATGCCTTCCATCCAATTCATAGGTTTTTGTATCTAAAGAGTTAGTGGATTTGCCAACTGTGAGAAATTTGTCACCAAGAGTATGAAAGGAGAAAAGCACTATGATATTGTACACTAAATATGAAATTACAAATCTCAAAATAAACATGAAACTAAGTATCCTGTGGGGCACAGTGCCCTATAATTTTCAACTCACTGGACTCTAAAAATTTCATCTTTTAAGTTTACAGACAATATTTATATGGGTAAATGAGCTCAGTGACCCTGAAACTTGGCTACAAGGTCAGGCACCTAACCTGAACTTATAGCTGAGGACTGTGTCAAGAGAAAGTTGGGTACCATGTTTTCCTACACTGTCAACCTGTGATTTCTTCAAGGAGCTCTTCAGTGTGGCCAAATTGGTTGACTTCTGGCCCTAGATAACCACACACTCTAAGGAATTTTGTTACATGCTAAGATTCTGGTATCAAACCAAAAGCACATGGGACACACATCTGAATCAGAGTCACAATTCAAGAAAGATCTACCACCTCTTTGACACTTCTCTTTCCTCCTGACCCCAACCTCCATTTCCCCTTTGCTTGCTCTTTTCATCCCTTTGGTTGAAAGCTGTATGTGTTACAAAATTCCATTCTTTCTGATGGAATACTCCTTTGAGAAAGTAGAGTTGGCAAAGCCAATCAATCAGTCAGATTGGTTGGTTTTAGCAAAAAGGAGCTGCCAACAAAACACCAAGATCCGGAGAAAGAGAGAAGTCATAAAGTCAGAGCTGTGACCTCTCCATCTCATTCATAACCAAAACATGAATTGAGCAGAGCCCAGGGTTGATTTAACATGCTTCTCTCTTCTTTTCTTCTCTTACTCTCTTCCTCTTTCCTGTCCTTGCACACCACACACACACACACTCACACACACACCCTAAAACTGGATGAAAGCCTAATGGCAATTCCATACCAACTTTTAATGTATCCAAATTACCGGGTTCCCACTGCCATATGCCAAGGTGCCAGTGAGCTTCCTGGTACCACCCAGCAATTCAGAGTGGTTATGATGGTAAGATGATAGCTGCGCCTCTGTTGCAGCTTGCTTTATGAACTTCCCTTGCTTATGGCTTTTAAACTCTGCAATAATGAGACCCTTGGTGCTGAAATAGAGGCCAAGGAATGGAGAAGGGATTCCAAACTAAATGTGAAAAAGGGAAGAAAATAAAACACCCATTTTAAAGTCATAAGACAGGAAAAAACAGGGACAGGAACTAGTCTTTTAAAACATTGTTTTTATAGGACTCATGGCAACTAGAAGTTCACTTTATGTATAAAAGACAACTACATTCACTGATTGGAAACTAAGTAAAAATTACAGCATGCATTTCTGTTTTCCTGTGTTCATCTTGAATTGCAAATCCATTCTTGTCTTACATGATAAATTTTATGCAATTTGGTCATTTTCTACTTTGACAATTAAAAGATTCTCCTAAACTCAAAATATGAATTGCCTGAATTATTCAGAGGATAGAGGAAAACTCTTTCACTGACCCTTTCATATTTCACCACCTCTTTTACATGACCCTTAAAAAGTTACCTAAATTCTTTCATCATCAAATATTTATCATCAAATATAAGCCCCTTTGTCACTTAGAGGGTAGCCAGTGTGCTACCACACCTTTACATCTCTGTATTTCTTCTATGATGTCCTGTCACTTAACTTTCTTTGTCATCTTCTTCCATTGTTTCATTCCACATTTATGCACTAGGAATATAGCAGTGGCAAAAAGAGCAAAGATTTCAGTACTTATTTAAATAAAAAAAAAAGATAGACAATACAGAAAATAAATGCTTACAAAATATTGTATGTTTTCTGGTGATATAAAAAAATTAAAAATAATTTAAAAGATAGGGAAAAAATAAAACAAGGAATGATTGTAGTAATAATTGTGTGCTTGCCTGCAATCCAAGACTACCTCCCTAAGAAAGCAGCCCCATTACCCTCAGTGGTCAGAAGACAGGTGATGTCATATGATCGTTCTCTTTTGAGATTTTAGCGACTATTAAACAATGTCCAGTCAGATGGTGGACACATGATCAATGTGCAGTGTTCTTATTTAACACATTCTGTGCTTACTATGGGATTTCCCTGGTGGTGCTTACTATGACAGGTACTATGAGGAAAGTGAAGAAAGATAATTTTTTAAAATTTATGTTGCCATTTTAAATTGATTCTGCCTTCTTGAGAGTAGAAATAAATTATATGAATAATGAAACGGTTTAAGAACTTGACACAAATTATACTATAAAACAGCGGTTTGCCATAGGCTAGGTGGTGAAGAATTGACTCATTGGAAAAGACCCTGATGCTGGGAGGGATTAGGGGCAGGAGGAGAAGGGGACAATAGAGGATGAGATGGCTGGATGGCATTACCGACTCGATGGACATGAGTTTGGGTGAGCTCCGGGAGTTGGTGATGGACAGGGAGGCCTGATGTGCTGCAGTTCATGGGGTCGCAAAGAGTTGGACACAACTGAGCGACTGAACTGAACTGAAATGAGGTGGTCAGAAAAGGCTTCATTTAGTAGCTTATTTTGTTTATTTTTTTCTGTTGATTCTCTTTTTTTAATTGAAGTATAGCTGATTTGCAGTGTTGTGTTACTTTCTGGTATGCAGCAAAGTGATTCAGTTACATATATATATATATATATTCTCTTTCACATTCTTTTTGTTTTAGCTTATTATACTATACTGTAGTAGAACCTTATTGTTTATCTATTTTATACTCAATAGTAGTTAGTACTGCTAATACCAGGCTCCTACTTTATCCCTCTGTACCCTCTTTTCCCGTTGATAATCATGTTCTGTTTTCTTTGTCTGTGGGTCTCTTTCTGTTTCATAAATTAGTTCATTTGTATCATATTCATAATTTTCATTCCACATATAAGTGCTCTCATATGGTATTTGTCTTNTAGTAGTTAGTACTGCTAATACCAGGCTCCTACTTTATCCCTCTGTACCCTCTTTTCCCGTTGATAATCATGTTCTGTTTTCTTTGTCTGTGGGTCTCTTTCTGTTTCATAAATTAGTTCATTTGTATCATATTCATAATTTTCATTCCACATATAAGTGCTCTCATATGGTATTTGTCTTTCTCTTTCTGGCTTATGACCTGAGACTTGAAATAAGTGATACAGGTGACAGGAAAAGGACATTTGCGGTAAGGGTAGTAACAAGCCTTCTGAGTTTTAAAATGAACTATGGGTTAATGCATTTGGCTCTCCAAGATAATTTAAATCTTTTCCTCCAAGGCAGTCTCTTTCCAGCATACATTGCCTCTTTACTCATGCCTAATTTTCTCTTCAGTGGTTTGGATAATTATGAGTTCAGTGTTCAGGACCATGTTCTTTTAATTTTATTTTTCCTGAGTGCTACATGAACACCAGGCTCTTCATAGGCTACTGAAATGAGGAAGGCTCTGACCCAACACTCAGGGGGATTTTGTGCTAGTAATTGACCTAACAACTATACCATTATGGCAGATAATGCTCACACTTACTCAATATCACCTCTTCACTGAGCATATGACAACCCAGAATAAAAAGCAATGTTTCCAGTGTCCTTTGTAGGCAAGGAGTTCTGGCTAATGAGTGGTAAAAAGGAGACACATTAAACTGAATATGACTTCAACAGATAAATGGTTTTGTGAAGAAGTCGAGGAAGGTTTCTGTGCATTGTGGTAACAGGATGGAAATTATACTTTTAAAAGTTAAATTGTGTCAACCCAGAGAGAAGAAGATAAACCCAAGAAAAACAGAAAGTGTGCACAAAGAAGTGAGACAATAATTTTAGCTGAAACAAAGGATGTACTAAGAGGAATTGGAGTGGAACCAGACTACAATAACTATTAAACACTTATTACTAAACTTGGTGTGAATGTGTTTTAGAAAAGTAAGTGATTATTTCTGACTTGAAATGAAATCAACTTGCCTATAGAATTATATGGCAATAGTGTGTTAGAAGGCAATGTGGACAAGAATGCAAGATGGAGATATATTAACATGGTCCAGACAAGAGGAAATGACAAGAATAAANTTAGAAGGCAATGTGGACAAGAATGCAAGATGGAGATATATTAACATGGTCCAGACAAGAGGAAATGACCAGAATAAAAAAAAAAAATTGTCTGCAATGAGTAAATCAAGAAAAGCTGAAGAATGATGACAGGTGGAAGAACCTGAGTACAGGAGGAGTCAAAATTGGCTTTGAATGCATAAGCCTGAGATGATCACCCAACTGGGCATGATGTAGCGGATATAGTGGCATCAACAGTATAATTCCTCCACCAACCCTGAGCTGTGATATGCTTGTGTGGAAAAACAAGGTTATTTTACATACAGTGAAGCATGAAAAGGAAGGGGAAAGAAAACACACAANATTGGCTTTGAATGCATAAGCCTGAGATGATCACCCAACTGGGCATGATGTAGCGGATATAGTGGCATCAACAGTATAATTCCTCCACCAACCCTGAGCTGTGATATGCTTGTGTGGAGAAACAAGATTATTTTACATACAGTGAAGCATGAAAAGGAAGGGGAAAGAAAACACACAAAATAATGAAATGAGAATAGAAAAAGAAAAATCCTATAATGTTGGATTGAATTAAAGTTATCAAGATATGTAGATATAGATACAAATAAATATTCCCCAGTTTTGTCAACTGTACAGAACTAGAGGTAATAATATTCAAAGAAATGAGCTTACCATCATCTAGATCCTTGCATGTAAATACCATTTCATTTTTCTCTGAAAAGAACTAGTAATTCTTGGGGAAAGGCTGATTCTAGCCTTGGAACAAGAAAACCTATAGGTGTTCTTGAAATTTCTTGTTGTGTCATAAATTAAGGAATGCTCAAAATCTAGTGCAGCTATGTCAAAATGACACAAAAGCCAACTTGAGGGGCCTTTCCATTGCCCAAATCTGAACAGTTTTGCACATGAAAGTAAAAACCGTCATTAATATAACACATTAAATAGGAAAAGGAATTAATGAATTGACAAGTAAGAACGAATGAATGAATGTCATAGAGAGAAAGGGAAAAGCATCTTTTACAGAATACCAACTAATAATGTAGAAGATGTGGCAAAATGAAAAATCAAAATTTTGCATCATTCTTCAAGAAAGAGCCATCAACGGATGCGAAAATCACTGGTTCAAAGATTGCCTGGAAGCAAAATATTCACAGTCCCAGAGTATCATTTTTTAATTACACGCAGAGAAAAATAACTATAAAGAAACCTAGAGTCCACCAACTTAACATAGAGATTCAACCTAATATTACTAGTAAAAGGACAAATGGATTTCATGTGACTTATTTTAAGGTTTCTAAGTTCTAAATGNCAGTCCCAGAGTATCATTTTTTAATTACACGCAGAGAAAAATAACTATAAAGAAACCTAGAGTCCACCAACTTAACATAGAGATTCAACCTAATATTACTAGTAAAAGGACAAATGGATTTCATGTGACTTATTTTAAGGTTTCTAAGTTCTAAATGAGAGTACATAATCACCTACATAGCATTTCTACCAAATGCATTTATTCTAGTCTTAAGGAAACAGCCATTCAAATTGAGAAACATTATGAAAAAGAACTAACTTGAACTCTTCAAAACAGGAGAGACTGATGAATCTAGGTGGAAGATATATGATTATTTATTGAGCTAGTCTTGCAACATTTCACAAGTGGGGAACAAAACACAAAATAAATTATCAAGAAAATAACGAGAAAAGATCACTAATAGGAGCTGAGTTGAATGCCTATATTATACTCATGTAAATCAAATGCATAATATTTTATGCAGTCTCAATCCCATCCCACCCCCATTTTGGTAGGTGCTTGTTTTCTGGTTGTTACTTGTGTACCAAGCAGACAATTTGTTAGATTACTAAATGTTGAGTAAATGAATCTTTAATATAATTAATAAGAAAAATAGCCATGAAAAAAATAAGCATATACATATGTACATATGTAATGTATATGTAATAAATATATCATTATTTGCACAGAAAAACAAGATTATGAAATGTCATTGATAATTAGGAGATACTACACATCACTTAACTGACAAAGGTCTGTATAGTCAATGCTATGGTTTTTCCCATAGTCATGTACGGATGTGAGAGTTGGACCATAAAGAAGGCTGTGTGCTGAAGAATTGATGCTTTCAAACTGTAATGCTGGAGAAGACTCTTGAAAGTCCCTTGGACTGCAAGGATATCAAGCCAGTCAATCCTAAAGGAAATCAATCCTGAATATTCCTTGGAAAGACTGATGCTGAAGCTGAAACTCCAATACTTTGACCACTCGATTCAAGGAGTCAAGTCACTGGAAAAGACCCTGATGCTGGAAAAGACTGAGGATAGGAGGAGAAGGAGGCAACAGCGGATGAGATGGTCGAATGGAATCACTGACTCAATGGACATGAGTTTGTGCAAACTCCAGGAGATAGTGAAGGAGAGGGAAGCCTGGTGTGCTGCAGTCCNTTTTTTTTTTTACCATTCTACCAGCCCTAGTTGCTTTGGATTTAACCTGAGGGACACGGTTATTGATGAGACTTTGGCACAAAGAGTGCTAAGATCTTTGCAACTCTTTTCTAAATCCTCGAATTCCACCATACCAACTATCTCTAAACCGTCTGCCCCAGTTAAACTCCACTAAACAAAGTTGGTTAATCCAGTATCTAATTCACTGGCAGTATTTTATTTCCACTGCAGAAAATCCACAATCCCCACATTAGTCTATGGCTATCCCAGGGGAGTGTGTGCTTTCTCAAATAGTTTTTATTCTTGGAAACATTAGAACGGCCATTTGGGGTAAAATAAAAATTTAGGATCCAAGTTAACCTCCTGAAAAATATTATTAGAAGCTTTATGTATTTTCCATGAAAATATATTGAGCTCCAGCGCCCATGAGACTATGCTAGGCAGTCTAGTGGATGTCATGTGCCACTGACCTCTCCTTCACTGAGATCTGGCCATATTGGCTTTGTTTCAGTTCTAATCTCTGCAAGATCTTTCTGCCAAAGACCTGCAGTGCAGGCTGTACATTCCACCTAACACCCCACCTCCTTGTCCTTTCCTGCTAATAGACACATGCTATTTCCAGCTGACTCAGACTTATCCTTGAGGCCTCAGATTAAATGTACTTCCTTTGCAGAGATCTTTTTATCACAACCTAACATGATTTATCTTTCCTAGCACCCTCTGCCTTTACAGAATGTCATAACTTGTGATTAAATATGTATTTGTTTTATGTATACTTTCTCTTTCCCATAAGACCTTTCTACACAAGGGCAATGATCAACTCTGCTTTGTTAACCACTGTGTACTCACTGTTTTCAGTTTTTTTCATTAACTTTGATTTTTAACACCATGTAAGTTCCATGTGTGCAACATTGTTTTTCTACTTCTGTATACCTTGCAGCTGGAGAAGACAATGGCACCCCACTCCAGCATGCTTGCCTGGAAAATCCCATAGATGGAGGAGCCTGGTGGGCTGCAGTCCATGGGGTCGCTAAGAGTCGGACAGGACTGAGCGACTTCCCTTTCACTTTTCACTTTCATGCATTGGAGAAGGAAATGGCAACCCACTCCAGTGTTCTTGCCTGGAGAATCCCAGAGACGGGGGAGCCTGGTGGGCTGCCATCTATGGGGTCACACAAAGTCGGACAAGACCGAAGCGACTTAGCAGCAGTAGCAGCAGCATACCTTGCAGTGTGCTTACCACCAAAACTTTAGTTTCCATTGATTGCTCTACAGTTAAGCCTTTACCTGTTTCACTGTCCTCTTCTAATAACTACTACTTTGTTCTCTGTATCTATGTGTTTTTAATTTGGCTTGTTTATGTATCTATTTATTTTTTGGTTTTGATTATTATTATTTTTTTTGTATTCCACATATGATCTTGAGGGTATTATGCTAAGCGAAACAAATCAGTCAGAGAAAGACAAATACTGATTTTTAGTGCAGAGTCTGCCGTATCATATGGTCAGTACTCCATGTAAACCACTGAGAGAGAGAGAGAGTTCTCATTTCATGTTTTAATCACATGGACAACATTACATTACACCTTAATAGATTAATAGACAGTATTATGCTTATGCCTAGGAGAAGAATCCAATAAAAAAATACACAGCTATTTTTCTGAAGTAGTGATTCCTTTGCTTATTAGTCTAAACAGAAATTTCCTGTCAATCTTTTCAGATATCATTGTGAACTTGAGCCAAATAATAAAGGTCATAAAACTTTCTTCCACTAAATTAATTTGCACTTATATAGATTCCAGAGCAAAAGAAATGAAAGCAGTTGTTCATCACTGGGAAGTAAAAAGTACAATGAGTAATCCATAATTTTTATACCATTTTATATTAACCATATCCCCAGGTACTTCACCTCTCTGTTCCTTGCTATTGACTGTATTTACCAGAAATTAATGTGCTTCCAGCAGCCTGTGCATGAGCTAAGAGGGAAAAAAAAACCAAGTTGTTTCAATCATCTGTCCTGTTTGGGTTTGTATTCTTTCAGTTTACTAGTAAAATGTTAAGTACAACTGACTGAATGAAAACGTAAGCTATACCTTTCAGTTTCATGTCACTGGGAAGTTTTGATGCCAGCTTTAATGAAACCTGGGGGATAGAATGGCCAATGATGGGGAAATCGGGTGTTTCACAGAGCTAGGGACTCACTGTCTTCCTTATTGCTCCCTGAAATCATCTCCTGGGTAAGAAGCCCTCCTGCAATGCATTTTAATTAGTAGTGTCTTTGCCTCAATCTCTCTGTTCTGTTGAGTGAGATGGGAATTAGGAGGATAGTTGGCCAGGCAGCTGGGCAGGTAAGTGGGCCTTTATTGATCTGTGGTACTGCAGACATCAGAAACACAGAGAAGAAAGAACACACAGGATGTCCTATTGCCCATTCACTGAAACAGTGTGGAGAAGAGGCTGGGGTCCAGCATCTCTTCTGGATCCCCAACAACAGAGCTTCAGAAGTGGCCCTCCAATAAAGTAGTCTTTTATTACTCACCTATAGTCAGCCCCTCTCATGACCTCAAAATGTCCAAGCCCCATGCAGTCCAACCTATTTATTTAGAGAATCCCAGTGCTCTACTAAGTGCTGGGCGTTATATATACCATTCCAAATATAAGTAGAACAGCAATGGTTCCTGCCTTCAAGGAGCTCTTTGCCCTGGAGTAGAGATGAGAATGGAGGTTGCTGAGAGGACCTGGTCTTATACTGTAATGTATTAAGTATCATTACAAAAGCTATGCAGTGTGCTATGAGAGGATAGAGAAGAAGAGAACAGATTTCCTGCAGACTTGTTTTTGAACACTATCAAACAGTAGTGGCCTCAGTTGCACCTAGCACTCATCAGTTTATTTTCCTACCATGTTAGGGGTTCCCAGGTCCACCCTTAGGTTCTACAGTTCACTAGGAGGATTCACNAGAAGAAGAGAACAGATTTCCTGCAGACTTGTTTTTGAACACTATCAAACAGTAGTGGCCTCAGTTGCACCTAGCACTCATCAGTTTATTTTCCTACCATGTTAGGGGTTCCCAGGTCCACCCTTAGGTTCTACAGTTCACTAGGAGGATTCACAGGACTCAGCATAAAAGTTATAATCAGGGCTAAAATTTATTACACTGAAAGGATATAAAGCAAAATTGGCCAAAGGAAAAATCACAGGGGGTAAAGTCCATAGAAAACCAGGCACAAGCTTCCAAGCCTCCTCTCCCAACTGAGTCACCTAAAATATGCTCCATTCCTCCAGCAATGAGTTGTGACAACACAGTGTAGGATGCGGGGAGCTCATTGGAGACTCTAGGGTTTTTACTAGGGACGAGTTGCATAGGTACCCTCTGCCTAGCAAGTATGAAAATTTCAGATTCCCAGGATAAAAACAGATGTTCATCATAGACCAAGTTTGTGTAAATGGTTTATGTATAGCAAGTCACTATGATCAGTTCTGACAATGGGGGGAACCCTCCCAAAACCCAAATGCTGTATGCAAAATTCCTGGATACCAACTAATGGCCAACCTCACAGGCAAGTCAGTTTATTGACAGTCATCTATGCTAACTCATTTCTGCAAGTCTATTCATTTATTTGTTTATATATGTGTTTACATATCTAGAAAGAAGAGTGACTTTTAGATTTGTTTTCTAGTTACAATTATTTTAAAACAATACCTGCAATGCAGGAGACTCGGGTTCAATTCCCGGTCTGGGAAGATCCCCTGGAGAAGGAAGTGGCAACCCACTCCAGTATTCTTGTCTGGAGAATCCCATGGACAGAGGAGTCTGGTGGGCTACAGTACATGCGGNTTTTCCATTTGTTTTCTAGTTACAATTATTTTAAAATAATACCTGCAATGCAGGAGACTCGGGTTCAATTCCCGGTCTGGGAAGATCCCCTGGAGAAGGAAATGGCAACCCACTCCAGTATTCTTGTCTGGAGAATCCCATGGACAGAGGAGTCTGGTGGGCTACAGTCCATGCGGTCGCAAGAGTTGGACACAACTGAGTGACTTTCACTTCACTTCTTGTTAAATAATACTAGGTTTTCCTTTTAAAATTTTCTAATTAAAATTAATCAAATCCTGCTTTCAACAGTGAGGTGGAGTCATTTGGTACCTGTTTCCGAAAGCCTATTGCTAAATCACCAAGAATTTTGTGAGCTTCTTGTTGGTAGCATGAGATTACTTATGGTGGGTGGGAATTGACAGGCAGACGTTTTAACCTCTGAGCCACCAGGGAAGCCACAAATACCACAGAAACCGGCAAATACTACAAATGAGGGCCTCCCCCACTTCCTTGAAAAGTTAATTATTACGTAATTGCCTATTTTTATGTTCCAAGGTAAAAGGTGAGAGAGTAGAAAAAAATAAATTTTCCCAGCTACCAAGTGTCAGGTCGGTAGCTCTCTTCCTTAGTTTTGCTGTAAGAAAGATTTGGAAGAACAAACTAGCTACAGCTCAAGCAGGCGGGATTTCTCAGCTCCTGTCTTGTCTTAGCAGGGATTCAAAACAACAGGCTGGTTACAGCTCAAACATCTTTTATTCAACATACAGAGAATAGTACACTCCCCAAATAGGAGCGGGCTGACCCCAAGGGAGTCAAACAATGACTCTTGGCTCCCTTTTTATACTTCCCATCGCCTCTTCTTGGTTCTGCCCTGTGCAAAATAGGGCTTATATCTGCCTCCAATCAGCAAAGGGAATGTAAATGGGTGTGTACTCAAGGGCGATTGACAGTTGCAAGCTACATAACAACAGGCTCTATTGCACATGTCGTCCCCATAATTCTGTCTGTCCTAATCAGATGTATCTAGGTATAGAATATTTATTAACCCTTAATGGGCTCCTAGCTGCCTAAGGTTACTTGAAGACACAGCTTTGCATAAGGGACAGCATGTGCCTGAGTTGGATAAGCCCCTGCGGTTAGTTTGTATCCACTATGTGCCTAGCAGGCATATGCAAGAGTTGGAAAAGTCGCTGTGGTTATTTTTGTGGCACATTTGTGAGCTCTCCTGGGTGTATCTGGAGTAGGGTTTAGAGATCAGCTTGCATCCTTTTCCACTAGGCTACCCATTTTTGCTCATGCCTAACTTCCTACCTAACATGAGCAAAATCCCTGCTGCTGCTAAGTCGCTTCAGTTGTGTCCGACTCTGGGCAGCCCACCAGGCTCCCCCATCCCTGGGATTCTCCAGGCAAGAACACTGGAGTGGGTTGCCATTTCCTTCTCCAATGCATGAAAGTGAAAAGTGAAAGGGAAGTCGCTCAGTCCTGTCCGACTCTTCACAACCCCATGGACTGCAGCCTACCAGGCTCCTCCATCCATGGGATTTTCCAGGCAAGAGTACTGGAGTGGGGTGCCATTGCCTTCTCAAGTAAAACCCCTACTCACATTTATTTATCCATTTAATAAATGTGAAATGCAGAAAAAGATCAAAGACTTTAAGGAACTTCTAGTGGGGGAGACCAAACTTAGAAGGCCAAATTATTCTCATATCCATGATTCTTTTCCCCCACTCCCATAGAAGAATGAAAGGAAAAAGAAATATTTCTCCTACTCAAAGAAGTTTTGTCAATGTGTGAGTTCTCCAATTTTTAGTAAGTGTGGTGATACAAGGTTTTCTGAAGACAGACTCCCTCCCCACATGAAATAGCCAGTCGTTTGTTTGGGGAGTCAGGGACAAAGGAGAGAGGCTGGTCCTGGCAGAGGGGGCAGACCTGACTTTGCCATAGGAAGAGGTGCTGGCTTTTCTGATCTGAGGGGAGAAGTGTGTATCTAGGTTGGAGGGCAGCTAGGAGGGAGGCCATCAACCATGGCATGCACTGAGTGGTCCAGCCCTCTCCCTGCTGTCCTGTGAAACGTTTTGTACCTAAGAAATTCTCTGAGGAGTGGCACAAGCTCTGAAGGGATGGCACATAGCAGCCAGAGAAGTGACCCTGAGATGAGTAAGCTTGGGAGCCACACTGTAGGTCTTTGTGCTCTCAGGCAGCAGGGAGCAAAAAAGTAATGTTTACAGAGTTCTTATCATGCTCCAGACACTGTTTTAATCACTTTACAATGCTTTCACACCTTTATCTCATACAAAATCCCCATGAAGTGGTACCATTTTATTAAAGAGGAAACTGAGGCACAGGAAAGCTGAGCACCATTGCCACAGAGCTAGGAAGTGTTGATTTTCTGCTTGATTTGACCCCAGAAGTCACTGAAAGCATTTGAAGAACTACCACAGTTTTCTGGCTACAGATACTAGATTTTCGTTCTTTAAAAAAAATTTTCATTTTATTCAATATTTATATGTTTATTTCCACCCTTTTAGTGATATAATTGATATATAACATTGGGTAAGCTTAAGGTGTATGATGGAGAAGGAAATGGCAACTCACTCCAGTATTCTTGCCTGGAGAATTCCATGGACAGAGGAACGTGGGGTCGCAAAGAGTCAGACACGACTGAGCGACTAACATACAATGTATGATGCAATAATTTGACATATGTATATATTGCAAAATCTTAATAATATTAGTTAACTTCTATCACCTTGCTTAGTTATGATTTTTTTTCTTGTAATAAGAACTTTTAAGATTTAAGAGATACCTAAGATTTATTTATCTTAACAACTGTCAAATATATGATAGAGAATTGTTAACCATGGCCACCATGCTGTACAGTGCAACCCTAATACTAATTTATCTTATTCCCTGAAGTTTTGTACCCTTTGACCACCTTCACCCACTTCCTCTATACATCACCTCTGTCTTTGTCAACCACCAGTCTGTTCTGTTTCTATGAGTTTGGTTTTTTTAGTTTCCACACNAAGGACTGATGTTGAAGCTGAAACTCCAATACTTTGGCTACCTGATGTGAAGAACTGACTCCCTGGAAAAGATCCTTATTCTGGGAAAGATTGAAGGCAGTCAGAGAAGGGGACAACAGAGGATGAGATGGTTGAATGGCATCACCAACTCGATGGACATGAGTTTAAGCAAGCTGCGGGAGTTGGTACAGGGAAGCCTGGCGTGCTGCAGTTCATGGGGTCACAAAGAGTCAGACATGACAGAGCAACTGAGCCGACTGCTGGTTTCAGGCAGAGGAACGCTTAGTGTATTCCTGACTTTGACCAGCAGATGGAAGCATTTTTGATTGTGTG
Source organism: Neotragus moschatus (assembly GCA_006410615.1). Taxonomy (NCBI): domain Eukaryota; kingdom Metazoa; phylum Chordata; class Mammalia; order Artiodactyla; family Bovidae; genus Neotragus; species Neotragus moschatus. The sequence continues at coordinate 2,635,765 of SJYA01001610.1, forward strand.
ACACCTCTAGGATCCCAGGCCTGAAAAAGATGTATCTTCCTTTTCCAGGAAAAGCCAATAAACTGAGTCACCAGACCCACTATCTGACACAGTATCTTATGTGTATATGGAATGTCTTTACAAATAAAGAGAAATGTGAATAGTTTGGAATAACCAGGGAAGAAATTAGGAAGCATTACAAGTTTACTTTCAATAGTTACAACAACCTAACTCTCTTAATTCCCTTACATTCTTTAAATTAAGCAATGAAAAATGATCATGATTTATAGCATTCTGTAGTTTACAATCTATATAGTTTTCCTTAAATCCCAAGTGATTTATAAATACTCTATTTTTAATCAAAGACTGGTAAGAGAGGAGAGTTTAATATAGTTAAACGTCACAGATGGCTAAGAAACTGAGTTCTAAACAAACTGTCATTCCACTGAGACTTTATTACCTTACGATATCTCCTTTACATCGATTTCTGAAGGTTGGCAGATTTTTAATTTAGAAACCATAGGATATTTTTAACAGAGCTATCAAGGAGATTGTAGGTTATTGCTAGTCATTGGCAGTCACTCAAAAATGGGACAATTATGTGCCTTGACATAGTAGATAATTGAACTGATATTTAGACTGAAATTTAATCACTCTCTTACTCTTTACTTTCTGAAGCTGAAATTCAAGGCATGTTCAAATAAATCCTTGAAATATTTTTCTGCCACTGAAAGAAGTATAGGGTAAGACCCATTCTTTGAATTATACCAGAAGGAAGACTAACAGCCATGGGTGACATTATATATCTTTTACTAGGGCATTCTCCAGCAAAAGTTCTACTGTTCTGTGATAGCTAAAGGTATATCAGGGACATCTTGGGGATTCTGCACAAGGAGCAAGTTGGAAACTTTGCTGATATTCCCACGTGTGTACACTCAGTCACTCAGTCATTTCCAACACTTTGTTATGCCATGGGCTGTAGACCACCAGGGTCCTCTGTCCATGGGATTTCCCAGGCAAGAATACTGGAGTAGACTGCAATTTCCTTCTCCAGGGGATCTTCCCGACCCAGGTGTCAAACCCAACCCATGTCCCTTGTGTCTTCTACATTGGCAGGCAGATTTTTTTTATCACTGAGCCCCTGGGAAGCCCCTGATATACCCATATACTCACCTAAATGTGTTCTTTTCAAACCAAGATGTGTATGTGTGATACATTGATACATACAGACACATTTATGCATATATGCACATGTATCATGTTTTTATGTAATTTACATAAACATTTTTATGTATTTATAACTTACCTATATAGTCAAACAAACATACCCATAATGAAAGACCACACAATCACACAAGAGAGCATGTATAAGGCAAATATGTGTTTAATCACTTAACTCTGTGATCTTAGAGAAGGCCTAAACTGGTTTAAGTTCATAAGAAGAGAAGAATCCATAGTTATCCAAATCCTGATCTTACGCAGCAGCCATGAGAGCTGTTACCTAAAAAATATTAGAAGGGATTTGGGAAAGTGCTAATGATGCTGGTCCCTATTGCTTTAGCAGCATGTTTGCCTCTCCTAAAGGGTTACTTTTTAAGGCTAAGGCTCATATAAACAAAGTCAAACATTTATCAAAGTTCATACAATATAGGCCATCCTATTTTCCACCATTATATTTACATGAGTAGTTAATGGACGGAGACCAGATTTTATTTCCATTAAACTAATGAGTGAAAATCCTGAGTCAGACTCTCAAACTAAACTGAGCTTTCTCGTATCTGCTGCTCCTTCCCCACCACCCCCTCATAATGCTAGATTTTGATTTATGGAATAGTAAACATATACTTCGGAGAAGGCAATGGCACCCCACTCCAGTACTCTTGCCTGGAAAATCCCACAGACAGAGGAGCCTGGTAGGCTGCAGTCCATGAGGTCGCTAAGAGTCAGACACGACTGAGCGACTTCACTTTCATTTTTCACTTTCATGCATTGGAGAAGGAAATGGCAACCCACTCCAGTATTCTTGCCTGGAGAATCCCAAGGACAGGGGAGCCTAGTGGGCTGCCATCTATGGGGTCGCACAGAGTCGGACACGACTGAAGTGACTTAGCAGCAGCAACAATGAGTGAGACATTACTTTGCCAACAAAGGTCCAT
>SJYA01001610.1:2652006-2730819 GCA_006410615.1 Neotragus moschatus
GAGAATTTACCAAAAAAGGATGACTTTAAAAGACAAAATATGATTCTGGATACAGAGTAAAGCTACAAAAATAATTTTATTCTAGAGTGAAACCCCAAGCCAGCATGATTTCTATAGGTATGTATGTAGGAAAAAACTAAAATTTTGAAAAAAAAATTGGTATATTTTATAAATACAAAGAACAGATAAAATTAAGATGTTAGAGAAAGCCCCCTGAACTAGTTAGACTGATCCTTCATTCTAACCTGTATTGACTAATCCGTTAAAAAAGAAAAATGGTACTGAGAATATAATAATTACTATGGGGAAATTTACACTGAAGAAAATTTATGACTGTAAAGACTTCTAGTGCAAACCAAAAAAGAGAAAAAACAGAAATTACATAAGGAAATCACGAATTTGGGAGAAATTTCTGCTCATGAATGGAATGTATAAAATCATGAGACTATCATTGTCACACTAACCATGAGAATAAGCCAGATAAGCTACAAAATTATAGCTTAACAAACCCATCATAGGGACTTCCCTGGTGGTCCAGTGGTTAAAAATCTGCCTTGCAGTGTGGGGGATGCAGGTTTGATCCCTGTTTGGGGAAGTAAGATCCCACATGCCTCAGAGCAGCTAAAGCCCACACCTCAACTACTGAGCTTGATGCAGCCAAATAAATAATGTTTAAAAATCTATCATAAAAAATTAGTAAATGGTACCAAAGTAAACTTAAAAGCTTTTGCACAACAAAGGAAAAAAAGAAAATGAATAAAAATGAAAAGACAACCTACAAACTGGGAGAAAATATTTGCAAATGATGTGACCAAAAAGGGCTTCATATCCAAAATACAGCTTATACATCTCAATATAGAAAAATAAATAACCCAATCAAAAAATGGATAGGAGACCTAAGTAGACATTTTTCTAAAGAAAACATACAGATAGCCAACAGGCACATGAAAAGGTGCTCAACATCGCCAATTATTAGAGAAATCCAAGTCAAAACTACAGTAAGGTATCACCTCACACTGGTCAGAATGGCCATTATCAAAAAATTTACAAATAACAAATGCTGGAGATAAAAAAGAACAAATAGTATGTACAAAAGAGTACAGCCATATGGAGAACCGTATGGAGGTTCCTTTAAAAACTAAAACATAGTTACTTTATGATCCTGTAATCCCACTCTTGAACATATATCCAGGAAAAGAAAAAAACTCTAATTCAAAAAGACACATGCACCCTAGTGTTCATTGCAGCATTATTTACAGTAGCTAAGACATGAAAGCAACCTGAATGTCCACCAACAGAGGGATGTATAAAGAAGATGTGGTGTATGTATATATATACAGTGGAATATTGCTCACCCATAACATGAATGAAATACTGCCATTTCCAGCAACTTGGATGGGCATAGAGACTATCATACTAAGTGATAACACTAAGAAAGCAAGGAACAAATATCATATGATATCATTTATATGCAGAATCTTAAAATATTATGTAAATTAACTTATTTACAAACCAGAAATAGACTCATAGGGAAAAAAAAACAAACTTATGATTACCAAAGGGGTGATCCAAGGGGAAAGGGAGGGATGGATAAATTAAGAGTTTGGAATTAACAGATACATACTTCTATATGTAAAATAAATAAATAACAGGAACCTACTATATAGCACATAGAACTATATTCAATATCTTGTGATAACCTATAATGCAAAAGCATCCGAAAAAGGACATATATATACACATACATATGTGTGTATATATTTATGCGTAACTGAATCACTTTTTTGTATACCTTGAAACTAACATGATAATGTAAATCAACTATTTCTTTCCTGGTGGCTCAGTGGTAAGGAATCTGTCTGCCAATTCAGGAGACTCAAGTTCAACCCCTGGGTCAGGAAGATCCCCTGGAGAGGGAAATGGCAACCCACTCCTGTATTCTTGCCTTGGAAATCCAACGGACAGAGAATCCCGGTGGGCTACAGTCCATAGGGTCGCAAAGAGTTCTGCATGACTGAGTGACTGTAACTTTCACTTCACTAATTGACCCAGCACATTTATTAAAGGGACATTTCTTTATCCACTGCTCTGCAGTGCCATCCTTGTCCATAGGTGTGGGTGTCTTTCTGGACTCTGTATTCTCTTCTTCTATCCTTACAAAATTCCATGTGTTGTTTTTACTCTGTCTTTAATTCTTGATATCTGGTGGTGAAGTTGCTCAGTCGTGTCTGACTCTGCGACCCCATGGACTGTAGCCTACCAGGTTCCACCGTCCATGGGATTTTCCAGGCAAGAATATTGGAGTGGGTTGCCATTTTTTTCTCCAGGAGATCTTCCCGACCCAGAGATTGAACCTGGGTCTCCCACACTGTAGGCAGACGCTTTACCGTCTGAGCCACCAGGGAAGTCCCAGGATATCTGGTAGTGGAGGCCACCAAGTTTATTTCAGATTGTACTGGAAATTTTTCCTTCTTTGGATTATCATGTAATTGTAGAATCAGTTTGTGTAGAATCTCTTACATCTTCAGTTGAACTTGTCCCCATTTATTACTTTCAAATGTAAATGGTATTTCTAAATTTTATTTTTTTACTTTCTCACTGGTTACTAGTAATGTGAATATAATTTATTTTTTTTAACCTTGAATTGGCGAAGGCAATGGCACCCCAATGGGGTCTCTAAGAGTCAGACACGACTGAGCGACTTCACTTTCACTTTTCACTTTCATGCATTGGAGAAGGAAATGGCAACCCACTCCAGTGTTCTTGCCTGGAGAATCCCAGGGACGGAGGAGCCTGGTGGGCTGCAGTCTGTGGGGTCGCACAGAGTCGGACACGACTGAAGCGACTTAGTAGTAGTAGTAGTAGTAACCTTGAATTATATCCATCAACCTTGCTAACTGTTTATTAATTCAATTGCTTTTATGTATATTATTTTAAAATGTTCACAACTATATCAGCATACAGTTATAAAATTTTAGCCATTTTAATAAGTGCATAGTAATATCCCATTATAGATTTAACTTGTATTTCCCAGTCTTTTGTACCTTTTTACTACTGAGTCACAAGCATTCTGTCACTTGGATATACCACTGTTCCTTTATCCATTCCTGCTGAAGCCCATTTTATTTGTTGCTTGGAACAATTATGTTTAATTTTCTATAATTGCTATATGCTATTTTTTGTGAACATTAGCTTTTATTTCTCTTAAGAAATACCTAGGTATATGATTAATGTGTTGTGGTAATTGTATGTCTAACTTAATTAAAAATGGCTGTAACATTTTTTATTCTGACAAGCAGTACATATAGGAGTTGCAGATATTCCTCCATCCCTTTATGTTAAACCTTCGTGNGAACATTAGCTTTTATTTCTCTTAAGAAATACCTAGGGATGTGATTAATGTGTTGTGGTAATTGTATGTCTAACTTAATTAAAAATGGCTGTAACATTTTTTATTCTGACAAGCAGTACATATAGGAGTTGCAGATATTCCTCCATCCCTTTATGTTAAACCTTCGTGTCTTTATATTTAAAATGAATTTCTTACGGGCAATATACAATTGTCTTCTTAAATCCAGTCTGACAACCTCTGGCTTTTAATCAGGCGTCCTTAAACCATTTGTACTTAGTGTAATTATTGATAAAGTTGGGTTTAATCTATCATTTTGCTATTGTTTTCTGTGTTCTTTTAGATTAGTTGTTTAGGTTTTGTTTCCTATTTTTTCCCATTGCTGGCTTACTAGCCATAACTCTGCTTTTGGCTTAATACGCCATTGCCTTAGGGTTTATCACATACATCTTTAATTTATCACAGTCTACCTCTAGTAATAGTGTACAATTTCCCAGATGAGAGCTTTACAATAATATATGCCATGCTTCTTTCAATACCTAAGGCCATCACCTCTTCTCTTTTACTCCTGGGCTCCGGGTTGATCTCTGCGCTACTGGTTTTCCCATGGTCCAGAGTTGCTGAATGTTCAAAGACTATTTCAGAATAATTTCATTCTTAATTTCATTTTTTTTCAGTTTTATCTATAATTAAAATTTAGATAATGCTTAATATGGGTGACTCTACTTTTCCTTGTGCTACTTTAGAATCTATGCAAGTTAGATATCATTACCCTGAAGTAATTGGCATCAAGTTCCCTTTCTTCTGAACTAGGTACAGTTCTGTGAAAATATGGGAATGATTCTAGGAAGTAAATGATCCTNTACAAGGGTTCTCTTTTCTCAGTATCCTCGCCAACATTTTTTTTTTCCCATAGATTTTTGGCTAATAGCCATTCTGACAGGTGTAAGGTGATATCCCTATTTTGTTTGACTTGCATTTCTCTAATAATTAGAAATAATGAGCATCTTTTCATTTGCTCGCTAGCTATCTATATGTCTTCTTGGTTAAAACATTTATTCAGATCTTCTGCCCAGTTTTTTATTGGATATTTTTTTATATTGAGATGTATGAGCTGTTTATATATTTTGTATATCAACCCCTTATCAATCATATATTTTGGAGATATTTTCTTTCATGAAAATTGTCTTTTCGTTTGGTCAATGGTTTCTTTTGCTGTACAAAAGATTTTATTTTATTTTTTTTATTTATTATTTATTTATTTATTTACTTTACAATATAGTATTGGTTTGCCATACATCAACATGTATCCACCACGGGTGTACATGAGTTCCCCATCCTGAACCCCCTCCCACCTCCCTCCCCTTACCATCCCTCTGGGTCATCTCAGTGCACCAGCCCCAAGCATCCTGTACCCCGCATCGAACCTAGACTGACGATTCGTTTCTTATATGATATTATACATGTTTCAATGCCATTCTCCGAAATCTATATTTAATTAGGTCTCATTTGTTTATTTTTGCTTTTATTTCTTTTGCCTTATGAGACGTATCTCCAAAAATGTTGCTACAATTTATGTTAGGACGTGTTCTGCATATGTTATCTTTTAGGAGTTTTATGGATTTAGATCTTATATTTAGGTTTTTACTCCATTTAGGGTTTGTTTTAGTATATGGTGAGTGTAGACACTTTAACATTTCTTTTAGGGCAGGTTTNTGAGACGTATCTCCAAAAATGTTGCTACAATTTATGTTAGGACGTGTTCTGCATATGTTATCTTTTAGGAGTTTTATGGATTTAGATCTTATATTTAGGTTTTTACTCCATTTAGGGTTTGTTTTAGTATATGGTGAGTGTAGACACTTTAACATTTCTTTTAGGGCAGGTTTGCTGCTGCTGCTGCTGCTGCTAAGTCGCTTCAGTCGTGTCCAACTCTGTGCAACCCCATAGACGAGAGCCCACCAGGCTCCCCCATCCCTGGGACTCTCCAGGCAAGAACTCTGGAGTGGGTTGCCATTTCCTTCTCCAGTGCATGAAAGTGAAAAGGAAAAATGAAGTCGCTCAGTTGTGTCCAACTCCCAGCGACCCCCTGGATTGCAGCCTTCCAGGCTCCTCCGTCCATGGGATTTTCCAGGCAAGAGTAGTGGAGTGGGGTGCCAGTGCCTTCTCCGAGGATAGGTTTAGTATTGATGAATTAGTATTCTTTCAGTTTTTTCTTGTCTGAGTTCTTTTCCTCTCCTTTGATTCTAAATTATAATCTTGCTGGGTAGGGTATCCTAGGGTGCAGGTTTTTCCCTTTCAGTGCTTTGTATATGTCGTGGCACTACCTACTTGCATGCAAGCTTTCTGCAGAGAAATCGGCTTATATCTTTATGGGGCCTCTTTTGCATATGACTCGGTTTTCTCTTGCTGCCTTTAGAATTCTCTCTTTTCTTTCACTTTTTCCATTTTAATTGTTATGTCTTGGTATGTCTCTTTTGTTTCCTCTTGCTTGGGACCCACTGTTCCTCCTATACCTGGACATCTGTTTCCTTCTTCAGGTTTGGAAATTTTTCAGTTATAATTTCATCAGATACATTTTCAACATTTTTATCCCCTTCTCCTTCTCTCTTCTCATTTTGGAACCCCAATAATGTGAATGTTGCTTGATATTATTCCAAAAATATCTTAAACTGTTTTTTGTTTTGGGTTTTTTGTTTTTTTTTTTTTTTTTTTGCTTTTCTGTTTGCTATTCTGTTTGGGTGCTTTCCATCATTCTAAATTCCACATCACTTATGCATTCTTCCAGATCACTTAGTCTGCCACTGTTCATCCTTTCTAGTGTGTTTTTATTTCAGTTATTGCATATTTCATTTTCAACTGGCTCTTTAGTTACCTTTCATGGTTCCTTGTAAAATTCTCATTGTGTTCATTATTCCTTTCTGTTATTCATTTAGCTTTATTACCACTATTTTGAATTATCTATCTTGTAAATTGTTTATTTCTATTTCATTACTTTTTTTTTTTTGAAGGTCTTCTCTTTCAGTTGAAACTAGTGCCTTTGCCCGTTTTAGCTTTTTTTTATCTCTATAAAACCAGTTACCTGTTGTGGCCTTGAAGGGTTGTTCTTATGTGGGACTATCACTGTACAGAGTGTTTGTACCCAGTGCCTTTGAACGGAGAGCTGGATTGGATATAGACACAAGTTATTCCTTTCCTCAGGGTCTTTTGGCAGCTCTCACCTTGGCAGGAGGCAGGGTTAGAGCTGGACGGTCTGTTGCTGTGGCTGAGTGTGACGTGGGGCTTCCTTTCTGTTCTATCCCTATCAGCTGTGGAGGCAAATCCAACCTGCTGGAGCAGAAACACGGAGCACTGAGTCTGGGCTGCTCTTTTCCCTTTCAGTGTGTACTCTCCCATCTCCTGTCACCTTTGCTGCTGAGGGAAGCAGTGCTAAAGCAAGAAGGGCCTATGCAGGCTTTTGGCTCATGGCAGGACTTTGACTCACGCAGCTCACGGCTGCAGTGGGTCGGTCACAGCAAAGGTCCAAACTGGCTCCAACGTGCCCCTGTAGAAATGTCAGCTATTATTGCCCTTGCCCTGCTCAGACACAGCCTCAGGTTCAAGTCTTCTCTGGTCCACATGGATGATTGCCCACTCTCCCCAGCCTCCACCACGCTCGTTTTGTTGTGGAGCCACAATGCAGGGCAGGCTGGGCCACATGAGCTCTTTGCTGCGTGTCTGGGGCGCTGGCTCTGGTGGACAGGCTGTGGTCAGAGTTCTAGGCTGCTTCTTATGCACTACCTGAGCATATGCCAACAAGAGCTGCTCCTGCTGTACCCAGGTCCAAGTCACCTCTGCGCCCCATGGTGGGGCTCTCCCCATGGTCATGAAAACTACAGGGAAACAGCTGAGTTGTGTTGTTGAGTAAATGGAGCTGGAGCATTCCCTTGACTCAGAATGTGGTGCACAAAGAGGTCATGGAAAAGCTTGCAGCCATTGGTGCTGTCTTCAGTCTGCTCTCTCCTCTCTGCTTCACTGGCAAGTCAGTGTATATGCTTTCCTCACAAGGAGAGTCCTGGCTTCCCACAGTCCTCCTGTCAGTCCCACTGGCCCTCTAGCCAGCCAAAGGGGCTTACGTTTTGCTTTTATTTTATTTTTTTTAATGTATAGGTCTGAAAACTGTGGCAATGATTAAATGTGATAATACACATATATATGCTCATATGTATGACTAGAGACCACTTCAAGAAAATCAGAGATATCAGGGGAGCATTTCATGCAAAAATAGGCACAATGAAGGACAGAAACGGTAAGGACCTAATAGAAGTAGAAACGATTAAAAAGAGGTGGCAAGAATACACATAAGAACAGTACAAAAAAGGTCTTAATGACCCAGTTAACCGCAATGATGTGCTCACTCACCTAGAGGCAGACATCCTGGAATGCGAAGTCAAGTGAGTCTTAAGAAGTGTTAATATGAAAAAAGCTAGTAGAGGTGATGGAATTCTAGCTGAGCTATTTAAAATCCTAAAAGATGATACTGTGAAAGCATCAATATGTCAGCAGATTTGGAACACTCCGGAGTGGAAAAGATCAGTTTTCATTCCAATCCCAAAGAAGGACAATGCCAAAGAATATTCAAACTACCATACTATGGCGTTCACTTCACATGTTAGCAAGGGGATTCTCAAAATCCTTCAAGATAGTCCAGGAGTACATGAACTGAGAACTTTCAGATGTATAAGCAGGTTTCAAAGAGGCGGAGGAACCAGAAATCGAATTGGCAACATGCATTGGATCATGGTAAAGCAAGGGAGTTTCTGAAAAACATCTACTTCTGCTTTTTTGACTACACTAAAGCCTTTGACAGTATGGATCACAACAAACTGGAAAATTCTTAAAGAGATAGGAGTACCATATCACCTTACCTGTCTCCTGAGAAACCTGTATGCAGTCAAGAAGCAACAGTTAGAACTGAACATGCAACAGCTGACTGGTTTAAGGTTGGGAAACAGTACAGCAAGGCTGTATATTGTCAGCTTGCTTATTTAACTTCTCTGCAGAGTATATCATGTGAAATGCTGGACTGGATGAATCACAAGCTGAAATCATAATTGCCAGAAGAAATATTAGTAACCTCAGATATGCAGATAATACCACTCAAATAGTACAAAGTGAAGAGGAACTAAAGATGAGGGTGAAAGAAGAGAGTGAAAAGCTGGCTTGAAACTCAACATTAAAATAAAAATTAAGATCATGGCATCTAGTCCCATCACTTCATGGCAAATAGATGGGAAAAAAAGTGGAAGTAGTGAGAGATTTGATTTTCTTGGGCTCCAAAATCACAGTGGATGGTAACTGCTGCTGCTGCTGCTGCTAAGTCGCTCAGTCGTGTCCGACTCTTAGCGACCCCATGGACTGCAGCCTACCAGGTTCCTCTGTCCATGGGATTTTCCAGGCAAGAGTACTGGAGTGGGGTGCCATTGCCTTCTCCGGTGGATGGTAACTACAGCCATGAAATTAAAGATGCTTGCTCCTTAGAAAGAAAGCTATGATAAACCTAGACATCATATTAAAAAGCAGAGACATCACTTTTCCAACAAAGGTCCATTTAGTCAAAGTTATGGTTTTTCCAGTAGTCATGTATGGATGTTAGAGTTGAACCATAAAGAAGGCTGAGCTCCAAAAAATTGATGCTTTTGAGTTGTGGTGCTGGAGAAGACTCTTGAGAGTCCCTTGGACTGCAAGGAGATCAAATCAGTCAATCCTAAAGGAAATTAGTCCTGAATATTCCTTGGAAGAACTGTTGCTGAAGCTCCAATACTTTGGCCACCTGATGTGAAGAGCTGACTCACTGGACTCATTCCTAGTCCTAATACTGGGAAAGGCTGAAGGCAAAAGGAGAAGATAGATAGACAGCATCACCNTGGAGAAGACTCTTGAGAGTCCCTTGGACTGCAAGGAGATCAAATCAGTCAATCCTAAAGGAAATTAGTCCTGAATATTCCTTGGAAGAACTGTTGCTGAAGCTCCAATACTTTGGCCACCTGATGTGAAGAGCTGACTCACTGGACTCATTCCTAGTCCTAATACTGGGAAAGGCTGAAGGCAAAAGGAGAAGATAGATAGACAGCATCACCAATTCAGTGGACATGAATTTGAGCAAACTCTGGGAGATACTGGAGCACAGAGGAACCTGGTGTGCTGCAGTTCCTGGGGTTGTAAAGAGAGACATGATTTAGCAACTGAACGACAACAACAATGACTAGAGAGCAGGATTATAATGAGGACATGATCAGGTCATGGAATGTTTTGTGAAAAAAAAAAAAGTTTCACCATATGAAAAATACAATTATTGTCTCAGAAATAAAAATTTATAACCTGATGTCTTACTTATAGATGTTAGTGGTGTTATATATTAAAATGTCAATATCATATTTTAAAAATAAAAATGTTTAAATTTAAGTAAATAACTTGGTTAGGTTAGTGGAGTCTGATGGAGTTTAGTAGTGGTAGTACAGGATCAAGTAAGGGAGAGCAGAGATAGGAAACATTTCAGAATTTATCTTTCTCCGAGTTATGGAATAAATAGCTTCTTTTATTTACACTTTTTATTCTGTGATTTTTTTATTTTCAAGAATATTTTAATCACCATCTATCACTATTATAACAAAAAAGACAGCCAAAATTATCTCATGTTATCTAGGTAAGGTAAATTTCTATAAGCCTCAGATGGCAGGTGATGGGTCGACTGAATATGCCTTTGCGATCACCAGCATACCTGAGCTTGATCCCCTGCATCACCTCTTATTCTCAACTCATCACCTCCTAACACTCTTGACAGAGTAGTTTTTCTTAGAGTAAACCAGAGGCCTTAGCGAGGTGATGAGCAGTGTGATAGGTTGAATGTCCCCCAACATACATGGTTCTTAAGAGATTGTCTAAAAGATGTAAGTCCATATCCTAAATCCTAGAACCTATGAATGTGACATTTTTTGGAAAGAAGGTCTTTGCATATGAGATTAAGTTAAAGATTTCAAGGCAAGATAATCCTAGATTTCCTGGGTCCACCTAAAATTCCATTGACAAGAATTCTTAGACAAAAGAGAAGAAAACACAGATGATAAAAGGCCATGTGAAGATGAAGGCAGAGAGAATACCTAAAGCTAATGGAGGCTGAAACTGACAAGAAAGGATTCTCCCTTAGAGTCTGTGGAGAACAGCCCAGCCAATGGCTAGATTTCTGACTTCCCGTCTCCAGACTGTGAGAAAATGAGTTTCTGTTGTTTTAAGCCACCTAGTTTGTAGTCACTTGTTACAATAGCCTGGGGGAAACTAACATAGGCTGCCAGGAAATTAACTCCTTGAAATAACTTCTCTAAAGCAATCCCCAGTGTCTCCTTTGTCCTTTGCTTTCTTTTAAAGCAGTTGTCTCCCTAGAGCTCCTCATCTCTGATCTGCAGTGCCCCCTTATTCCACATGTTTTCCTTTGTCTCTCCGTCTTTGGGATGGTGGGCACTGTCATGGGGGCTTTAGGTACTTTGGCCAAGAATGCTGTTATGCTACATATCTGGATTCCTTCTGGGCACTACATAATATCGTATATATTCACTACAGTTTTCCTAATATTAGTAAATGAGGTTATTGAAATTAAATATATATATCAGATGTTATGGTAGATATGCATTTTCTCAGTTAAAAGATGATAAACATATATGTACTATCACAGGGAAAAGGGACAGCCAAATCTTTTAACAAATAGAAGAAATCTTTGCACTTAAAGATCAGGGCCACTGCTTCAAAAACCAACCCGGCACCTTTTTACTCAGTGTAGAACGAATTATTCTCTTCTGTACCAGCACAGAAACACCCTCACACTAATATTCAGATTTATCATTAATATAGCATTGAAAGATATGTGGATAAAGGAATGAACTTCAAAACTCTATGATTTCTTATGAGAGAGTGTCATATAAGTGTTTCGGTCCCAGGGATTACCAAAGTGAATGCATGCTGACAGTTCATGGGTTTGAACATTTTTTTAATTGATCGATAACAAGAGACTATAGTACTACTGCCTATCGGACCGCTTTTTAGCTTTGGGAATTTGTAACTAGCTATTTAATCTCTTTCAGCCTCAGTTTCCTAGCCTGTGATATGGGCTAGTTTTACTGAGTGTGAAGAGGACTAAGTGAGATTATGTACGTTAAAGTTCCATCAGAGAGCTCTGTACAAAGTGGATATAAAAAATCTAACTCCCCTTGTCCCTTTATTTCCAGTATTAATTGCAATCATGATTTGGTGACTGCACCACTGANCTAGCCTGTGATATGGGCTAGTTTTACTGAGTGTGAAGAGGACTAAGTGAGATTATGTACATTAAAGTTCCATCAGAGAGCTCTGTACAAAGTGGATATAAAAAATGTAACTCCCTTTGTCCCTTTATTTCCAGTATTAATTGCAATCATGATTTGGTGACTGCACCATTGAAGTAACTCCAGGAGAACTGCTAACTCTTCCATGCCAAACGTTGAGAGTGATCACTGGTCCTATTTGAGCTCTTAGATAGGAAATTTAATATCTGAAAGGAGTTTCTTTCTTTACTGGGTCTTATGAGAATATCCAGAAACAAATTAAAGTTCGTGTTGGCTCATTAACAGGAAAGATCTGACTTTAAGCATGTCCTTAGCAATTCCAGTGATTGAAAATGGATCCCTTCTTCTGTTTGCTAAATAAACACAAGCAACTCAGTTTGAGATGAAATAATTGCCTAAACTTGAGGCCAGTGGGATGATGGGGGGGTGCATTTTCTGATTTGAATCAATCAATTTCCAGGGCCAATTATATATTTATGGCCTTCTTTTCAGTGAAAGAAAACTAGACTGTTTATTTGGTTTGCTTAAGTAATTAGTTGTAAAATTAAGTTGNCATGGGTTTGAACATTTTTTTAATTGATCGATAACAAGAGACTATAGTACTACTGCCTATCGGACCGCTGTTTAGCTTTGGGAATTTGTAACTAGCTATTTAATCTCTTTCAGCCTCAGTTGCCTAGCCTGTGATATGGGCTAGTTTTACTGAGTGTGAAGAGGACTAAGTGAGATTATGTACATTAAAGTTCCATCAGAGAGCTCTGTACAAAGTGGATATAAAAAATGTAACTCCCTTTGTCCCTTTATTTCCAGTATTAATTGCAATCATGATTTGGTGACTGCACCATTGAAGTAACTCCAGGAGAACTGCTAACTNATGGGCTAGTTTTACTGAGTGTGAAGAGGACTAAGTGAGATTATGTACATTAAAGTTCCATCAGAGAGCTCTGTACAAAGTGGATATAAAAAATGTAACTCCCTTTGTCCCTTTATTTCCAGTATTAATTGCAATCATGATTTGGTGACTGCACCATTGAAGTAACTCCAGGAGAACTGCTAACTCTTCCATGCCAAACGTTGAGAGTGATCACTGGTCCTATTTGAGCTCTTAGACAGGAAATTTAATATCTGAAAGGAGCTTCTTTCTTTACTGGGTCTTATGAGAATACCCAGAAACAAATTAAAGTTCGTGTTGGCTCATTAACAGGAAAGATCTGACTTTAACTAAGCATGTCCTTAGCAATTCCAGTGATTGAAAATGGATCCCTTCTTTTGTTTGCTAAATAAACACAAGCAACTCAGTTTGAGGTGAAATAATTGCCTAAACTTGAGGCCAGTGGGATGATGGGGGGGTGCATTTTCTGATTTGAATCAATCAATTTCCAGGGCCAATTATATATTTATGGCCTTCTTTTCAGTGAAAGAAAACTAGACTGTTTATTTGGTTTGCTTAAGTAATTAGTTGTAAAATTAAGTTGGGATTTTTTTTAAGCCTCTGGTAGTTATTCTTTATGGGTCTGGGCCATGAACAAAAATATTTCTTTAAGTTTTTTATTGGAGAATTGCTTTCTTCAGGTGAACTCCAGCAAACACTGTTAAAATGTATGGAGCTGGAATGCTAGGAAGTATGGAAAAGGGAAGGAAATTACCTCAGCTTGGTAGGAGGCACAATGTTGCCTTCTTTAATAAAATGCATCCTCTGTCCCGACTGGCACAATGCAACCCAACTGAGCATTTCATTGTGTTCTGTCACTTAACCCTGCCAGCCTGAGAAGGCAGCTGACACAGTGTACCTGAGGTTACAAAGAGCCTATGTGTCCACACTCTGGTTTTCACATTCCTCAGAGGGTTCGAGGGGAGAGCTGCTTTGTTATTCTTCTCGAGTCCTGTCACAAATGGTCTTTGACAGGCGCCCAGAAGGTCTGAGCAAAAACTGCTGGAGCTGGTTGGCGCCAGAAGTGCCACATGCCCATGGGGGTGGGGGCAGGGTGGCAGAAAGTGATTCTGTAAGAAGGCATCCAGTGAGGACAGTCCCCTCTCTGGCAGAGACAGTCACTTTTCAGGGGACAAGCGAACGGCCATGACTGGAAGAGCACGGAAGTTCTGACAGGGAGGAGGACAATGCATGGGAGCACAGGGACAGGTCACAGAAGCCTCTCGACACCACAGCTTCTAGCCAAGGGCTACAGTGGCTTCCGCAGTGTTCCAGCCAATCACGTGGGAGGTTTTCGCAACCAGAGAACATTTTTCTAAGCGCATTTCTGTGCATTTCCTAGAAAATTCCAAAAGAACTTTTTAATGTACTAGGTACAGTGATAAGTAACGTCACACCTATTTAAGCTATCACGCTTGGTACATGCACAGGTTTTTCTTGTCTGTAAAACCAAGACAGACAAGGCTCCTGTAATGATAACCATGCACTTGGGCATTTCTGCATCTTATGACTGGTGCAATTCATGCAATTTTTGATTAAGAACTAAGTTGTTAAATGCCTTACACATAGTCTATAATTATTAAGCTGTGCTTTACATGCTTTCTTTTTAAATATAAAAGTAACCTTCATGTTTCTTGAACTCTGTTTCAGTCCTAGAAGATTGTTAAGAGAAACCAAATCTATACCAGCCTCTGATAAAGTGATTCAGGCAGCATACACTCACTGAGTCTCTTCATATGAGTCTCCATACTCGCCAGTCTGTTCTCAGGGTCATTGGCAAATGGCAAGAATACCTGAACGTCACATGCACCCATCCAGGCATGAGAACACAGGCAGTTCTTTTCCTTTTTATCAGAGAATGTGTGTCACTTCTACGTGTCTCTTCATAGAGATGACAGTCTTCAGAGAGTAAAATATTTACTTGTTTATTATTATTGAGGATTTCCTCAATTATTATTGAGAAGTCATAAGACATATATACAAAGACGGGGTTGTCATGAGAAAAACTCTAATGAGAGTCCCTGCAAATCTGACAAAAGAAAATATTTGACAGTGAAAGTGATTAATGGAGCGGTGAAAACAGAGGCCGGTTAAATACATTTCTTCTCATTTCTCAGGAGAATTAGTAATGAGGCCAGTGACTTTCTCCAGTTCTTCAAATAGTGAAATTTTACCCAGTCAATCACTGACTTCTCTCCTAGTCAAAACAAAACAGAACGCAGCTATTCAAATTCTTGTTACAAGTGCTCCCTTAGGTCTTACAAGGCGATCCAGAAAAGGATAATACACCCCTGCCATGCATGTGACTGCAGAGTCACAAGAGCAGAACTAATGGGTGAACAAACTGACCTCCTTTCACACATTTGATCTGCTTTATGGCACTTAGTGAAGTCTGATACAACATGAAGGACACAGAGATGATACCTCTGCACCCATCTGAATCCATATCAATGTATTATGGAAAAAACAGTAGTCACAATGGGCCTGAAAACATGGGTAGGATTTGAGAATTAGAGCTGATAAGTTTAAACATAAAAGCTATGGGGGATAAAGCAGGAACTTTCAATTGAGCTTTGCCTTCAACTCCTGATTCTGTCACTCAGCATCTGTGCAAGACTGAGCAAGTCACCTGGCCACTTTGAGCCCTACTTTGTATAGCTACAAAGCAGATAATAATGCTATCTCAATAGGGTTACCTGAGGGTTCAATGAGATAACTTGCATGATGCTCTGATTTGGAGATGACATACACCATGCTCAGCCCCTCCTCATAGCACTCATGTCAGTCATAGCTTCTTCCCCCATCTCTGGCCTCCTCTCCTATACTAAGCTCCTGTCTTTATGACTCAGTGTAGCAACCCACTCCAGTGTTCTTGCCTGGAGAATCCCAGGGACAGGGTAGCTTGGCGGGCTGCCGTCTATGGCGTCACACAGAGTCGGACATGACTGAAGCGACTTAGCAGCAGCAGCAGCAGAGCTCCCTACTGTCCCTCGGATCACTGTCTCAAGTCATCCTACCTTGGGATGTTTGCATTCTCTTCTGCCTGGGACCTTCATACCCAAATCCCTAGGTTTCTTGCTCCCTCACTTTAAGTAAGCTTCAATTTAAACTTGATCTCTTTAGAGGCAACTTGCCTGATGCTTTGTTGAAAACACCTCACTGATTACTGTCTGAAATTGCATCCTGTGTTAATCTGTTTTCTCATTGTCCTCTCCCCATACAATGTGAGTATTTGTTGATCTTGTTCATTACTATATCCCCTAACCCTTAGAACAGTGTCTGATGTATCTTGGGTACTAGGTAAATGTTTACTGGATGTTGTTATTAGTAATGAATGAATAAAATGAATAAAAGCATTTTGAAAAAAGCAATATAAAATTTGCCAAGCTCTTGCTAAGTCCTAGGTGGAGAGAGATTCTAAACCAGTATGAAAAAAGCAGTCTGCCCTAGATAGGTAAAGAAAATGACAGTGGAAGAAATCGTCATCTGCTGTCTCTGGTTTGTTTTCTGATTGGAAGTTAATCTAGAGGGTAACTACAGGAGGAGTACAGAAAAGCTGTAAAGAGGCAGAGGAGCCTCTGAGAGCTTCAGCATGGAACGGATGGGAAGGCCCTGGAGGAGGTCCCACTAGCTGGTGATCAAGCTGTCCACAGCACTGCTGGAGGGCCTCGTGACGGATCCCACTGAAGCCACACGTGCCACATCTCTGCTGACTGCCGGGTGATGGCACATCCACGGGTGACAGGATGGGATGTGAGCCTTTCACGCCTTCTGTTTTCCTCATGCCTCCAGCTGGGCTCTTTAGGAGTGTGTGTGTGTGTGTGTGTGTGTTTCTTTTCCTTGGCTCACAAGTCACAGCAGTCCGCTCTTGGTACTTGGCAACCCAGCACGCTTCCTCCCACTAACGACAAGCCCGTCTGCAAAACAGAACAACATCTTTGAGATGGGGTGTTTATCTGGGCAGCACACAGGCTCTGCAGCCCGCAGGGGCCCCTCCTTCAAAGGCATTGCTGAATGGGACTCACCTGATGAAAGCCCGAACTGTGTATGCTTGACTTGATTTACGGGCAACGGCCAGCTCATTAGGCGCACTGGCCTGGGGAAGCCAGTCGGCTGTGGGGACAAATGTTTGTGCAGCTCTGTGGTGCCCACAGGATTGTTTGCTTGGGGGCTGGAGCACAAAGAGGGCAGTGATAAGGGGCCCTGGAATCCATGCCTGGCTCAGGGAGTGCAAACTGCCCAGGAGATTGATATCTAGGGTGCAAAGGCTAAAAAAATTAGATTAATTTAGCTCAGCTGTACTCGCTGAAGGATTGGGTTGCAGCTGGTGCTGAAACATTAGTGATCAACCCTCAGAGATCAGGGGGCAAGTCTCAAGTTGGAAGGAAGGGGGTGAGATGCATTGCTTCTCAGTATGCCTGCTCCCCAGGAAAAGGAGAGCCTACAAAGGCAGCCCAGCATTACAGATAGTCCTGTGGAACACCACTGAGAAAGTAAGTAGTGTGTTCCTCGGGCTACGGTGTCGGAAATTAGAACTGTGTTCTAACTGGGAGAGTCACCGGGACAATCTGCTTTAAAAATACTCTCAATTTGGTCTCTTCCTTGGGCTTCCCTGGTGGCTCAACTGGTAAAGATCTGTCTGCAATGCAGGAGACTTGATTTCGATCCCTGGGTTGGGAAGATACCCTGAAGAAGGGAAAGGCTACTCACTTCAGTATTCTGGCCTGGAGAACTCCATGGACTATTCCATGGGATCACAAACAGCTGGACATGACTGAGTGACTTTCACTTTCCAGGAAATAAGACTGAACAGTAACTAATATTTTGAGGTAAACTGAAAAACAGGTAGACTCTCTAAGATTTAGTATATTGTTATAAAATTTAATTTACAACATCCCTGAGTTTATTTCTGTGGCCCTGACTCTTTGTCTTCCAAGTTCTTCCTAGAAATTACCTTTACGTATAAGCTTAACTACAAAGAGTCTTCACTCTTGCAGTTCGGTTCCTAAGTGGAAAGTCTAATAGACTTCAAATTTCACGTTACATAAAAGAAAGAAAACATTTTTCCCACCATAAACCCATTGCTCTGGGCTACGTTCCAAGGGAACAAATCTTGAACATACTCTTTAGTTAGTTATCAACTCTTTTTCACCTCTTTTGGTAAGGCTGTTTTTAAAAGCTACCATTTATAGAATACCCATTACATGCCAGGCACTGCTCAAATAAATGCTTTAAATGAGAATGATTATCCCAATTATTACATGTGGTTTAAAAGTAATAAATTATGCCACTTCCTTTCTCTAAAGGCTCCAGGTTTAGATGACAAATTTTATGCTTGTGTCTTAGTCAAGTAGACTCTTTGTGACCCCATGGACTGTATTGTAGCCCTTCAGGCTCCTCTGTCCATGGCATTCTTCAGGCAAAAATACTGGAGTGTGTTGCCATTTCCTTCTCCAGGGGATTTTCCTGGACCAGGGATCAAACACAGGTCTCCCACATTGCAGGCAGATTCTTTACCATCTGAGCCAACGAGGAAGCCACTATGCTTGTCCTATATATAATTAATTCAGAGATTAGAGCATGTCTGTGTCTTTAACTCGGGGCTCAGCCAGTGGTGATAGAGGGACCTCTGTTAAGACCCAGGCTATGACACTGACCATGGGCAATGGAATAGACGAATACAGGCCCTCTCCTCACAATGTTCTCCTTTCAGATAGTGAATGCCATTTTAGGAATAGGCTGAAGCTGATATAACAGAGATCATGAGCTTTTAAAACAGAACGGTAAACAATGTACCTCAAAAAAAGGCAGGGTCTTTTGGGGGAATGCCCTGTGGTGTAGTGGAATAAAGACTAATCTGGAAACTAGAAGACCCAGATCCTAGCTCATTCATGGATTAGTCCCATGAGCCAACGCAGTTCCCTTCTTCCTTAATTGTTCCCCATTCGCAAAACATAGACGTCAAATGAGATGATATATAGAAAATTTCACTGAAAATTATGAAGCGTTAAACCCATGAAGAAATTATTCTCCGTAGTTCCACATCTCAGAAAGATTGTGACATTTTCAAAATCGCGCAGCTAGTGGGTAGAGAAGGATAAACCAGCACTCATATCTCGCGAGCACCAACTCAGTGTTTCCTCTGTCATAGTGCCCATCCCTGCATGACTGGCAACACTCCAGATCCTTAATGGAATTCAGAGTGAAATCAAGGAATAGCCACAAGCCACTATTTAAATAGAAACACAAAATCAAACATTTACAGATGGCAAAATTCATATTCTTGGCTCAAGTTCAGTGGCAAGCAAAAGAGTGCACAACCAGACTGCTTTGACATAGAAATTCATGAGATGACGGACCAGGGATAATAACAGGTACATTACCTCTCAGAGTACAGGAGTCGCATTTAAGTGGCCCCAAATTCAACCAGCACAGAAATATAAGAAGGAAGACTTCTGCCCAGAGGCCTGAGTAATAGCAAAAAATGAAGCCATTAATAACCTTCAAGCAAGCTGTACCAATAGAGCTGTAGAGAGAAACCAGACTTTAGGACAGGAATTGTAAATTCAAATGCCTGCAAGAAGGGGAAATTGGCATAAGTGAACTAAATAGGCTGGCGGTAAGAGACATCAAAGGGTGTTTAAACTGTGGTGAATTAGAAAGAATATGCCATATCAATACTCGGATTTTGCTAACTGCAGCCATCTCAGTGTGGATGACCAATGTAATTTGGTCTTACAATTTTTCAAGAAAAGACAGAAATTACTAGCATTTTTTGTGTGAATTCCACAATTTTTTAATGCTTACAGTAAATTAAAATTGTCTTCAAATCAAACAAAACATGGATCTCTGAGCATCATTTTGTAAACTTTGCTTTTAAAGTAGGAGAGGAAATAGATGAGTGTTAGAATTAAAAGAAAAATAGAGCATGGATGATCAGGGTCTGGAAATGGGTGGGGCAGGAATGAGGATGGGAAGTTCTAGGAGGAATAGCATAGAAAATCAAATCTAGGTTGATTTTCCCTAGCCATCCATGTCCAACTGTGACAATGAAGAAGCTACCTTAATTTCAACTATATGACTCACTTTTGCAGTTAAGAGATCTGGCCAGTGAGCACAGCTGGTCAGAAAAGCCAAGAGTTGACATTGGGTATAACAATACTATAAAAAATATTGTTTTCTACTTCTCAGCATGGCCTTGCATGTTTCTATTTATGTAAATCTTTCACTGAATGGAAGAAAATGGAGCCCACTAAAGACTGGCCAGCATGTCACTGACCAGACTTAAATATTGCTGTTATTACTTGGTTAAATCACTTAAGAAACAAAACCAAATCTCAGGGCTCTAATTTTATGACCCATGTTTTATTCTTTCATGTTTGCAACTGAACCAAGTAGTATAATATAATCACATTTTCTTTTTGCTAATCTTTCTTCCTTGAAGTAATTAGCTGCCTTTTTTTTTTTAGCAGTTTTATTTTAATGGCTCTATTACTAATTGATTCCAAAACTTATGTTAGAGCTCTTAAAACTCCTCTCGTATGGCATAGTGACTCTAGGTCTGCTNCTAAAATTAAAAAAAAAAAGAATTTAAATAAATGCAGAGCAAGAATGAGTTTCCCATTACTTAGGAAAACATGAAAGAAAGACCATCTTTCCCTTGAAGACCTGAGTCAGAGTCAACATCTGAATTCTGCTGCAGGACTATAGTGGGAGAGAGGAGAACTTCCCCTTTATGTGGAACACACATGACAGGAACTCCAGGTATGGCTGATCTCTATCAACTTGCGAAGGCCAAGCCCATGCTACTCCCAGGGCTGGACCTGAGAGACCAGCGACTCCTGTAAGCCTGAGGCCAGCTGAGGAACTCTCCTTTCAACACAGATATCTGCATGTTTTCATTTTGTTTTTGTCTTTGTTATTTCCTTCCCCCATTAAAGATGAAAAGGACAAGCAAGGGCTTTTCTTTTTTTAGGAAGTTANGACCTGAGAGACCAGCGACTCCTGTAAGCCTGAGGCCAGCTGAGGAACTCTCCTTTCAACACAGATATCTGCATGTTTTCATTTTGTTTTTGTCTTTGTTATTTCCTTCCCCCATTAAAGATGAAAAGGACAAGCAAGGGCTTTTCTTTTTTTAGGAAGTTAGGCAAAGATCAGGCTCTATGAAAGAGAAAGATATGGAAAGATATGGAAAAGATACGGTTCAGAAAAGTTAAAAAAAACTAACAAGCTAAGAAAGAAAGAATATAGATCCAGAACAGAAAACAAATCTCAACATTTCTCAAATTTAGTAAATAAAATTTGCTTTGTAGTAAAACATATGCCTTCCCCAAAGATGACAATAAACCATGTCTGCTTGGGTATATTGTGATTGGCTTTCCTGGGGACAGAGCAGAAAAGCAGGGGTCAACCCCATGGATACCACTTAGGGAAGTTGGAGGCAAACCAAAAAGCCTCAGTGGAAATAATTGGAGGGCAGCCTTTTTCAGAAAGGAGGGCTTATGCATTTTTCCCTTAAATGTAAAATGAAAAACAAATATTAAAAATTAAAAAGAAATTTATTTTTTAAACTATAGTTGCTCTTGGAAATGAGTAACAAGGACAGTTTGTTCATTGCTGTGGGCCTAATAAACTTAAGGCACCAAATGTATAATTGGGAGTTTGTTATCATTTGGAAAGATCTTTCTCTTTAAAAGCACAGGCATCCACTAGCAGAAGGTTGGTGTCAAGCAAACAGCCAAGCCAAATAGCAGTTGCTTACTGTTTGGCATGCAGGTGGTAGGGCCATCAAACCATTTTTCAGAGAAATCCAGTCCCCTGCAGAATGCCTGAAAGGGGGAAAGGGAACAGGAGTTTGGAAGGAAGGGTGGCAGCGCTATCACGGAGCCATGGAAAGAATGTTAGTACATGTACTGGGACTGCGGATGGATGGAGAAGTTTTACAACTTTTACATATAAATTAAAAAGGCAAACATTTCTTAAGCAGAGATTGATAATGGAGGGTAGAGAAGCCTGGCATGCTACAGTCCATGGGGATTGCTAGAGTCCTGGCAAAGAGTCAAATATGACTGAGCAATTGAATCACAACAACAGACATTGATACAGGAGATGACTTACAACCGTAATAATGAGTGATACATATTAAGTACTTGGTATGTACCAGATAAAGTGATAAGTACTTTAAATGTCATATTGAATTATCCAAACAACTCAGTATTATTGGTGGAAATTAGGATTCTTAGTGAAATGGAGCAACTTGTCCACCTCACATAACCAGAGGCAGAACTCACAATTAAACCTACATCAGTCTTGATTTCAGTACCACACTTTTAAAAATCAAAATGCCTCTTCCCCACCACATTCTCAACTGAAATGAAGGGGTTTTGTTTGTCTCAGTCTTGTTTGTATATTTTGAGATACAGTAAAAGTTGCTTCCTATCCCTTTTCTTTTTAGAATTCACCTAGAATAAGAGAATTCAGTCAAAATTGCTGAGACAGGCTCCCCTGGCTGAGGGAGAGACAGTCTGAAAGTTTCTGTTTCTTTTGAGTTGTGCTTGTGTTGTTTTTTCTCACCATCAACAGTTAAGGCAAAAATGATTAAGTATGTTTCAGGACGCATGGTTTCAGTGGATACTCCTAGAACAAGCAAGAGAAGGGATGGTAAACAAAGCAAACACACAGACAGTAAGAAGCACTGGTCCTTTCCCTACTACTCAGCGAATCCCCACCTCTCAGGTGCTCTCCTCACTTCCTCCAGGTACATCCCAGTTTTCACCTGCAGCGGCTGCAGAGACGGCTGAAAACATGTCCCACAAAAGTATTTTCTCCTTCTTTCTCTGCTTCTTCATATCTAAGAGAAGACTCACTGACAGTGTGTGTGTGTGCATGTGCATGTGTGTGCATGTGCGTGTCTATTTGTGTATATGTGTGAGTGTTTATCTGTGTGTGTATGTGTGTGTGTGTCTACCTGTGTATATGTGTGTGTGTGTGTGTCTGTGTGTGTCTATCTATCTGTGTATATGTGTGTGTGTGTTACCCCTTGCTGCATGCTGCTGCTTTTCCTGTGTGTGGGCCTTTCCTAGAATGAGTTAAGACTGAGAACTGAAAATTTAGGACTAAAGCTACTTCCCAATACCAGTTTCACAACAACAGTTATGATGGTGATTGATGTCTCTTGTCTGTCTCTTGAAACATTTGGGAACATTCAGTTCCTTGCCCACAATCCCACAGTTAGTGAGAGACACATGTCTCACACACAGGGCTAGCTAATTCTAATGCCTGAGCTCTTAAACATGACTCATATTGGTCTCAAAATGTTGATGGCAAAGGAGGAAGTGGACATAGTATCACAAGCAGAGAGAATCCCTGTATCCATGAAAAATGGGAAGATGGACTGTCTCCTTTGCTCCATGTCCTGTATGACCTGTAGCAGCTCCTGTCTCTTCCATCTGATGCTCCTCGTTGGGGTTCTAGTGACTCCCCACTCCCTTTGTCCTTTCACACTGGAGAGCAAATGCTCCCCACCTTGCATGGTCCCCTATGGCTTCCCTGCACTCTGTCCACACGTTTGAGCACTGTCTCTTCATTAAACTCTCCTGTGTTTATCTGTTTATTACCAGTCCCCTACCTGATTCACTTTTACAACATTGCCTTAAAAATAGAAAACTATATTACATCTATATTCTGACAGTCAAGAAATTTCATATGGGGAATCTGGAGAAGGGAATAGCAACCCACTCCAGTATTCTTGCCTGGAGAATCCCATGGGCAGAGGAGGCTGGTGGGCTATAGTCTGTGGGGTCTCGAAGAATCAGACATGACTGAGCAACTAACTCTACTACAATAAAGTCTCACCACCATTCATTTAACCCTCCCTTCCACACTCTGCCTTCCCCTCTCAGATCCCTTATACTCCAGCCTTCACACTCACAACTTTCTGCTCAGCTCTGTGGCTTTGAATCCATACGATGATGTTCCTCCACTCCCTGCCCACTCCCACCATGATATACCACCTCTACCCCTCCCCCCAGAACTGCCCATGGAACCATATACATGAACTAATTTTGTTTACATCTCTGTCAGCTTCAGAGTGCTACCTTAGTGGGGATTATATTCTTTCAGTGTTGATTTCATTTCCCCCTACTACCAAATGATAATGATTCTATCCTTTAAATTCCAAATGAAATTTTACTCCATTTACAAAGCCTTTATTACAGAAACAGTTTCTATAAAACATTAGATCCCTTCACAAAAACGTCAACACAATCAGATAATCTTCTCCAGCAATTCATGCATGTTCCAAATTTTTACACTTGAATGAGTTCAAAATGTGAATTCAAATATGTCCATTTACCTATATAATGCCATACACCATTATGTGAGTTCAAATATGTCCATTTGAATTATGGACATAAATATGCCCTATACTATTATCTGTTCTTAGGATAGCAGTGTGTTTTTCATGTGGCACCCTGTCACTGGTAGTGGGTGCTTAGTATCTGTTTAAGAGAAAAATATCTAGTTCAGGTTTCGTTTCTCTCTCCCATCTCTCTTCCTCTCTCTCTCTCTCTCTCTGTCTCTCCTTCTCCCTCTCTCCCTCCTCTCCCTCCCTCCCTCATTCTCTTATTAAAAGTGAGTCCCTAAAAACTCACCCTCACGAGGTTCAGTTTTCAATACATAGATCATTCAAATGCTTATTCTATGTGTGAATTCAGCATGGAATGTGTAGTAACAAGAAAGAGAAATATACAGACTCTCTGTGCTTAGCATGGCAATGTATTGTGTGGCTTGGGTAGGTATGTCTGGGAGTATCATATGGCAGTTACTCAACCCAGACACAGAAGAGCTTTGTATGGCATCCCTCACTGTCTAGCCCCCAGCAACAGACCTTCAACTGAACTGGCTCACATCAACTGTGAGAAGTTTCAGTTTAGTTCCTGAAATATTTTTTCAACTGCAAAATATTCTTTTTTTTTTTTCCAAAAAACAGTCAATTACTCCTTTATCCTCATCTCCAGCCCTACATCATTTTTTGCCTCATGGAATGCAAGTTTACACCATGAATTTAATGATTCAGCTGCCCTGGTTCTCACAACACGTGACAGTGGATGCAGTGCTTGCTTATAAATGTATTTTCAAGTCATAATCAGCTACTGTTGATTGTTTACAAATGCCTCAGCAACCTGTGAAGGAGGCAGTATTATTTTGCCCCATTTCATAAGTGTTACTAACGAGGCTTAGTATGTTGAAAAAATTTGCCTAAGTTCACACAGTTAATATGTGGGGGTTTTGAATTTAAACTCAGGGCTATCTAATTCCAAGTACCCAAGTTATTTACCACCATGATATACTAGCATGCTAGCATAGACCAGTGTTGGCTTTTTTAATGAAATGCAAAGCCAAGACAGTTCATTCCAAAAGTGCTCTTAAAACTCTTTATTATGCTAAGAAAGTCACCAAGAAAGCCATACCACATAGCAATGGGGTGGATTCATGAGCCAAGGACAGTACTTGTATCACTTCATGACAAAGCTAAGCAGAAAATTCTTAGAATAGCTTGTAGACCTTTAGCCAGGAATAGCAAATCTCCCCTGTCTGCTTCATGTCTGAAGAAGTAAGAGAGTGGCACTGCCTTTGGATCGTGAACCACAGAAGCTTTTCAGTAATAAGGATTTTCCACGATGGAGTCAATTTCAAACAATATCAGAGGTTTAACCAAACATCTTGCTTGTCAAGCTTTGTTGAAGAGTTCTGTCAAGTTAAACTGGTCTGGGTGATGGACAAAGTCATCAAAGCCAGTGGGACCAGTCACTTGGAAATGACACAGGCTGGGAGGCTGCACACGAGTGCAGGCCATAACACATGGGACTCTTTGGGTCACTGACCAGCCCTTGTGAGTTTTCTCTTCAAAGATCACAGCCACAGCCATGAGGAAAAGGACCCAAACACAACAGCCACAGCAGAATGTAAGTTTCCCTCAAACCTGGCTTCCTAACAACAGGGAACAAGAACCAGATCCCATCTATCTCNCATAACACATGGGACTCTTTGGGTCACTGACCAGCCCTTGTGAGTTTTCTCTTCAAAGATCACAGCCACAGCCATGAGGAAAAGGACCCAAACACAACAGCCACAGCAGAATGTAAGTTTCCCTCAAACCTGGCTTCCTAACAACAGGGAACAAGAACCAGATCCTATCTATCTCATGGCACTCCAGAAAAAAAGGTTCTTTTGTAACTTGTGAGTTTCTTTCCTTTGCTTAGAGATGTGAGAACACTGTATTCAGAGGCGATGTGGTTAATTCCCCTGGGCAGTGCCCATTTTGCACAAATGTGGCTATGGATTCCTCTAAAATATCAGTTGGGACCATTTCACCATGTGCTTTATCATGACAACTTGGGGGAATGGCAAAAATAGCTGTCAGGTGGTCCTAAATCTTTACCCTAGCTATTTATAAGTCAGCTATTTTAACTTTCACGAAATGAAAATTTAAACCATGGAAAATACTTGGAAGGGACCAGTCACTATTACTCCCTTCCTGATAATGTATGTAATCATATGCATCCATCGTACATGAATGATGGTGCTCTGGATGAAGACATCCAGACTGTGTGATGGAGCAAGGGAGCCATCCCCACTCCACTCCCTGGGGCTGTCTTGCTCCTCCAGGAGCCCTGGCCACAGTTCTGTGGTCAGGTTTTTACTCTAATATTGGAGTACTAGGCATGTTAGAGAGGAAGGTAATGTGGTTCCAGGCTAATGGTGCTGATAATACTTTGGGACCAGTGTGAGCCTATAATATGCTTGGGGAATACCTTGTGTGACTACCTTAGTTGTGACAGATGCTGGTCGTTGAACATTTTATCATCCCCAGTGAAATATTTAATAAATATATTCTCCACAATGTTTAAGTTTTGGAAAGGAACCAGGCTCTGCAGAGAAAGAACCTTGAAAGGATGTTTTTGTAAGACAGCTCTCATTGCTGATTGCTATGGGCAAAGATAGCTCTTAGCACAACTTTCAAGAAGCAAGAACAGAGTCATCCCAGGATTTGTTTCCTGCCCCTGAGAAGAAGGTGGTCAATGAGCCTTCCAAGAAACAAAGGAATCAGCTGGGAAAGAATCCTAGTGCTTGAAGGACTCCACCAGGATTCCCTGAGACTAATACATTATCTGCCAAAGAGCCTGACACATGCTGGTCCTTCAACAAACAGAAGTTCCCTTTATTTCTTATACATTGAAAAAATAATGGAATCATAACATAAATGACATATGTCATTTAATAACATAATGAAATCATTGTGTTATTAAAATAACACAATGATTTATACATGAAGTACTTAATAAGTTTTCATTGATCAACATACATCATGTGAGCACCTAGAGAGAAGTAACTCCTAGATGAATATTGAAGGACCAAGGAAATAAAAGTAGCCATCTAAAAGTGAAAGTCACTCAGTCACGTCTGACTCTTTGTGACCACGTGAGCTATACAGTCCATGGAGTTCTCCAGGCCAGAAAACTAGACTGGATAGCTGTTCACTTCTCCAGGGGATCTTCCCAACTCAGAGATCAAACCCAGTTCTCCTGCATCTCAGGCAGACCACCTGACCCACCAGGGAAGCCATCAGGAAAGCCCTGAGCCACCAAGGAACTAAATGTTGTCTGAATAAATTAAATAAATAAATCTAAAATGTCATCCCTATCTCCTTCTACTCTCATATCATCAGACGTACTTGTACAACACCCGTCACAATTTTAAATTATCTGTTTACTGTTCTATCCCAGAATCGAGAATAATGCCTGTCTAGCATATAGTATGTGTTTAATAAAAATGTTCTGAAAAATACATACATACATATCAGTTCAGTTGCTCAGTCGTGTCCGACTCTTTGCAACCCCATGAATCGCAGCATGCCAGGCCTCCCTGTCCATCATGAACTCCTGCAGTCTACCCAAACCCATGTCCATTGAGTCAGTGATGCCATCCAGCATTCTCATCCTTTGTCATCCCCTTCTCCTCTTGCCCCTAATCCTTCCCAGCATTAGGATATTTTCCAATGAGTTAGCTCTTCACATGAGGTGGCCAAAGTATTGGAGTTTCAGCTTCAACATCAGTCCTTCCAATGAACAAGGATTGATCTCCTTTAGGATGGACTGGTTGGATCATATAGTATGACTGAATATACATTAAATAAATCAATGAAAGTAAACTATTAAAGGTCCTTTAATACAGTAGGTAAGTTCAGAATATGAGTTGAAACGGCCTCTTTCAGGACCCAGCTAAACCACACTCTGACTATGTAACCTTACATAGGTCACTTGATGTCTCTGATTAATTTCATCTTATAAACTAACTGTAATACCTTTCTCACCAGATTGCTATAAAAATTAAACCGTTTAGTACACGTGAAAGTAATGTATAAATCACCTGCTAAGTCGCTTCAGTCGTGTCCGACTCTGTGCAACCCCATAGACGGCAGCCCACCAGGCTCCCCTGTCCCTGGGATTCTCCAGGCAAGAACACTGGAGTAGATTGCCTTTTCCTTCTCCAATGCATGAAAGTGAAAAGTGAAAGTGAAGTCATTCAGTCGTCTCCGACTCTTAGCGACCCCATGGACTGCAGCCCACCAGGCTCCTCCATCCATGGGATTTTCCAGGCAAGAGTACTGGAGTGGGGTGCCATTGCCTTCTCCATATAAAACATAGACACCATTAAAATGATGAATATAGATACCATGTGAATGTTGAGACCTTTAGTAGTAGGAGTGCATGCACCAAGTCATGTCCCGGGTGCACTAAGTCATGTCTGACTCTGTGACTCCATGGCCCTACCAGGCTTCTCTGTCCATGGGATTTCCCAGGCAAGATTACTGGAGAGGGTTGTCATTTTCTTCTCCAGGGGACCTTCCTGACCCAGGGATTGAACACACATCTCCTGCTTGGCAGGTGAATTCTTTTACCACTGAGCCACTGGGGAAGTCCTGTTAAGACTTTTAGAGTGAGATAATAAGATTATTATGTATTTAAGAGCCAGGTTTACCATGGCTTATAGCCTGGGAGGGAGACCCTCATTCTGACTGCTACTATTCCAAGTGGTCCTTTCAGTGTACTCCTTCCTGCTCTCAGAATGTATATGTGTTCTTCCTCCACCTACATTAGTGATGTAACAAATATTTCTTTATCTCTTACTCATCCTTAAGTCCCACCTCAGGTGTTGCCACCTCCCAGAAGCCTTTGCTGATGTTCCCCTGTGTGAACATCCTGAGACACTGTACCTTAAGAGTTTCTCACCAGTAATCAGATAGCAAGCTATGCATAGGTCTTTGCTTAGTATCTGAGACTGAACCATAAACTCCTTGAGAATTAGGTCTTTGTTCTGATTATCACCTATACCTAGTACAGTGTCTGATGCAAAAAATTCAGTAACTATAGAATGAATTAATAATGCATGAATGAGTCTTAGGCCAGTGTTTCCATGGTTGACATTGCAGAAAATCTCCTTACTCAGGTCAGTTAATAATTAACCTTCTAAAGACTGACTCACGGAACTTCAGGAATGTGTGTTCTTGAAGGGTTAGAAAAATGTCAAGCTGGGTATAACTGTTTATCTATTGATATTTCCCTCCCTTAATTTTCCTTATATGTCTCTTGTAGCAATAAACAGGGTCTCTCTTCTTACTGTGACATGAACACAGCCTAGAACCACAAACTCCACACATCCTCTTACTGAGGCAACTGTACATGTTTTCCAAATGAAAAAAAAAAAAAAATAGAGGCAAGATGTAGAAGTCATCAGTAGTTTTTTCTAAGGTCCCAAAAATCCCTGGAGAAATTAACATTTGCAAAATCACTTTGAACTCTGGCGTTCAACAGCTCTTTCAAAGTTCCATACACTGAAAAGTTCCAGTCCCATAAAAGCAGAAGTACCTTTCTGGGCTCATTTCATATCAGAATGCAATAAGGTTCATAAATGTCTCTGTGAAGTTTTAGTGTCATAAAGTTCAGCCATAAAACATTTAATATGCGACAGGTTTCTCAACCCACTGAAGCACTGACTGTGTTTAACAGGGCTCCCTTCACAGCATACTTCATCAGCAACAAGAAGAAACATAAAACAGAGCAAGAAAAATCTATAAATATCTGCAAAACAACCATCAAAGGCTTTTTTACTCTTTTACAGATTAGGCTGAGGCAAGCTGACTTTCACCGTCACTCTACCCAGAGTACTTTCATAGAAAGCATGTTGCTTCTGTCCCCAAGGAGCATGTAAAATCCACTTTTTACTTGGATTTGTCATTCAGCAAGTGGTAGATACTCTTCAAGAGTTTCAGCAGTAGATTTCCCTACAAAATAACTTTTTTTTCCTTTGGGAACCAAAGAAACAGATTTTTTCCACCTCTCTCCACCTGGCTGTATACCTCCCCTTCAACTCAGACCCAGTCCACCACTGAGCCACTGCACCCTGGCTGGAGCAATTACATTAGCAAAGGTCAGTGTGTAATTCTAGTTCGTAAGCTGGGCCTGCAGGCTCAAGGGTATCTCTTTCCTAGAAATGACTACATTGGTCACTGAGGGGATTCCCTGTTTATTCATGCTTTTCCCCAATAAACAGAATTGTATCCACAGGGTTTAAAGGAAAACTCCAGAATTACACCCAAATTGCACTTTCTCTCTTCATTCAGCTTTCTCCTGAAATGTCTTCACCATGTACAGCCATTTCCTGACCACCCTGATTAAAATTGCCCCCCAGTTTCTCTATATCCTCTTCTCATATGTTATCTTTTTTATAAAGATATTACCCCTTGTTATAGCTGTGTGCCTCTCTTCACTGGGATGTAAGCCTCCTGAGGGCAGGGACTTTGTTTTACCCACATGTTGTTGTGTTCTCAAGGGTTAAAATTATTAATATTGCTAACACCTGACTGATGCTTAAGACATATCCATAGACTTTGAAACCCAACATACAGTCACAAGCCTCTCTGTGGCTGTTTACGTTGGTCCCTCTGCCCATGATGTCCTACTCTCTGAAGAGGGTCTTGTCCTTAAACACCCAGTGCCAGTTTCACCTTCTCTCTGGAGCTGCTTCAGCCCTCACAAGGCAGAATCAATCCTCTTTTACTCTATGTTTCAAGTGCAAACTAGACTCCCTCCTTCCCCATTTGCCCCCCTCTGTGTTTTCTAAAGACGTGGCCAGGCAGTCACACACGGATGTTGATTGTCTGAGGTTCAGTTCACTTCGGTCACTCAGTCGTGTCTGACTCTTTGACCTTGTGAACTGCAGTGTGCCGGGCTTCCCTGTCCATCACCAACTCCCAGAGTTTACTCATAGTCATGTCCATTGAGTTGGTGATGCCATTCAACCATCTCATCCTCTGTCCCCTTCTCTTCCCACCTTCAGTCATTCCCAGCATCAGGATCTTTTCAAATGAGTCAGTTCTTCGCATCAGGTGGCCAAAGTATTGGAGTTTCAGCTTCAGCATCAGTCCTTTCAATGAATAGTCAGGACTGATTTCCTTTAGGATGAACTAGTTGGATCTCCTTGCTGTCCAAGGGATTCTGATTGTCTGAGGAACCTAGGATATTTCTTGGGGCAAAGTAGATAAATATTCATAATTTCATTAGAAGTATATTCTAATAAATGTGTTTTAAATATTTGCTTTGAAAAATGAATTTTCTTCAGGGATATCTGTCAGTCTTCCCATCCATGAGCCTCAGTATTTTACTCCCTACACTACATTTCCCAAGAAGGGAGTTGTTTATTGAATGGACAATGAGAAAAATGAGTCTCCCTTTTCAGGGGCTTCTGCAAGTAAGTGCTATCACTGAGGTTAGCTAAGAAATCCAGATCTTAATTGACCCAAAAATTAAATAAGTGTTAATAAATAAAGGGAAGGAGGGAAATCAAAGAATTCCTTAGGAACAGAGTGAGGTCAGCAGCATAAAACTCTCCCACAATTTCAGGGCCACAAGAGGACTCTGAAGTAGACAGCCTTGGTCTACTGCTCATTCTAGCCCTGTCCCTCCACTGTGGAAACAAGCATCATGGTTGGTCCCACAACAGCTGTGGAAATTGGCCTGAGAATTTGCTACATCGTGTGGGTGTGAGATGGAAAAACTCACTCCTCAGTAATGGCAACTAGTAGTTAATTCATGTTGTCACTTACTTTGATATGGAGCTTTTTTCATAAAGAAGAAAACATCAACGGAAGAGGGTTGTTTTTTTTTTCTTTTCTTTTTTTTTTTTTTTTTTTGTCTGCAGTATTTGAAAGCCAATGGAACTCAACATTATCCAAGAGGTTAGGAAATCAAATCTCTATTGCATGACATCTACACATCATGGCTCATTCTTTTCATCACTGACACCCCCTTCTCTGTCATTAAACTGTCAATACTCATTAAATCTCAAATCAGAACAGATTATGCATCAAGCAGAAGTGGACTCACAAGACAAAAAGGTTGAAATCAGAACTGTCCCATAAAATATAGGAAGACGGGTACCCTACCAATAAAAGAATGATCAATCTTATAACTGGCTCTGCTGGGGAAAATGAGGAACAGGATTAATGCTTTACCCCGCATCTATCTCCACATCCATTAAAGAGGTGATGCACTAGTTTCTAAATATTCAAGCAGAAACTAAATAACAAGATTTTAGGACTAGAAGGGATATTAACTCAGCCATCCTTTCAATTAGAGCTTTCATCTTCCTTCTGAGTGAATACCCAGCTTCTTCTTAAACATCTGCAGTAGAGTTACCCTTTGTTCATTTATCTTCAAACATCTTCTGACATACCCTGAGGACATTTCATAGCTGATGTTCAGAATCTGCAATGATATATACTATTAAAAAAAATGACGGAAAGAAGGAAATTTTAAAAGTCTGATTTCCAAATGTTTCTTGAACAGAGAAGCAGGAAGTGAGACTGAATGGTACACAGCACTGACAAGATGGGGCTGTACAAGAAGCTGGAATCGAGACGGCCATACACAGTGCCCCCTGCTCTGTCTCATAATCAGAAGGAGAATTCATAGGGGTGAATGCAATCTGTGTGATGTTCTCAGAGGAGGAAAGGAATAACTTTCCCCCTGTTTTTCAAGCTATTTACCTTCATGTCCACTGGAACCTTTTAAATAACATTGCTTGAAAATCCAGTCTGTAAGCTTCCCTTGGCTCCAAGAATCGTTAAAGAATTTATAAGCTGTTTTCTCTCTTATCCCAGGAGCTACTGCCAGGGGAAGCAAAATCCAGACATTTGCAACTCAACACCAGTGAGCGCCTGGCTAATCTGATCAGTGAGGAGGCGGGAGTCACAGTCACCTCTGACACAGGGACTCTGACAGGCGTCGATATTCCGCTCTAGTCACTGCGACTTCAGGGCACTCACCCAACACTTTTCCATCATGGTGGGGCTCTGGGCTTTAGAGACTTCCAGGCCCAGGTACCAATCCAGACAAAGCTGACTTCTCGTGTCTGCCAGGACCTCTCTGGAAAGCCCTGGAGTACAGACTGTCTTGGGAGGTTTCTGATATTTCCTGCCAGTGACGTCCAAGTGATGATGGCAATGGCGTGCAATGTCCACCTGAGGCCCTCAGGGTAGTATATAACCTTGTTGATGCAGTTCAAACAAACGTCCCAGTTTAATCATCTACTGCTGGTGGTGGCATTTGGGATCTCATAAATCCTGGGGTGGGTGGGGGGGAAGCTTTTTCTGCATGAACTCCTCAGAGAGTTTCCAACAACAGAACTTCAGCCAGGTCAATGCAAAGCCAAGGAATTCTCTTCAGTCACCTGCTCGTGATGGCAAACCTGAGGAATCCCAAGTTTCAGGCAATGCTCAGTTGGTGCAATTCCAACCGCAGTGCGGGCAGTCATTTGTGCTTGAGGGTCATCCTACTCCCCACCCTCCTGACCCTCAGCGAGGGAAGGGTTTCTCAATGAGGGCAGAAAGGGCACAGGCCACAATGCCTACAGGCCTATAATCTTGTAGGTTCTTATATTCCTTTTAAATTTTAATTTTTCTTTTTTCTTTTCTTCACCTAAAGTTTGTCTAAGAATTCATGTGTAAAGACTTCTTGGAAGCTTAGAAATTAAAATAAGGCAGTATTCTCTACTCCTCTCCCTGACAAAGAAATAAAAGCATGTGCATTAAAGTATGTGTATACATGTACACACACAAACATTTGATTGGCTTGCATAAGCTCTCTGATTTTCACCAGCTCTTTGCCTAATTTATAATCTTCATGAGGAGGCAAAAGATTGGATTCCTCAGCTGTAAGAACAACAATCCAGTAAACCAGTTTATTTTATTTAGTAGGAAGGAAGAAGTGGTTAAAATGGCTCATTTAGTTATTTCACTAACACACAGTCAAGAGCTTACAGGGGGCTGGGCATGTTCCAAAGAAAAGTATCTAAATACTCCTCAAGGACTAACACCCCATCTTTGTACAAGAAAGTTGTAATGCACTGTAGCTGTCATGATATAAATGTCCCATACCATAAAGACCATCAGGTCCTCAAACTTTGGTCATTTACTATTATGGGCTATTCTCTACCTGCTTCATGTATATTCATCTTGTCACAGAAATTGCACAGCTGAGCTGAAAGTAGGAGCATTCTTCTGCTTTTCTATTTCTGGCAGCAAAATATGACAGTGACATATATTAGTATCATCCTCTATCAGCCATATTAGGGACTCAGTAAAGGAAAACCCCATTTGTGAAGGTCACATGGCTCTCTGAGATGGATTAAATGCATTCCTAGCTAGAAGAGTGTGTTAGCATGTAGAATCAGAACCAAGAGCTAAAAGAGAAATGAAAGGAGGTACTAAATATGTAGTAGTTTAAATAGTTAGCTTATTGACACTCTTTTGTTACTATGATTATCCTAAAAAAGGGTCTTCATCCTCTGCCATGTTCATCAAAACTCATTTACTTTTCCTCCTGGACATACAGCAAACTGTATTTTCCAGCCTCCCTTGTAGTTACATGTGGCCATGTGATGGAATTTTAACCCATGGAGTGTTGGCAGAAGTGATGTGAACCACTTACAGACCCAGCTGATAAAACCCTCCCAAGTCATAGTCCTCTAGTTCTTTGCCAAGTCATTAGAAGAATACAGAAGATTCTATGGATGTCAAAGAGATTGGCATCCAGAGACAGGAGGAACCTAGGTTCTTGAATTACAACTGGAATATTCTCTACCAAATACCAAAAACTTTCATGAATGAGAAATTATCTCCTGTTATTTTAAGTTTATTGTTTTAAAATTGGGGTTGCATGATATATCAGTTCGCCTACCCTGACTACTGCATCCAATGAAAGCAGATTTCTCTTCTCTGGTCAATGACATGAGCATATATACATCCTGGATGCAGCTCAGTTTGTGTTGTTTTCTTGTTTCCAGTGTTTCATCTGGCTCTTATACAATTATTTTCATTTGTGTCTTTCCTGGTGGCTCAGATGGTAAAGCATCTGCCTATAATGCAGGAGACCTGGGTTTGATCCCTGGGTTGGGAAGATTCCCCTGGAGAAGGAAATGGCAATCCACTCCAGTACTCTTGGCTAGAAAATCCAATGGATGGAGAAGCCTAGTAGGCTACAGTCCATGGGGTTGCAAAGAGTTGGACACGACTGAGAGACTTCACTTTCACTTTCATTTTCACTCTACATAAAACCCTCTTCCTTTTTTCTAGGCATTACTACAGCTTTCTTAAAACTAAATATGGTTATGAATAACATTTTTTAAATGTCCATGTAATGTAAGCCTCATCATAAAACTATTAGTAGGGAGAAAGTGGTTGGGAGTAGAGGTGGGAGAAGGAGCCTGAAGGCATAAAAAGCCATACAGAAGAGTCATTCCTGAGAGAAAGTCAAAAAACTCTCCTAATCTTCAGAATAGAAGTCAGTGATGAACTGCTCTCCTTACTAAAAGAAACTATGGACCAGAAGCTAAGATTCAGCACAACACTACTGAAAAATGACTTGGCCTGTCCTTCTACTTGGACAGAGGAAGGAACAGACACATGTCTTCTACTTGGAGAACAACTGGAATTCCATATCTTATTTCAGGAGGCAAATCATCACTTGATTTAAAAGAGAAAGATGAAAACAGGGACTATTTGGGCTTGTGAAGACTGTGATTATTACCAAGAGCCCACCATTTACTCAGTTTTTCTAGGACAGAGCGTGCATATCACTTGTGGGGATAGATGGGAGGAAACAAAAATAGACTAAGACCTGGGGCTTTTATAATTATGAAGAAGTGTCAGCAAAATTGACTCTCAATCCAGTTTGCTGCAAACTTCATGTCCTTAACACCATCATAAATGATGAACAGGTGAACAAAATGTCTATAAACATTAAATTCTCCTCAGAAAACAATATTTTTGTCAGTCGCAGAGAACTCAGATTCTTGGACAGATTCTCACTGGAAGCCAAATCAGCCTGATATGTTGGCATCTCTCAAACATCATGAGTCAATAAAGTAGTTTGTCTTGAAGACTTGGCCAGAGCTGCAACTGAAGTTTATCAGGTTTTTGGGGAGATTGTTTGTCTAAAAAAAACCAAATTCTGAACGCTCCCATTGTGAAACAATGCAAAATAACACAAGGAAAAACCTTGCTTTCCCTTTAATTCCTATGGGGGAAAAAAGTGACCTGTCCTATTATTTTGCTATTTCCTTTTCAGTGTTTGCAAATTTATTCCATTGTGAGTTGGTGAGAAAAGGGTAACATGAATTAGACTCTCATTTAGTGAGATGACTGTTCTCTACACACACATCTTCATTTGGTTATGACACAGAGTCTGTTTATATCCAAGTCCAGCTCTGGGAAAGGTTGATGTGAATTTCTCTACAAGTGTCTTTATATCTCTTTATGGTTCTTAGAAAATGTTTCAATTTGATAATAAATGAATTGGGACACCAATGATTGAAAGAGAATCCAAGCAATTCGAAGTCCTGAGGGGTCTTTCCTACAGAATTAGATCCACAGACATTTCCCATCAGGTGTGTTATCAGCAGTCATGTTGGAGATGAGTGGCATCTTCTCTGAGACACACATTTTCCTTCATTGATAAACCCAAGGAATGCGTTGCATGAGGCTAAGAATCAGATGATGACTTAAGAAAATGGTTCTGCTGAATTATAAACTGAGGTATTTAAAAGTTCTAAAAATCATCTGAGCAAAAGTCGCTTAGAATCTAGTGGCACCCAACTGGAAGAAGTTAAGAGTTCTCTACCAACAAGAGTTGGGGAGAGACTTGTGTAGAAAAAGTAAAACAAAATAAGAAAATTATTGATTGTCTGTTATTTAAAGACTAGTTGGCTGTTTGTGATTGGTTGTCCTTACTTAGTGTTTTGATTTCTCAACCTTGAGGCACTTATAGATCTAGATTTTAGTTTGCTTATGTTGGTAGCCAAAACATTAGAGCCACATCAAATATGATAGCCTCCTTGTTTAATTAATTTTATGATATACCCGTTTAATGGTGGGTTGTTCCTGGGAGGAAGGGTATCAGTAGGTTTTATTTCCTTCTTTTTGCTAATCAATCTTTTGTTATTAAGCAATGAAAATATATTATTTGAACAATAATATTGGTATTATAAAGAGAGCAGCATTTGCTCTCTTTCCCTTTATTTTGTACTTTTCTAAGAGGAAACTTGGGGTATTAGTGCTTATTAATTTACACCTGCAGCCTCTTAGTTCAGGAAAAGGCAGTGTGTTTAAGAAGGGTGAAACTAGATGGCCTTAATAGTGTAGTTAAGGTCAGTGTACCTTGGTGGGCTCATGCTGCAGATCAGAGCCTTTATCTGTGCTGACAGCAGGACGTGGTTTGGAATTCTCTGTCTTTGCTACCTTAAGGAAAACTTGGATGTTTTTGTAAATGCACACAGGTTCATCCAGTTGTTCAAACTGAAATCACATCCAGAATGGAAGACATCCTGGAAAATGTCATTTTAGGCCCTATAGGTTCCAAAGTCACACACACACACACACACACACACACACACACACACGTATTTGAAGGAAAATTATATATATGATTTAGAAAGGGACAGAAAAGACTGGCCCCATTTGAAGATGGTGTGATAGTGAACATAGACAATCTACCTATAAACTAGAGAATGCATCAAAATTGCTAGATATAAATCAACCTATAAAAATCAAGGTTTTTTTAAATAGTATTTTTATGTAGACTTATTGTGGTGATCATTTCACAGTGTATGCAAATATTAAATGATTATGTTGAATACTTGAAACTAATGTAATGTCATATGTCAATTATGCTCATTAAAAAACCCAACAGTAGTGCTATTCATTATCAATAACTAGAAAATGGCATCAAGATAATATACCTGATAGTCAACAAATACTCTAAGGATACTAGAAATGTAAGCAATAAAAGATATGTAAGATTGGTGGAGAAAATTGTAAATAGACAACTTAAAATGAAAATTTTAAAAATCTCAGATAGGGAGTCTATCTGAAAAAGAATTCAGAATAATTGTAGTAAAGATAGTCCAAAATTTTAAAAACAAAATGGAGTTACAGATAAATAGACTAGAGACAAGTGTTGAGAAGATGCAAGGAATGTTTAACAAGGACCTAGAAGAAATAAAGAAGAGTCAGTCAATAATGAATAATACAATAACTGAGATCAAAAGCACTCTGGAGGGAACCAACAGTAGAATAACTGAGGTAGAAGAGAGGATAAGTGAAGTGAAAGATAGAATGGTGAAAATAAATGAATCAGAGATGAAAAAATAAAAGAATTAAATGAGGACAACCTCAGAGACCTCTGGGACAATATTAAATACCCTAACATTTAAATCTTAGGTGTCCCAGAAGAAGAAAACAAAAAGAAAGGGCATGAGAAAATACTTGAGGAGATAATAATTGAAAACTTCCCTAAAATGGAG
This sequence comes from Neotragus moschatus, assembly GCA_006410615.1. Classification (NCBI taxonomy): domain Eukaryota; kingdom Metazoa; phylum Chordata; class Mammalia; order Artiodactyla; family Bovidae; genus Neotragus; species Neotragus moschatus. The sequence continues at coordinate 2,690,561 of SJYA01001610.1, forward strand.
AAGGAAGTAGCCACCCAAGCCCAACAAACCCAGCATCCCAAACAGGATAAACCCAAGATGAAACAGCCGAAGACACATATTAATTGAATGAATGAAGATCAAACACAAAAAAACAAATATTAAAAGCAGCAAGGGAAAAGCAACAAATAACACAGAAGGGGATCCCCATAAGGATAACAGTTGATCTTTCAATAGAAATTTTTCAGGCCAGAAGGGAATGGCAGGACAGGACATACTTAAAATGATGAAAGAGAAAAACTTACAACTCAGATTACTATATCCAGCAAGGATATCATTCAGATATGAAGGAGAAATAAAAAACTTTACAGACAAGCAAAAGCTGAGAGAATTCAGCACCACCAAGCCAACTCTTCAACAAATGCTAAAGGATCCTTTCTAGACAGGAAACACAGAAAAGTTTTTATAAAATTGAACCCAAAACAACAGAGTAAATAGCAATGGGGTCATACTTCTCAATAATCACCTTAAATGTAAATGGGTTGAATTTCCCAACCAAAAGACATACACTGGCTGAATGGATACAAAAACAAGACCCCTATATATGCTGTCTACAAGAGACCCATCTCAAATTAAGGAACACATATAGACTAAAAATGAAAGGCTGAAAAAAGATATTTCAAAAGAGACTAAAAAAAAGCAGGAGTAGCAATACTCATATCAGAAAAATAGACTTTGAAACAAAGACCATGAAAAGAGACAAAGAAGGACCCTACATAATGATCAAAGAATCAATCTAAAAAGAAGATACAACAATTATAAATATATGTGCACCCAACATAGAAGCACCACAATATGTGAGGCAAATGCTAACAAGTATGAATGGGAAAATTAACAGCAACACAAGAACAGTGGGAGATTTTAATACCCCACTTACACCTATGGATAGATCAACCAAACAGAAAATTAGCAATGAAACAAAAGCTTTAAATGATACAATGGACCAGTTAGAGCTAACTGATATCTATAGGACATTTCACCCAAAACAGTGAATTTCACCTTTTTCTCAAGTGCCCATGGAACATTCTCCAGGATAGATCACATCCTAGGCCATAAATCTAGCCTTGGTAAATTAAAAAATCAAAATCATTTCAAGCATTTTTTCTGATCCCAATGAGGTAAGACTAGATGTCAACTACAAGGGGAAAAAAGCTATTAAAAATACAAACATATGGAGGCTAAATAACATGCTTCTGAATAACCAACAAATCCTGGAAGAAATAAAAAAGGAAATCAAAATATGCATAGAAACAAATGAAAATGAAAACATGACAATCCAAAACATATGAGATTCAGTAAAAGCAGTGCTAAGATGAAGGCTCATAGCAATACAAGCTTACCTCAAGAAACAAGAGAAAAATCAAATATATTATAACCTAACTTTACACCTAAAGAAACTATAAAAAGAAGAAATGAAGAACCCCAAATTTAGTAGAAGGAAAAAAATCATAAAAAACAGAACAGAAAAAAAGTGAAAAGGAAACAAAGGAGACTATAGCAAAAATCAACAAAACTAAAAGCTGATTCTTTGAGAAGATAAATAAAATAGACAAACCATTAGCCAGACTCATCAAGAAAAAAGAAGAATAAAATCAACAAAATTAGAAATGAAAATGGAGAAATCACAACAGACAACACAGAAATACAAAGGATCATAAGAGACTACTATCAGCAACTATATGCCAATAAAATGAACAACTTGAAAGAAATGGATGAATTCTTAGAAAAGCATAACCTTCCAAAACTGAACCAGGAAGAAATAGAAAATCTTAACAGATCCATCACAAGCATGGAAATTAAAACTATAATCAAAAATCTTCCAACAAACAAAAGTCCAGGACCAGATGCCTTCACAGGTGAATTCTACCAAAAATTTAGAGAAGAGCTAACACTTATCCTACTCAAACTCTTCCAGAAAATTGCAGAGGAAGGCAAACCCAAACTCATTCTATGAAGCCACCACCACCATGATACCAAAACCAGACAAAGATGCCACAAAAAAAGAAAACTACAGGCCAATATCACTGATGAACATAAATGCAAAAATCCCCAACAAAATTCTAGCAAACAGAATCCAACAACATATTAAAAAGATCATACATCATGACCAAGTGGGCTTTATCCCAGGGATGCAAGGATTCTTCAATATTTGCAAACCAAACAGTGCTATACACCACATTAACAAATTGAAAGATAAAAAAATATGATTATCTCAATAGATGCAGAGAAAGCCTTTGACAATATTCAACATCCATTTATGATAACTCTCCAGAAAGCAGGAATAGAAGAAACATACCTCAACATAATAAAAGCTATATATGACAAACCCACAGCAAACATTATTCTAAATGTTTAAAAATTGAAAGCATTTCCCCTAAAGTCAGTAAAAAGATAAGGGTGCCACTCTTACCACTACTCTTCAACATAGTTTTGGAAGTTTTAGCCACAGCAATCAGAGAAGAAAAGAAAATAAAAGGAATCCAGATTGGAAAAGAAGAAGTAAAACTCTCACTGTTTGCAGGAGACATGATCCTCTACATAGAAAACCCTAAAGCCACCACCATAAACTTACTAGAGCTAATCAATCAATATAGTAAAGTTGCAAGATATAAAATTAACACACATAAATCCCTTTCATTCCTATACACTAACAAGAAATTAAGGAAATAATCCCATTCACGATTGCAATGAAAATAATAAAATACTTAGAAATAAATTTACCTATAAGAAACAAAAGACGTATATAGAGAAAACTATAAAACACTGATGAAGAAAATCAAAGATGACACAAATAGATGGAGAAATATATCATGTTTGTGGATCAGAAGAATCAATATAGTGAAAATGAGTATACTACCCAAAGCAGTCTATAGATTCAATTCAATCCCTATCAAGCTACCAACAGTATTTTTCACAGAACTAGAACAAATAATTTCACAATTTGTATGGAAACATAAAAAACCTTGAGTGGCCAAAGAAATCTTGAGAAAGAANCTTTCTTTATAGTCCAACTCTCACATCCATACATGATCACTGGGAAAACCATAGCCTTGACTAGATGGACCTTTGTTTACAAAGTAATGTCTCTGTTTTTAAATATGCTGTCTACCTACTTTGCCTTTTTAGAAGAGTTTGATGATGCAGAACTTAGACTGTGAAGTAAGTCCCTCTGGATTCTCTGGGGGAGCCAGGATGGTTGTAGGACTGTTCTTCCCCATGTCCCAAGTGCAAATGCATCCAGGAAATCTTCCAGCTACTGGAAGCAAGAGCTGGAAACCCAGCCTATCTTCTTACTCAGTCATGACCCAAATAAAGGCTCACAGAGTTTCTGATGGTACTGAAGGGGTGATCCCTTTGGCTTTAAGTTACCAAAATGGAAGCATTTTCAGATCTGCCAATACTGGATCTCATTTCTTCTCTGGCCCAAGGCCTTTGGTTGAGTCTTTTAGCTGCAATGAGCAGGTGTTTAGGATTTTTAAAAAAGAAAGGGAGCCCAAATGTGTGTTTACTTTCTGGGTTAACCTAGTTCAGCTCTAGGCTCCAAAGTCGCCCCTCATTCTTTACCTTGTGATACTAGGGCTTGGCCTCTACAAGCTCCATTTCTGCTTTACCTGCTGTATTGCCATTATGGTCTGTCTATAGGGGGCACTAGAAGATGAGAAGGGGAAGCAGGGATTTGCTCCTTTCTGTTTTCTTCCTGGTCCTGTCAGCATCACTCCAGCAGCAGTTAGTACCATTTTTTTGTCTTCACTTCCAGAACCAGCTTCAGTTTATTCCAGTGATAGTATCTGCTGGTTGGCACCCCTTCCCCAGGTGTTAATTCCTGGCTCTGAGGGTCCCTTCTCTAAGTTCCCAAGAAGCCTGCTCCAGCCAACCAGGCAGCACCCCTCCTGGTTCTAGTTTTCAGCTCTGCAGGGCCCACCTCCAAGCTTCCAGATCCTACTTACCATATCCTTTCCCCTTTGTTCACTCAGTCCCAGGACAGTGGTTGCTTCCTCAATTTGCTACCTTCATGATATTTCTGTGTTCCTCCTTCACATTTTCAGTCTTCAATTCCCAATATTAAACATCCTTTAATAGAAAAACCAATAGAGACTTCCCTTGCTGGTCCAGTGGCTAAGACTTCATGCTCCCAATGTAGGGGGCCTGGGTTCGATCCCTGGTACAGGAACTAGATCCCACATGCCACAGCTCAGAGTCTGCACACCACAAGGAGACTGAAGATCCCATGTGCCACAACTAAGACCCGGCCAGCCAAATAAATAATTTTTTTAAAAAAAGAAAAACCAATGGATATATATTTTCTGAACTGATCCTTGCCTCATTTATTATCCTTTTTGTCTCCATCCAAGATAATGCTAAGTGATATTCTGAGATTGCACTGCATATAACTTCTGATAAGGATGTGATTCCTTTAGGAAATCAAAAGCATCATTGCTCACATGTTTTTGTAGCTATCTCCTCAGGCAAGGGAAACAGAAGCAAAAACAAGCAAATATAACGTAATCGAATTGAAAAGCTTTGGCAAACAAAAGGAAATCATCAAAAAATGAAAAGACAACCTAATGAATGGGAGAACATGTTTGCAAACAGTATGTCTGATAAGAAGTTGCTGCTGCTGCTGCTGCTAAGTTGCTTAAGTTATGTCTGACTCTTAGAGACCCCCATGGACTGCAGCCCACCAGGCTCCTCCATCCATGAGATTTGCCAAGTGAGAGTACTGCAGTGGGGTGCCATTGGCCAATTATCCAAAAATGTATAAAGAACTCGTACAACTCAATATAAAAAGACAACCCAATTAAAAAATGGGCAGAAGACCTGAATAGGCATTTTTCCAAAGAAAAGATACAGATGGCCAATAGCACAGGAAAAGAGACTCAACATCATTGATCATCAGGGAAATGCAAATCAAAACCATAATGAGATACCATCTCACACTGCAAGAATGGCTATAAGATAAGAAATCACAAGTGTGGGCAAGGATGTGAAGAAAAAAACCCATATGCACTGTTGGTGGGAATGTAAATTGATACAACCTCTATGGAAAGCAGTATGGAGGTTCCTCAAAAAATTAAAAATAGAACAACCATACAGTTCAGCAATTTTACTACTGAGTATTTATCCAGAGGAAACAAAAACAACTCAAAAAGCTGTGAAAATAACTCATGTCCATTGACAGATAAATGGATAAAAAGATGTGGCACACGGACATACATAAATACAGACACACACATATATTCAAAGAATGAAATATTACTCAGTCACAAAAAATGAATGAAATTTGGCTATTTGTGACAGTGTGAATGGGGCTTGGAGGGTACTTGTTTAGTGGACTAAGTTAGAGTGATAAATACTGTATATTTTTGATTATATGTAGAGTCTAAAAAACAAAACAAATGAACAAACAAAAGCAGTCTCATAGATACAAAGAACTAATGGTTACCACAGGGGATAGTAGTAGGGGAAGGGGAAAAATAGGTTAAGGCAACTAAGAGGTATAAACTGCTGATTATAAAGTAAATAAATTACAGAAATGTAATGTACAACACAGAAAAAAATAGTCAATATTTTGTAATAATTGTATATGGCATATAATCACTATGCTATACTCCTAAAACTAGTATAATACTATAAGGCAGCTATATTTCATTAAGTTTTAAATTTAAATATCAAAACTTAAGAAAACAGTAAAAAATGAAAAAAATAACAAAATTAAGGTCTTAAACATTTCTCATAGTAAATAGAAATTTGTTTATCAAATTTTGGTTGTGTGCCCCAAATTTTATCTTTTGACAATTGTTTAATGTGTTTGTGTCTGTTAAGTGATTAATTACTCTTTGGAATTTAGTACATCAACTAAAATGCCAGGAAATGCTATTCTAAACCAATGGAACTTAAAAAAAAAAAAAAAAGCCTTTGAAAGGAAAGAAAACTATATACATAAAATCAAATAGTCATAGAAACTTTATGGACAAATTTCTATCTGAGGAAAAAAGATGATTCAGCTAACTGAAAGAATGCAAAGAAACAGCATTACACAAAATTGCTTGTCCGTATCTTATTTTTAACAGCTCCAAAAGTGTCCTCATGCCCCCTTGCAGTCCATCTCTCCTTCTGCCCCTGTACCCAGGCAACTACTGATCTACTTTCTGTCATTTATGTTACTTTCCATTTTCTAGGTTTCCATATATATGGAATCATACAGCATGTATTTCTTTTTTGTTTAGCTTCTTTCTTGCAGCATAATGATTTTTAGATTCACCCATATTGTGTGTGTTTTAGTGGTTTTTATTGCTAAATGACTAGTGCTAACTACCCATATTTGCTAGTCCATTAGACAACCAATGGACATTTGGATTATTTCCGGTGGCTACTTCAAATAAAGTTGCTGTAAACATTCATGTATAAGTCTTTGTGTAGACACTCAGTATTTATATGGGTGTTTTGTTTAACATCACTCTTGTTCAGTCACCAAGTCATGTCCGAATCTTTGTGACCCCAAGGACTGCAGTGCACCAGGCTTCCCTGTCTTCCACTCTGGAGTTTGCTCAAATTCATGTTCACTGAGTCAGTGATACTGTCCAATCATCTTATCCTCTGCTGCCCTCTTATCCTTTTGCCTTCAGTCTTTCCCGTCATCAGGGTCTTTTCCAAACAGTTGGCACTTTGCATCAGGTAGCCAAAGTATTGGAGCTTCAGCTTAATCATCAGTCCTGCCAATGAATATTAGGGTTGATTTCCTTTAGGATTGACTGGTTTGATCTCTTTGTTGTCCAAGGGACTCTAAGAGTCTNAAAAAAAAAAAAAAGCCTTTGAAAGGAAAGAAAACTATATACATAAAATCAAATAGTCATAGAAACTTTATGGACAAATTTCTATCTGAGGAAAAAAGATGATTCAGCTAACTGAAAGAATGCAAAGAAACAGCATTACACAAAATTGCTTGTCCGTATCTTATTTTTAACAGCTCCAAAAGTGTCCTCATGCCCCCTTGCAGTCCATCTCTCCTTCTGCCCCTGTACCCAGGCAACTACTGATCTACTTTCTGTCATTTATGTTACTTTCCATTTTCTTGGTTTCCATATATATGGAATCATACAGCATGTATTTCTTTTTTGTTTAGCTTCTTTCTTGCAGCATAATGATTTTTAGATTCACCCATATTGTGTGTGTTTTAGTGGTTTTTATTGCTAAATGACTAGTGCTAACTACCCATATTTGCTAGTCCATTAGACAACCAATGGACATTTGGATTATTTCCGGTGGCTACTTCAAATAAAGTTGCTGTAAACATTCATGTATAAGTCTTTGTGTAGACACTCAGTATTTATATGGGTGTTTTGTTTAACATCACTCTTGTTCAGTCACCAAGTCATGTCCGAATCTTTGTGACCCCAAGGACTGCAGTGCACCAGGCTTCCCTGTCTTCCACTCTGGAGTTTGCTCAAATTCATGTTCACTGAGTCAGTGATACTGTCCAATCATCTTATCCTCTGCTGCCCTCTTATCCTTTTGCCTTCAGTCTTTCCCGTCATCAGGGTCTTTTCCAAACAGTTGGCACTTTGCATCAGGTAGCCAAAGTATTGGAGCTTCAGCTTAATCATCAGTCCTGCCAATGAATATTAGGGTTGATTTCCTTTAGGATTGACTGGTTTGATCTCTTTGTTGTCCAAGGGACTCTAAGAGTCTTTTCCAGCGCCATAATTCAGTCAGTTCAGTTCAGTCACTCAGTCGTGTCTGACTCTGCAACTCCATGAATTTCAGCACACCAGGCCTCCCTGTCCATCTCCAACTCCTGGAGTTCACTCAAATTCACGTCCATCGAGTCAGTGATCCCATCCAGCCATCTCATCCTCTGTCATTCCCTTTTCCTCCTGCCCTCAATCCCTCCCAGCATGAGAGTCTTTTCCAATGAGTCAACTCTTCGCATGAGGTGGCCAAAGTACTGGAGTTTCGGCTTTAGCATCATTCCTTCCAAAGAACACCAAGACTGATCTCCTTTAGAATGGACTGGTTGGATCTCCTTGCAGTCCAAGGGACTCTCAAGAGTCTTCTCCAACACCACAGTTCAAAAGCATCAATTCTTTGGCACTCAGCTTTCTTCACAGTCCAACTCTCACATCCATACATGACCACTGGAAAGACCATAGCTTTGACTATACAGACCTTTATTGGCAAAGTAATGTCTCTGCTTTTTAATTGTCTAGGTTTACCATATATTTCCTTCCAAGAAGCAAGCATCTTCTAATTTCATGGCTGTGTTAACCATCCACAGTGACTGTGGATCCCAAGAAAAGAAAACCTGTCACTGCTTCTACTTTTTACCTTTCTTTGCTCTGAAATGATGGGACTGGATGCCATGATATTAATGTTTTGAAAGTTGAGTTTTAAGCTAGATTTTCATTCTCCTTTTTTTACCCTCATCAAGAGGCTCTTTAGTTCCTCTTTTTTCTGCCATTAGAGTGGTATCATCTGCATATATGAGGTTGTTGATATTTTGCCTGACAATCTTGATTTCAGCTTATGACTCTTCCAGCCCAGCACTTCACATGATGTACTCTGCATATAAGTTAAATAAGCAGAGTGACAATATGCAGCCTTGTCATATTCCTTTCCCAATTTTGAATCAGTCAGCTCTTCCATGTAAGGCTCTAACTGTTGCTTCTTGACATAACATCACTATTATGTTGTTATAGCCTCCCTGGTGGTCCAGACTGTAAAGAATCTGCCTGCAATATGGGAGACCCAGGTTCAGTCCCTGGGTAGGGAAGATCCTCTGGAGAAGGGAATGGCAATCCACTCCAGTGTTCTTGCCTGGAGGATTCCATAGACAGAGGAGCCCGGTGGGCTACAATTCATGGGGTTACAAAGAGTCAGACATGACTGAGTGACTAAATTTTCACTTTCAGCCTCAGTTCACACTCAAACACATTTGCATTAATGACTTACATGAGTTTAAAGATAGTAATGAGAAGTAACAAAAATATAACTCAGAATTACTTTGCAAATAGAAGATTAAAGCTATTGGTAAAGTTAACTTTTGAGGGTGATGAGTTAGACAATCAATTCAAGCAAGAAAAGTATGAGCAGGAAAAGTGACAGTGAATTTCCAGACATTTAATTTTAGTAACTTATAAATCCTTTTGTCCCATTTGCATTTTTAGTTATGAGTCTCAATGGGCATAAAAGCATCAAAGCTTTTGTAACATTATTCAACTAAAGCCCAACAACTTCTCTATAAAATCAATGGAATATTCCCAACAAAAGATACAAAATAACACTTCATTTTGAAATTAACTTACTCACTAAAGTCTTGGAGAGAATAAAAGTACAAATATGACTTTCACAGTTGCATACCTGACAGCAAAAATAAATAAAACTGACACTATTGGTAAGAAGTCTACAAAGCCAACCAGAAAGATCAGTTCAGTTCAGTTCAGTTACTCAGTCGTGTCCCACTCTGCAACCCCATGGAATGAAGCATGCCAGACTTCCCTGTCCATCACTAACTCCTGGAGTTTGCTCAAACTCATGTCCATGGAGTTGGTGATGCCATCCAACCATCTCATCCTCTGTCCCCTTCTCCTGCCTTCAATCTTTCCCAGCATCAGATCTTTTCCAATGAGTCAGTTGTTTGCATCAGGCGGCCAAAGTATTGGAGTTTCTGCTTCAGCATCAGTTCTTCCAAAGAATATTCAGGATTGATTTCCTTTAGGATTGACTAATTTGATCTCCTTGAAGTCCAAGGGACTCTCAAGAGTCGTCTCCAACACTACAGTTCAAAACCATCAATTCTTTGGCACACAGCCTTCTTTATAGTCCAACTCCCACATCTATACATGACTACTGGGAAAAAAAAAAAAGGAATTCCTGTTATATATTAGAATTGCATAAAACATAGTGTTGTTAAATATAAAAAATTAAATATGATTCTCATATGAAGGAGAAGTGCATGACATATTTCTGTATTTTTAATTACTGAAGTCCCAGCCTACAGAATCAGAATTTTCTTCCTTAGTTGATTCTTATTTTATGTGATTTATATTGATATATAAATGAGAAAGATGTAGCTACTTGAGGAAGAGAAGTGGCTTCTGAATGTCTGCCTGCATGTGGTTTATTGACAGAGAATAATCACTGGCCAAGAAAGAAAGAATCTCCTGGCCTTCATTTAGTGTTGACAGAAGTGGTGAGGATGTTTAATGTTATCAACTTTCAGACACTGAATGTACTTACATTGAGAGCATCGTTCAAAGAAAGGAACACCAGATGTGAACATTCCTTTTTCCACACTTAAATATTCTGCTCTTGAGGAGAAATCTCATTCTTCATTTCATATACATTTTTGAAATGAAGAACAAGATAAAAATATTGTTTCGAGACTATGAAGTCAGTTAAGAATAATACTGATTACAAGGAATATATAGAAATAACATATGCCAGCAATATACTCGGTAGTGTGAACCATCTAAATCCATCTGTGTTAGGATTAATATTGAAGATAAGTAGTTGAGTTTCTTAGGAAGCCAGATATGAGGGCAAAGAGTTGATTGCCCAATGCCTCTTCCATGGAGTCTGGAGATTTCTTTCACTCTTCAGAAAACATACTCAGTGGCTCTATTGGAGTTTTTAAATACCATATCCAAATGCTGCAGCAGATGGTGGCATTTCTGGGGCAAATGCAAACAGTGTATTCCAAATCCATTGCCTCTCTTTCAAGGGTGGAATTAGTCTACCTTCCAACTTTGAAGGGTGATATCCTTACCAATCCATGATCTAAAGGAACTCTGACCTTCCCAGTGGAAAAAGACTCACTTGAAAACACTAGGAAGACCTAAGATTCAAGATATATATCCTTGAGCTGGATAGATATTCCTTGTTAAAAGGTTATCAAATAAAATTATTTTTAATACAAATTTAAGAAGTTATGTTATTTTATTTTTATTATTTGTAAATGCTCATATTTTTCAAATTTTGCTTAAAATCTATAGGTCATTAATAAATAGTTAAGTGATTCGGAGATGCTGATTATTTGGAAAGCACTAAGGTATTCCAATGTTGGTGGCTGTTGGGGAAATAAAAGAGATTAATCTGAGATGTTTTAGAGAGTAAAAGAATGTGAAATACAATATTCTTCAATCAAAAAGGAATGTCAGGTCAGTCATACCACTTGACTGGTGACTGTCTCGAGTTTGAGTACCTGGGTTTGCAGATGTTCAGTAAGGGGATGATTTCCTGTTACTCCACATAATGGGTGACCCCAGACTGGATCTACTAGGGCGCACATTACTCTTTCATCTGAGCAAACACAGATGAGCCCTTTGGTGCTGCTTAAGCTCCATAAGCCTTCTTAATACCAAATTGAACTCAGCTAGGTTCAGGTGGCTAAAATTGTGCTTTTGTTATGAAAGCAGTAGCCAGAAAATGCAAACTCTTTGAGTCACCTAGCCCAGCTATTTCCTTCAGAATCCAAGCCTGAGCCAAGCATTTTTTTTATTTTGTCTTCTCAGACTAGGTAGCGCTCCCTCGTTGCAGACTCTTGGAGAACTGCAGGCCGCTGGGGGCATAGCCCACTTTTGAAGGGGAGTTTTCAGAGCAGACTTAAAACTGATTACTGGACTTATGTAAGTGAGGGCACTGGTAGAACCCAGCATGAATGGAGTAGGAAGCATTTAGGAAAAGAGGCACAAACAGCAAAATAAGAGGAAGCCACGGAAGAAACCAGAAGCAGCAGCAACTGGAGCCAAAGAGAAGATTGTTTTCTGACGGAATTTATAGATGTCTTTTGAAAAAAGAAAGAAAAGAGCAAAAGCTAGTTCTTCATATGTCTCGGCTCAGTCACATGTCAGTCACAGGGGATCAGTCCACCATGGATGCTGATTATTTCCTTTCCTTCATGTCTGCTACTGTGTTCTTCTGCTCAGCGTAGGGCCCTTTTCTGATTTTGCTTGTTTACTAAGGCACAGAAGACATCAAAGTCTCTGTTCTCAGACTCTCCTTGAAGGATTGTGAAGAGAGCTGGCTCAGGGAAGAAGAATCACCTCACCTTAATAACTTCCCTGCCAGCTCCATGCCACACTGCAGGGCCTCAGAGGCAGCACTGTGCATTGTGCTATAAAAGAAGTTCCAGTCCTCCTCAAAAGCCTTCATTATTATAATCAACTAGCCACTTTTCAGCGGCTAAGTAGATATTTAATATTTAAAAGAATTTTCCCCTCATTTTGAGGTTGTAAGAANGCCAGCTCCATGCCACACTGCAGGGCCTCAGAGGCAGCACTGTGCATTGTGCTATAAAAGAAGTTCCAGTCCTCCTCAAAAGCCTTCATTATTATAATCAACTAGCCACTTTTCAGCGGCTAAGTAGATATTTAATATTTAAAAGAATTTTCCCCTCATTTTGAGGTTGTAAGAATGCTATAGGGGCCCACTAGTTTCCAGGTTTCCAGCATATAGCACCAAAGGAAAGGATCTGATCTTTCATGCTTACCATGAAACAAATCCCTCCCTGTGGCATCTTCTTTCCTCGAAATCTCTAAAAACAGGTTACTGTGATAAAGACTATGTGGTTATGACAGAAGGTTGGTGTTTTTTCACATCTCTTTACTCTCAGCAATATCATCTTTCACTTTTGTGCAGCATAGAATTATGGTGGGAGATAGTTTGATGGGAGAGCCAGAAAATCTGGTGAGTTTTTTCAAAACATGGGTCTTTTGATTTTAGTAAAAAAAGAAAAAAAAAGAAAACTTCATCACTAAATATTCAGCATGCATGTGCTCCAAGGTAGCTATGAAAGGTTCTGATTCTGTATTCTCCAACAACTAGGTCAAAGGGTTGGCTTTGAAGCAGGAATACTGGCAGGAAGTTGCCAAGGTTGATTTTTGAAGTCAAAAAGTTCACAGTGTCATTTGAGGATTTTTCAAAAAAAAATGCAAAAATGTGAGAGAAAAATCCACCCTTTCAAACTGGCCAGTGGAGGGAGTTTTTTCACACCTGCCTTCTTTGAGGAAGCATGCTCAGAGAGAGCATAGGAGCTTTTGCCCTGTGCGCCTCTTTCATCTGGCTTTTCCTAACTTGTATCCTTTCTGACAAACCAGTAATACTGAGTAAACCATTCCTGAGTCTGCGAGCCATTCTACCAAGTTCTCAAACCCAAAGGAGGGGGCATGTGAACTCCCAGTTCATAGTCAGTGGATCAGAAGTACAGGAGACTGGCAACTTGCAATTGGCATCTGAAGTGGTGGCAGTCTTAACGGGACTGAGACCTTAACCTGTGGGGTCTGCAGTTATTCTAATTACTGTCGGAACTGAATTGACTTTTGGGACAGTCAGTTGGTATCTGGAGAGGTGGAGAATAGATTGGTGTGGGAGAAAAACCCCACACACTTGGTGGCAAAGTGGTACCAGAAGCAGTTCAAGAGCCTACTGCCCTGTACCTGGAAGTAATAATCAGGAAGGCTATCAGCGAGGTCATTCTTCAAGAATGGGTTGATTTGTGGCAACAGGAAAGGGACCAAGTTTAGAGAGACATGGAGGTTTTGGGGAGCTTGTCTCACGGGAGGAAGAGTGAGTAGGGTGGATTAGGACTGCATGCCATGGGAACCCACTGGGGAGAGGCAGGTAGAGAATCTGAGAAGGAATCAGGGACTTGAGCATGACTTTAAATGTCGCTGAAGAGAGCATGCAGTACTAGAGGAATGACATGAAATCTGAGAGTCAGAAAACTCTTCCTGGCTGGCCATGTGGAATAATTGGAGAGGGACTTATTTAGGAAACCACTATGCTAGTCCAGGTCCCAATTTTTGCTTTTAATGGTGAGGGCTTGAACTAAGGTAGTAGTCATAGGATTGGCATGAGGAGATAGCTCAGGAAATATTAATGAGTCAGAATTGATCGTGCCTTTGTGGCTAGAAGGACGTGGGAGTAAAGGGGAAGAAAAGTCCAGGATGGTTCATTTCAGACTCGAGTACAAGGCAAATGGTACCATGCCCGGAGAGAGGGAAGATGAGAAATGTGTNTAGCACATTTGCAGGCGCACATTATGCCACCTGAAGAGAAGTTGAAAAATGACAAATACTGGACCTGACACATCTGGGTCAACAGAATGCATGGCTGGTCTCTTATACCACCTCAAACATTTTCTTGCAAAGAGAAGAAAGAGTGGAAACTGTCTCTCTGCCACCACACTGCACCATTTATATCTTAGCAGTATTCTTGACTTGGGAATGAAGAGCAGATTTTTGACTCTATAGTTCTGTTTTTTAGGTAAAGAAGCTGAAGCATACAAACTTTATCTATGATAGTGCTTCTTATCACTTTCTTTATTTAAAAAAAATTCAGTCTTTTCTCATTAAATATTATGTAATGACTTCAGCCTTGTGAGACTTTGTAAGGCAACTGAATCCCCTTCCAATATCCACCTCCATCCCTCTCTCCAAAAAAACTGACCAAAATAGCCCGTCATGTCAGGAGAGTTCCTAGTAATGGGAAATGTTAATGGGAATTAAATATTTGTGGAAGTACCTTCAAAATATAAATTGATATTATCATGTCCCAGAAAATGGAACCTTCTCTGCCCAAGTGGTCACTTTCATCTTGAGGAGTAAGGGAAGGCAGCCATGAGACAGAAAGTAAGATATCCTGCGAAGAGTCAGAACCAGGCAGAAGAGAAGCCTTCTCCAGGGAGAGGTGGGGAGCTGGCACAGGCGTGGTCTCAGCATTCTGGGGTAATGTTTGTGCAGACAAGGATCAGCATCTCAGCAAAACCCCACCTAGGGTCAGAGACACAGCTGGAACAGAACTGCAATTTCAGGCTGGAGATTCCCCAGACCCAAACTAATGAGTACACGTTTCCTGCCCAAGTGTTCAAAGATCTTGGCATTAGACTGAAGAACTGGGTACACCCGTCCTGGTTGACTTCCTCCACCAAACACACTTTCTCCTTGAGGCCTGGGACTGGGATCAGGTTATTTGTCTTATTTAAAAATTTACTTGTTACTTTCACTGCTAAAGTTGTGCTTTGCATATGGCACGTGGTCTTAGTGCTTATGATCACTCATTTTGTAATGACCATAATGAAAATATTCTAAACTTGATTTTTGAAAATAATTGTCTTCTTTGTATCATAACACTATTTTGTAGGGTTTTCAGTTTGAAAACGATTTGATTATTTTCTGTCATGGCAGTACCTGTGGAATTGCCAATGGTTCCCACCCTCAAGTCTACAATAAATACTTCCCTGAATCTAGGAGTGTATCCAAAAACGTTTCTTTAAAACTAACTTAAAAGTTGCTCTTCCTACAAAATGCATCTGGTATGTGAGTAGCTCTCACCACTTCCAGCAGTGCTGTCAGAATCAAGCCACCCTCACCTCCTGTTCGCCTTTGTTTCCTTCTGTTTCCCTTTGTTTCTCCTTTGTTTCAGTCTTTCTTTCTTGACAGAGTTGCTGGAACAATCTCTTTAAAATATTAGTGGTATATTTCCTGCCACTGTTCCCAACCACCCACTCCTAGCCAGTCTATCTCATTCAAAATAAAGATCAGAGTCCAAACAAGCTCCATCTCCATAAATTTTTACCTTCCTGAACGCTTCCAAAGAATCTTTTCTTTTCTCACAAATCTCCTTAAACAGAGACTCACAGGAGAGAATAAAGATATGAAGCAGCACATTCTATTCTCCACAATTAGTCCCACAGAGGAGTCCAGGTAGAGAAAAGGTAGAAAAGGTTACCTATTGTTTCCCTTCTCAATGCAGAATGAGTTTGTGTATTTGGCTTCAACAACTGTATAAATAACGAAACCACAGAAAACGGTCAAGGTTAATTTTAATGTAGATACTGCACTTTAAATGCAATTGTCATTTTGTTTCTACAACACTTCTAAAAAGAAATGATTGCTTGGGAAATGAGTATCAAAGCACAGAACTGAAATTTTAAAAATGGGTTGTTTAGCAAGGATGCTGGCTTCAAGAAGCACGACGAGGCCGCGGATGGAAAGGTCCTTTAAGAATTCCATAATGCCCAAAGGGCAAATCTCTCAAATTGTCTTTCAAGGATCTTGAAAACGTAGTGTGTGGAGGGAGGTGAGGGGGGTTCAGGAAGATGGGCAACACATGTATACCTGTGGCTGATTCATGTTGATGTATGGCAAAAACCTTCACAGTATTGCAATTACTCTCCAATTAAAATAAAGTAATTTTTTAAATGTAAAAAAATAAAGATCAGAGTCTTTACCATGGTGCACAGATTCTGCACTTGGGATTTTTTTAATGGAGACTGTAGTTGATTTACAAATGTTATGTTAATTTCTGCTGTACAGCAAAGTGATTCAGTTATACATATATACATATTCATTTTTATATTGTTTTCTATTAAGATTTATCACAGGATATAGAATTTTGTTCCCTGTTCTACACGATAGGACCTTTTTTAATGCATTCTATATAAACTAGCTTACATATGCTATCCCCATACGCCCTCTCCATTTGTCCTTGAACATCCCTCCCCTTTCTTGGCAACCGCAGGCCTGTTCTCTCTGTCTCCAAGTCTGTTTCTGATTCATAGATATAAGTTCATTTGTATCATACTTTAGATTCCACATATAAGTGATATCATGTGGTGTTTATCATTCTCTTTCTGACTTCACTTACTATGACAATCTCTAGGCCCATCCATGTTGCTGTAAATGGTATTGTCTCCTTTTTATGGCTAATATTCCATTGTACGTGTGCACCACATTGTCTTCATCCACTCATCTGTCAATAGACATTTAGGTTGTTTCCTTGTCTTGACTATTATGAATAATTCTGTTATGAAGATGGGGTGCATGTATCTTTTTGAATTATAGTTTTCTCCAAATATATGCCCAGAAGTGGGATGACTGGATCATATAATAGCTCTACTTTTAGATTTTAAGGAACCTCCATGGTATTCTCCATAGTGGCTGCACCAATTTACATTCCCACCAACAGTATAGGAACTTCCCTGGTGGCTCAGATGGTAAAGCGTCTGCCTACAATGTGGGAGACCTGGGTTCAATCCCCAGGTTGGGAAGATCTCCTGGAGAAGGAAACAGCAACCCACTCCAGTATTCTTGCCTGGAAAATCCCATAGACGGAGGAGCCTGGCAGGCTGCCGTCCATGGGGTCACAAAGAGTCGGACAGGATTGAGCGACTTCACTTTCTCTTTCACCCTTACAGGTGATTTTCAGTGTGAGAGAAAGGGAAATAACAAAAATAGCAACAGTATAGGAAGGTTCCCTTTTCTCCACACCCTCTCCAGTGTTTATTATTTGTAGACTTCTTAATGATGCCCTTTCTGACCAGTGTGAGGTAATATGCCATTGCAGTTTCGATTTGCATTTCTCTAATAGTGATGTTGAGCATCTTTTCACGTGCTTGATGCCTATCTGTATGTCTTCTTTGGAAAAATGTCTATTTAGGTCCTGCACTGGGATTTAATGTTCTACAGTTGATGTTTTGAAATAATAATTTTATCTTTGAATTTGAATTTTGTAAATGCAATCCAGTGGGACAGTGGAACTTGTCCTCAGGGCTGAGAGCTTCGGCTCTTGCAGAATCCTACCTCCCACCACCTCCCAGCCTCCCAGAGCTGGTTTTGGCTGCCCAGTCCCTATTCCCTGATGTCCCAGGCCTCATTGGCCTCCCACTCCTGCCCCTGACACATGACCACCGATGCCTTCCACCAGGGTCATGACCAAATCAGGTGACAAGGTTGACAGTGAGAATCCTACATTCTGCCATAGCCCTCAACATCACCCAGCAAGTCCTGGGCCAGGCTAGCATCCAAGCACTTTAACAGATGATAGGTGGTAATGCGGGTGGCAGGGCAAGCCTCTCACTCATACCTAATTCAGGTGCCAGGCATGTCCCAAAACAGCGGTTGCCATCCTTTGGAGCTACCAGTCCGCCATGGGGTGGGTTCACGCGAAGGGGAGACTGACTTTCCCTCCCGCAGCCAGGATAGGCCGTACCGGTAGCCCTATAGTTGGCAGGAGGAGGAATCCTACAGCCTGTGCATACTGAGAAGCAGGGCAGGCTGCCCAGGCACCCACGAGGGTCTGCAGCCACTCCCAAGGATCCCCACAGCCGAGAAGGTGGAATATAAATATCAGACGAAATCACCATGAAGGGTTGAGAGAGTCCATGAAAGAAAGGGAAAGGTATACATGTTAGAACTTTTAAAATCACTTTTTAAACTGCTTTTCAAATAAAGGACCCTGAATTTCCATTTTGCACTGAGCCTCCTAAACCATGAGGTCAGCCTTGCCTGTGCAGGGTCAGACCCGTTGGCCTGTGGAGCTTCCCCTCCTCCGCTCTTTCCTTCCTAGGCTCCACTCAGCCAGCCAGAGCTCTTATAGGACAGGGAACATGCCGGGCTCCGTCCTGCCACTTGNTATGTTAGAACTTATAAAATCACTTTTTAAACTGCTTTTCAAATAAAGGACCCTGAATTTCCATTTTGCACTGAGCCTCCTCAACCATGAGGTCAGCCTTGCCTATGCAGGGTCAGACCCGTTGGCCTGTGGAGCTTCCCCTCCTCCGCTCTTTCCCTCCTAGGCTCCACTCAGCCAGCCAGAGCTCTTATAGGACAGGGAACATGCCGGGCTCCGTCCTGCCACTTGGCCCCTATCTTGCTATTTCCTCTGCTGGGAACACTTTCCCCAGATCTCTCCGTGCTCACTTCCTCATGCTGATTTTTTCCTCAAATGTCACCTCCTGATCCTAATACCAAATGATTGCCACCTTTCTGTTCATCCCATGAAAATGCCACTCACTGTTAATCACTCATTATCTCCTGAGTCAGCCTTATTTATTTTCTAAAGCCTTAAAGGTGGCCAACATATGTCAAGATATGTGCTTGTTTTTTAATTACTTGTTTTTCTCACTAGAATGTATACTCTAGGAGGTTAGGGACTTGTTGGTGTCCATCTCTATCTTCAATGACTAGAATGGTGCCAAGCATACAGTTGGTGCTTAATAAATGTGTGTTAATGAATGAATGAACTAACCTATATCCATCATTCTACATTCCTCTTGCTCATAATTTCCCTTTAGAAAAGGGAGAAAACTAGCTCCTAAAGAGAGAGCCTCCCCAAACTGCAGCCTATGGTCCATGCAGTTATTTGTTATAAAGTATCTTTAGACACTGACCATCTACAATGATTTGTCAGAGCCTGTCTTGTGTGAGGCTCTATGTTAGACCCTATGAAGACTCCTCATTAAGACCATCCTCAGTTTTCATTCATCAGAATTGTCCAGAGCCTTCAGTTAATTTTCTAATGCTTCCCTTCCATCACTCAAATTATTCACATTGTCCTAGGTTCTCTATACACTTGCTGTAAGAATAGAACAGAGTGCTATTAGTCAATTTGGGGATGGAGACTTTGTTTACAGTTATAACAGCTTCTTTTTTTAATGTATCATCTACAAAACTCTGTTTTCATCTTGGAGTTACCACCAAAATGCTGCACAAATTCTCCAAGGATGAAATGCCCCAACTATGTCAGTTTGGGGTGATAATGTCATTAATCTTGGCTCCTTTGCTCCTTTGCAATGCTGTGACAAGTGGCTGCCCAGTGGCCTCACTTTCCCTTGGTGCTCCCCCAGCAGGTTCTATCCACCATTGTGGATGTCTGCCCCCGGCAAGGAGCCCAAGCTGGGGCCTAGAGTCCCTCTGAGCACCGTCTTGGCATCCCGTGCTCCCTGCGTGTTTCCTTGGCGTTAGCTGGTACTGGCACCAGTGGGTGCTTGTAATGAAATTAGTAAATGATGCCAGCAGCCTTTTACAGAACCCCCGTGATTCCTTTAAACAGACATGACCCTTCCCTCACACCTCTGGCGCCACATAAGCCAACACCCCCAAGTTTGGAAGCCTGGATTCCACTTGGTGCTTCCCACTGTTTATAGTGTCCCGGCCAAACTCTCAAGCCCTGTGAACTTGTTTTCATCCAAGCCAACTGAATCCAGTTTAGCAGGAAACATTTTATGATGTAAAGGAGATCTCTAAATACCTGTTGCCCTCTGCCAGAGCTGAGCAAATTCTTTTGAAATCAGGCTGCTTCACAACTCTTGCTGTTATTTAAAGACAAAATGAGTAAAGAAAGATAAATCACCAATCCTGTGGGAAGACAGGAGGAAGCATTCTTATTTCCTTGTTTGCTTTTAGTGTCTTCCAGTGAAAGAGACTTTTGGCTTGAGACCATTGCTATGGTAAACAGAATCTCATAAATAAGTCAATTATGAAAATAAATCCACAGCAAGAAAAAAGAGATTAATCTGTATGAGAAAGTAGCTACCCAAAGGACCATAGTCCAGTGTTCTCCATTACTTTTGAAAAAAATATTAATTTGTTTCTTTGGCTGTACTGGGTTATGATTTTAGCTGGGGCACACTGCATCCTCAGTCTTCCTTTCAGCATGTGGGATCTTCAGTTGTGGCATGAGAACTCTTAGTTGTAGCCCCTAGGATCCAGTTTCCTGATCAGGTATCCAAACTGGGACCCCTGCATTGGGAGCATGGAGTCTTACCCACCTGATCACCAGAGAAGTCCATCCATTACTTTCTGCAGTCATCACATGATTACTATTTAATTCTCAAATAAGACAGTGTAGTGGAACCTAAATCGTTTTGAGCAATCTCATGGGGATGTGTCTTCTTAAGACCTGAAGAAGGGCCTCTGCCCAGTAGAGCCTGGGAGATTAGGATCACTCTTACAGGCCATTCTGTTAGTGCTTCACTGGTTGATAATCACAGGCTGAGTGGGAGAGTTCCCTTGCCAGTTGCCATGTGCATTAACACCGCTGGGCACAAAAGGGATGAAGCCACAGAGTATGGCCTGCAAAGATACCGCATGGCAATAGAATAACTAGCTCAACAGGTGTGCTCCCCTCACAGAGGCATCTTGTTGAAGAGCCCTGAGGTGGGAAAAATGGGAGGCTGGTGATTACTCCTAACATTCCCATCAGCACTTGAACATGCCATGTTTTTTCAATGACCCACATGGGATAGGTGGGGTCTGCATAATTCCATGCAAGAGAAAATCTCCATAAAGCAAAAGAGCAACATTGACCTAAAAGTGGGCAGATCGTAATTTCACACGCTTCTTGTATTTATCAGGATCCTGATTTCCTGAGCCTATGCTTTTGTTGTTGTTCAGTTACTATGTAGTGTCCACTCTTCACAAACCCATAGACTGTAGCAGGCCAGGCTTCCCTGTCCTTCACTATCTCCCTGAGTCTGCTCAAACTCATGTCCATTGAGTTGATGATACCATCCAAACATTTCAAACTCTGTTGCCCCCTTCTCCTCCTGATCTCAGTTTTCCCCAGCATTAGGGTCTTTTCCAGTGAGCTGGCTCTTTGCATCAGGTGGCCAAAGTATTGGAGCTTCAGCTTCAGCATCAGTCCTTTCAATGAATATTCAGGACTGATTTCCTTTAGCATTAACTGGTTTGATCTCCTTGCTGCCCAAGGGACTCTCAGGAATCTTCTCCAGCACTACATTTCCAAGACATCAACTCTTTAGCACTCAGCCTTCTTTATGATCCAACTCTCACATCCATACATGACTACTGAAAAAACCGTAGCTTTGACTATACAGACTTTTGTCAGTAAAGTGACATCTCTACTTTTTAATATGCTGTCTAGGTTTGTCATAGCTTTTCTTCCAAAGAACAAGTGTCTTTTAATGTTGTGGCTGCAGTCATCATCTGCAGTAAGTTTGGAGTCCAAGAAAATAAAATCTGTCACTGTTTCCACTTTTTCCCCATCTATTTGCCACAAATTGCTGGATGCCATGATCTTCATTTTTTGAATGCTGAGTTTTAAGCCAGCTTTTTCACTCTTCTCTTTCACCTTCATCAAGAGGCTCCTTAGTTCCTCTTCACCTTCTGCCCTTAGAACGGTATCATCTGCATATCTGAATATTTCTCCCAGAAGTCTTGATTCCAGCTTGTGATTAATCCAGCGTGGCATTTCACAAGATGTACTCTGCATATAAATTAAATAAACAAGGTGACAATATACAGTCTTGCCATACTCCTTGACCAATTTTGAACCAGTCAGTTGCTCCATGTCCAGTTCTAACTATTGCTTCTTGACCTGTATACAGGTTTCTCACTATCAAGTGACTGAACAACAGGAGGCAGGTAAGATCTGGTATCCTCATCTCTTTAAGACTTTTCCATAGTTTGTTATGATCCCCATAGTCAAAAGCTTAGCATAGCCAGTGAAGCAAAAGTAGATGTTTTTCTGGCATTCTCTTGCTTTTTCTATGATCCAACAGATGTTGGCAATTTGATCTCTGGCTCCTCTGCCTTTTCTAAATCCAGCTTGAACATCTAGGAGTTCTTGTTTCACATACTGCTGAAGCCTGGCTTGAAGGATTTTGTACATACCTTACTGGCATGTGAAATGAGCGGAATTCTACAGTAGTTTGTGCATTCTTTGGCATTGTCTTTCTTTGGGATTGGAATGAAAACTGACCTTTTCCAGGCCTGGGGCCACTGCTGAATTTCCAAATTTTTTGTCATGCTGAGTGCAGCACTTTAACAACATCATCTTTTAGGATTTGAGATAGTTCAGCTGGAATTCCATCACTTCTACTACCCTTGTTCATAGTAATGCTTCCTAAGGCCCACTTGACTTCATATTCCGGGATGTCTGGCTCCAGCTGTGAGGCCATGCTATTGTGGTTACATGGGTCCATTAAGATCTTTTTTTGTATAGTTCTTCTATGTATTCTTGCTACCTCTTCCTAACCTCTTCTGCTTCTGTTAGGTTCTTACTGTTTCTGTCCTTTATTGTGCCCATCCTTGCATGAACTATTCTCTTGAATTTCCAATTTTCTTAAAAAGGTCTCTAGTCTTTCCCATTTTATTATTTTCCTCTACTTGTTTGTACTGTTCATTGAAGAAGGCCTTCTTATCTCCTTTTGCTATTCTCTGGAACTCTGCTTCAGTTGGATATATCTTCCTCTTCTCCCTTGCTTTTTCTTCTCCTCTTTCCTCAGCTATGTGTAAAGCCTCCTCAGATAAACACTTTACATTCTTAGTGTCATGCTAGCGGTCACACTTTTTTGGGGGGGGGCTAAGATCTCTAGACCACAGGTTTGATTTTGCCTATTAAGAATGAAGTTGCCACCAATGTCCATTTGAACCCTTCTTAAAACCTGGGGCAGTGACATAAGTTGACTCATAAATCCATAATTTTGTAGGCCTTACACCTTCTGATGATGCCTTTCTCTTGCCTTTTATTTTTAACAAGAATCTCACCCCTCATCAGTATAGTAATCCACCTTAGAGATGTACTATTCCTCCAGCCAGCTACCTTTCACAAAAGAATCTGGCATTTAACTGTTGTGAGCTTTCTCACAAAGTTGTATTGGGTGTGTGCATGGATACTCTTTGGGTTTGTGCATTTATGTTGGGGCTGGGGCTGCAGATGGAAGATGCGGCATGAACAGGGTCATCAGCAGCTTGCCTTATGTTTGAAGGAGCTTGGTTGTACCTGTGCCTGTGATGGAATTCTCTCTGCTCATTAATCACAGCCATGTTTTTTCATTCAAACTCCATTTTTCCCCTGATGAGTGTTAAATAAGGTATTTTCCATCCTAACATGAGCAATTAAGTTTTGAGTTGTTTATATATCCTTGTTTTAACTCATTTTATTGGAAAAGGTGAATGACGTGGAATCTGGTTCCAGGATCAAAACAATTGTGTTAATTGAGGCATCCGCTCAGTGGCAAAACTAAAAAAACTGAAAGTGGAAAGCTTGTTTTCACTGTCTCTTGCTGGATTCATTTAGAGTGTAGAAAAAACTAAGCAGTATGTATCAACATAAGATTAAATTCAATAAAATATTAATGACACTAAATCTCTTTTATAGACAGAAACTTTGTAAAAGATTCAAAATAGACTCATTTAGAGTGAGTATGTCCTTGATCTAGCCACCACACCAGAGAGTATACATTCCTACTACCCCATTTCTAAACACAAAGTCCAGCTCCGTCTTTCTCATTATTGGTCACAAAAGTCTGGACCTATTCTGTCTCAATAATTTCAACATCTGTTGTATATTTCTACTTTTGCTACCATGAAATATTTTATTGATCTGGGGTTCTCTCTTATCTCTGTATCCAACATGGAGAAGTAACAGAGATCCAAATAACCAACCCTGAAACCTTAGAAAGCAGCTCAAGAAATCAGCAGGGTCTTATTTACAAGTGCTAATTTGGATCTTTGTTGTGGTTCTGTCTCATTACAGTGACCCAGCCACTGCCAGATGGGAAGGCTTATGCCTTTTTTCCTCCTAGAGAGAAAAATTTGAGATTAGATGTTATGGGAAGAACATGATGATTGTTCTTCCAAAGTGGACCAGTCACTGTGTATATTTCTCCAGAAGTGTTTGTATCAGTCCATGGCTTCGACCCAAACTGCTTCCTGTCATTGCTGTTCCTGCTTGTTCCTTGTCATGCTTGTTCATAAAAGAACAAGTCAGCAAGCTACTTAGAACTTCTGAGACATAGGCTCTCCTGAGCATCTCATTTTCAATTTGACCTGTGGTCAGTTTTGAAATTTTTTTTTAAGGTACTTTTTTTTTTTTTAAGATTAGGGACTAAGATGAAAGTGCTAAATTGGGTTGGATAAAATGTGTAATAAACAAGGATGATTCTGATTTGCTTGTTGAGGGAGCTGTGTCCAAAGCTGTGTAGAGTTATGACAAGGATGATAATCGCAAGTTGTACATTTTCTTTGAGCATCAAGTAAAAGTAATGGATTAACTTTTAGCTGAAAACCAACTAAAAATAACCAAGAACCTTCTTACTTTAAATTGTCAGACTTTTAATTATGTTAAAGATAAATTTCCCTTTCATTATTTTTTTAATTTAATTTATTTTAATTGGAGGCTGAATACTTTACAATATTGTAGTGGCTTTTGCCATACATCAACATGAATTAGCCAGGGGTGTACATGTGTCTGCCATCCTGAACTCCCCTCCCATCTACCTCCCCATCCCATCCCTCAGCATTGTTGCTGTGCACCAGCCCTGAACGCCCTGTCTCATGCATCAAACCTGGACTGGCGATCTATTTCACATATGATAATATACATGTTTCAATGCTATTCTTTCAAATCATCCCACCCTCACCTTCTCCCACAGAGTCCAAAGGTCTATTCTTTATCTCTGCATTTCTTTTGATGTCTCGCATATAGGGTCATCATTACCATCTTTCTAAATTTCATATATATGCGTTAATATACTGTATTGGTGTTTTTCTTTCTCACTTACTTCACTCTGTATAATAGGCTCCAGTTTCATCCACCTCATTAGAACTGATTCAAATGCATTCTTTTTAATAACTGAGTAATATTCCATTGTGTATATGTACTACAGCTTTCTTATCCATTCATCTCCAGATGGACATCTAGGTTGCTTCTATGTCCTGGCTATTGTAGACAGTGCTGTGATGAACATTGGGGTACACGCGTCTCTTTCAATTCTGGTTTTATCAGTGTATATGCCCAGCAGTGGGATTGCTGGGTTGTATGGCAGTTCTATTTCCAGTTTTTTAAGGAATCTCCACACTGCTCTGCATAGTGGCTGTACTAGTTTGCATTCCCACCAACAGTGTAAGAGGGTTCCCTGTTCTCGTCACCCTCTCCAGCATTTATTGTTTTGATATCAGCCAAACTCCAGTACTTTGGCTACCTCATGAGAAGAGTTGACTCATTAGAAAAGACTCTGATGGGGGGAGGGATTGGGGCAGGAAAAGAAGGGGACGACAGAGGATGAGATGGCTGGATGGCACCAGTGACTTGATGGACGTGAGTCTGAGTGAACTCCAGGAGTTGGTGATGGACAGGGAGGCCTGGCGTACTGCAATTCATGGGGTCACAAAGAGTTGGACACAACTGAGCAACTGAACTGAACTGAACTGAATTCTGACTGTGTGAGATGGTACTTCATTGTGGTTTTGATTTGCATTTCTCTGATAATGAGTGATGTTGAGCATTTTTTCATATGTTTGTTAGCCATCTGTATGTCTTCTTTGGAGAAATGTCTGTTTAGTTCTTTGACCGATTTTTTGATTGGGTTGTTTATTTTTCTGGTATTGAGCTGCATGAGCTGCTTATATATTTTTGAGATTAATTCTTTGTCAGTTGCTTCATTTGCTATTATTTTCTCCCATTCTGAAGGCTGTCTTTAGTTTCCTTCGTTGTGCAAAAGCTTTTATGTTTAATTGGGTCCTATTTGTTTATTTTTGCTTTTATTTCCATCACTCTGGGAGGTGGGTCATAGAGGATCCTGCTGTGATTTACGTCAGAAAGTGTTTTGCCTATGTTTTCCTCTAAGAGTTTTTATAGTATCTGATCTTACATTTAGTTCTTTAATCCATTTTGAATTTATTTTTGTGTATGGTGTTATAAAGCGTTCTAGTTTCATTCTTTTACAAGTGGTTGACCAGTTCTCCCAGCACCACTTGCTAAACAGATTGTCTTTTCTCTGTTGTAGTATATTCTTGCCTCCTTTGTCAAAGATAAGGTGTCCATAGGTGCATGGATTTATCTCTGGGCTTTCTATTTTGTTCCATTGATGTGTATTTCTGTCTTTGTGCCAGTACTATACTGTCTTGATGACTGTGGCTTTGTAGTAGAGCCTGAAGTCAGGCAGGTCGATTCCTCCAGTTCCATTCTTCTTTCTCAAGATTGCTTTGGCCATTCAAGGTTTTCTGTATTTCCATACAAATTGTGAAATTATTTGTTCTAGTTCTCTGAAAAATACCATTGCTAGCTTGATAGGGATTGCACTGAATATATAGATTGCTTTGTGCAGTATACTCATGTTCACTATATTGTTTCTTTGATCCATGAACATCTGCATTCTCTTCTTTTTGGTCATTTCTCAATTGAAGATGAACTGGAAGACTTTTCAAATTTCTCTGCTGCTAATTGTGAGAAATAGTTATACTATTGTCACTGCAGATTTTGAGAAGCAAGTGAAAAATAAGAAGGATCCTGAGCCCAGATACAGGCAGATGCCCCTCCCACCAGCTCCTTGGCTAAGTCTAACCATTGGAAGCTTTCACTAAATGGGATTTGGGAGTTTCTTTGTCCCAGGGAGATAGCTGCCAGCCTGAGCTGTAGAGCTGACCTGGAGAAACACTAGTTTCCATTCTTTTTACCATTGTTATAAACAGGCAATAAAATAAATTCAGGCCAGTTCTTAAAACCTAGCATTCCAAGGCACTTCACTCACAGTGGGGCCCCTCAGTTTTCATCACACCAAGGTTAGGTGGCAGAAGGTCAATATACAACTGTTTTTAGGACTAAACGATGCTGAGCCCTTGGAAATTGCAGACTATTTACTGTTGTCCCATGGTAATTGTGGGAAAAGTTTTGGAAGATCTTCTGAGAAATCCACTGTAGTAGGAATGGAGAGGAAAAGCCACAATTTGAATAAAGGAAACCCAAGAGGGCTCCAGGAAGTAAAGAAAGGATGGAAGTCCATCCTCTTTTGTGGTGTACTAAGTCCCTTCAGTCGACTCTTTGTGACCCTATGGACTGTAGCCTGCCAGGCTCCTCTGTCCATGGGATTCTCCAGGGAAGGATACTAGAGTGGGCTGCCATGCCTTTCTGTAGGGGATCCTCCCAACCCAGGGATCAAACCTGCATCTCTTGTGTCTCTTGCTTTGGCAGGTGGATTCTGTACCGTTAGTGCCACCTGGGAAGCCCAGAATTTTTTTAAATGCCCCAAACTTACAGAAAGCTTGTAAGCCCTTGTGGCCGAGCATGTGAATAGCCAGGCCTTTCAGTCCTCATGGACAAGACCTCAGGCTTTGGACAATCATTCAACAGGTTTGTTCATGTCAGCAGGCAAGGATGAGTTCTGGGTACCATGCCAGCTTCCAGGGATACAGTCATGAATTATATCCAGTACCTCTCCTTGTATGACTTACACACTTATGTGAGGCCACAGGTGTATAAACAAGTATTTTAGTAATTGTTCTTTCCCTCTCTCTCCACCTGAGTGAGTCCATCTTGGCCTTCCAGTCACAGCTTACACATCACCTCATCAGCAGACAGCTGGGTTTGATCTCTCAGTGTTTCTGTTTCACAGCACTTTTCAAATTTGTCACTTAATAATTTATTTGTGTAAATATTTTCTAACACATATCTCCTCCATAAAGGATATAATCTGGCTTTGTCAATACATTCTTCCTTTTGCCTAGGGCAATGTGTGGCACACAGTAGGTATAAAAGTAAGCTTGATGAATGAATGAATGCTGCTGCTGCTGCTAAGTCACTTCAGTCATGTCCAACTCTGTGCGACCCCATAGACGGCAGCCCACCAGGCTCCCCTGTCCCTGGGATTCTCCAGGCAAGAACACTGGAGTAGGTTGCCATTTCCTTCTCCAGTGCATGAAAGTGAAAAGTGAAAGTGAAGTCACTCAGTCATGTCCAACTCTTAGCGACCCCATGGACTGCAGCCTACCAGGCTCCTCGGTCAATGGGATTTTCCAGGTAAGATAATCCAGATTTTCCACTGGAGTGGGTCACCAGTGCCTTCTCCGATGAATGAATGAGATGCATTAAAAGTAATGAATGAATGAAATGCATTAAAAGCAATGATGGGAGTATGCAAGGGACCTTACCCCTGTTAAGAAGCTTTGGAAAGGAGAGTTATGTCCTGAGGGAAATAACTTATCTGAGTCTTGAAAGGTGAGGAGATGTTCGCCAGGCAAGAAAACAGGGAACAGGTCCATGCAGCAGTGAAAGTCACACAATAAGTCCCAGAAGCATGAACCAGCTTATACTGTGAGAACAATGAGAAGTGAGGACATGTATGGTAGGGAGGGCATAACGGGAAAAGACATGGAAGACTTTGTAAGTCATTCCCCCAAAGCTTTGACTTTCTCTGTAAAAGAGAAAGTAAGTGTGGAGTTCTGAAGAGTTGGAAGTCAAGAAGTAACCTAGTCACACTGGCTCAAAGCAGAGCATCAGAGTCTGAGCAGGGTGACAGGGCTTCTCTGCAGAGGCACCTGGGACAGGTTCTCTCAGTTAGAGAGCAAACATATTAGGACAGTGTGTCAACAGTTTCCCTCAGATGGTTTGGGGTGGGGTTGGGGACAAGGTTTTGTATGAAGCTTACAACCTTTCTGTAAGTTCAGGAAATTTTTTTAAAACTCTTAAAGTTTGGCAACTTACACGTTTTTGTCCATAAATTTGAGCTAAATCATAGATGTATCACACACACTTAAAGGCTTTTAAATGTAGAAAGTATTTGCTTATAATATTTTAAATTCTATTTGTACAAAAATTGAAAAGGAAAGAAAAAGAGGGAGAACAGAAAGATGAGAAAGAGAAAAGCCTTAGCATCCAAGCTGTAAATACTTAGATAGTCCCAGAAATTCCTCGGTCCCTGGGCTTTGTCATATCAAGTGACATCAGTCTTCATGCCCTATTCCTATTTCTCAGATTCATTCATTCAGTTACTGACTGGTCACAGCCCTTCCATGTGCCCAGAGCTGTGCTAGGCATCGAGGACACAGTGGAGGGTGGGGAAAGGGAATCCTCTACCTGTGGGACAGTTTGGTGTTACTGTTATAGTCTAACCTGTCATTAAACAATAACAATAGCATCTGAAAAAGTCCCCCAGGGTGCCCAGCAGAGCCCTTTGTGCTGACAGATTCCAGACTAGCAAAGCTCTTCCCACAAACACCTGCCATACTGCCTGCCCCCTCATGCTTTTAGCCCTTCCATGGCCACTGTCACTATCAATTTCTTTATTCTGTTTTATTCATATTGCTTTTTCATCTTGCCCTGAGAAAACAGGGACATTGGTCTTTTACTGATGTATTTCCAGCCCCTAAATGTTAGCTGACACTTCAGGGCTCAGTAGGTGTGGTGAATAACTGAATGAATTAATTAGTGCCCTACAGGGGGAACTGGGCTTCCCTGATAGCTCAGATCATAAAGAATCTGCCTGCAACGCAAGAGACCCCAGTTTGATTCCTGGGTTGTGAAGATCTGCTGGAGAAGGGATAGGCTACCCACTCCAGTATTCTTGGGCTTCCCTTGTGGCTCAGCTGACAAAAAATCCACCTGCAATGAGGGAGACCTGGGTTCAGTCCCTGGGTTGGGAAGATCCCCTGGAGAAGGGAAAGGCTACCCACTCCATTATTCTGGCCTGGAGAATTCCATGGACTGTATAGTCCACGGAGTCACAAAGAGTCAGACACGACTGAGAGACTTTCACTTCCACTTCCACATACAGGCAGAAAGATTGGATGCTTGGGAATGTGAAGTTTGACCCTATATATGCCTAGGACAAGAAAGTGTGAAGGACAGGCTTTCCTGAGGAAGTTACATTTACACAGATACCTAAAAAACCAGTAAGAAAGGCAAGTGAAATGTGTTAGGGTAAGCTTACTATGTGCAGGGGGATCAAACTGGCCTTGACCCATCAAAAGTCACTGCTTTCCTCAGCATATCTTTTTGTAACATGCTCCTGTTCCTTGGCATATCCCTGTCTTCCTTCTCTCTTCTCTACCAAAAGTGTCAATACTGATGTGACCTGAGAGGCACTTTCTCCTTATTTTAATCTCTTTACAAGTCCGTAGAGCTGACTAGGGACTGTTCCCTACAACATAAGGTTAGGAGCTTGACATAGGGGTTCAAACGCCAGTTATAGCACTGACTTAGGCAAACTTAGGTTTCACTTCAGTTCAGTTCAGTTCAGTCACTCAGTCGTGTCCGATTCTCTGCGACCCCATGAATCACAGCACACCAGGCCTCCCTGTCCATCACCAACTCCCGGAGTTCACTAAGACTCACGTACATCGAGTCAGTGATACCATCCAGCCATCTCATCCTCTGTCGTCCCCTTCTCCTCCTGACCCCAATTCCTCCCAACATCAGAGTCTTTTCCAATGAGTCAACTCTTCGCATGAGGTGGTCAAAGTACTGCAGTTTCAGCTTTAGCATCATTCCTTCCAAAGAAATCCCAGGGCTGATCTCCTTCAGAATGGACTTGGATCTCCTTGCAGTCCAAGGGACTCTCAAGAGTCTTCTCCAACACCATGGTTCAAAAGCATCAATTCTTCAGTGCTCAGCCTTCTTCACGGTCCAACTCTCACATCCATACATGACTACTGGAAAAATGATAGCCTTGACTAGACCGACCTTAGTCCGCAAAGTAATGTCTTTGCTTTTGAATATGCTATCTAGGTTGGTCATAACTTTTCTTCCAAGGAGTAAACTTAGGTATAACCTTAGGCAAATCTCTTCAGCATCTGAGACTCTTTCCTCACCTAAGAAAAGCTTTCTAGTTAGAATTATTATTCTTTTCAGTCTATTGAATGAGGACTTTATTTTTAACATTACAAATTAATTCTCCTCAGAAAAGGTAGATCTTGCACTCAAAGCCAATCTTCAAGCATTTAAAAAAAAGAAACTGGGGAAGAAATCCATAGTTCATTGACAAGAAGATTCACAACTTCTTTTTACAGTAGTGATGGAAGAAACCAATATACTTTGCAATCGACAGTGGTCCAAACTAAGTTTCTATAGAAGATTTTTAAATCTCAGAAAGATGACATAAAGTGGATGATTATGAAAGCTATTCATAATACAGAATCTGACTCTTAACAATATAGGACAAATACTTGCTTTGCACTACACCTAAGAAGCTTCTCTGATGGCTCAGTGGGTAAAAAGTCTGCCTGCAATACAGGAGACAAAAGAGACATGGGTCCAATCCATGGAGAATGTAGACTCCCTGGAGAAGGAAATGGCACCCACTCCAGTATTCTGGCCTGGAAAATCCCATGGACAGAGGAGCCTAAGGGGCCATAGTCCATGGGGTTGCAAAGAGTCAGACATGACTAAGCAACTAACCCATCTAAGGCAGAGAGTTGGGGCAAAGAAAAATTTGTGTGAACACAATTTATTTTTCTTTTTGTTCAGTCACTAAGTCACATCTGACTCCTTGCAACCCCATGGACTCCAGCATGCCAGGCTCCCCTGTCCTCCACTATCTCCTGAAATTTGCTCAAATTCATTGCCTCAGTGATGCCATCCAACCATCTCATCTTCAGTCACCCTCTTCTCCTGCCCTCAGTCAGGGACACTGGTTTTCAATATTTCCCAGCATAAGGGTCTTTCCCAATGAATCTACTCTTTGCATCAGGTGGCCAAAGTATTGGAGCTTCAGTATCAGTCCTTCAATGAATATTCAGGGTTGATTTCCTTCAGGATTGACTGATTTGATCTCCTTGCTATCCAAGGGATTTTCAAGAGTCTTATCCAGCATCACAATTCAAAAGCATCAGTTCTTCAGCCCACAGCCTTCTTTATGGACCAACTCTCACATATGTTATAGTCTGCCATTATTTTGACCACACCACCCAGACATATGGCCTGAAATAAAAGATGGGGACCACTGGCAATGAAGGTTGTCTTTGTACACAAAACAACTACTCCCTAGACCTAAAGAGAAGATTCAGCTCCACACTTGGAGGCTTTCTCTGTTTCTCTCTATCTCAGCCCAGGTAGAACCTTCCATATTTGTTAAAGATCATGTCTCCTGCCACATTTTGCAGTGTTCAGAGTGGCACCCACAGTCCTCTCTGATGTAGCTGTTTCTTTAGATGCAAATGTATAAGAGTGAGCATGCTTGTGCCTTCGTCTTGGAACCAGCATTTACTGTCTGCAGTACCTCAGTTTTCTCTGCTGGAAAAGGACAGTATTTGTACCTACTTCAAAAGGTTTTTGTGAAGATTAAGTGAGTTAATGTTCATCAGCTATTTAGAGAAGCATCTGGCAAATGGGAAGTGCCATTTTAGCTATTACCCTCTGTAGTCCTTTGTCTATACAAACCAAGTATCGGCTTGTATCTTGAAGTTAATTTACCCTGGCCCAGACTAGGTGATATGGGCACCCACTGCCGCACTGCACTGCACAGAGGAAGAGACATCCCTCATTTGAACTTGGAAGGAGGCAGTTGTAAGGAATTGGGGTCTCTTGTCCAGAACAGGTGACTAGGAAGCCAAATTGAGTGAACCTGCTACTGTGTCATCTGGGCTTTCCCATTTTTACAAGGGGGCTGGCATTTGCCAGTCACATGAAAGAGGAGAATAACATTCAAAGATCAGTCACCCTAGTGTGACTGATGAAAAGTTATGAAACTTTTCATAAATATGAAAGTTAAAATCATATCAGCTTTCTTAGATCTCTCTCATACTCTTCTTTGCAAAATTACTTGAAATGTAATTTAGTTAATAGCTGGCCAAAGGGAGAAATGTGACCATTGCAATTTGTGATTCACCCAGTGGTAGTTACAGTAAATGTAGCAATAGCAGCAATAGACATAGCTAATATTCATTACATATCTATCGTGGGTATTGTTTTACCATAAGTACTTTACATCAATAAGCTATTATAAACCTTTCAGAAACCCTATGAAGTACTGTCCCACTTTATAGAAGAGAAGACTGTCTCCTCAGTTCCAGTAACAGGAAATCAGGGAGATTTCAGTAGAAGAGTCAAGCCAAGGAAAACATGAATTCAGCAGACAGTAGGAAATCTGTCAGGAAATAACACCCTGCCCCTAGTCACTGTATCACTTGGCACTTTCATTTACTGTATAAATTTCTAATAATGAAACAACCATTTCAGCCCTTGGAAATATTTAAATAAAAGCAAGTCATGTGAAAGGTCATTTAAGATTGAGTCACTTTTCAAAAATTTTTATTTTGTATTGAAATATAGTTGATGTTGTGTTACTTTCAGGTGTACAGCAAAGTGATTCGGTTATACATGTATCTATTCTTTTTCAAATTCTTTTGATTACTTCAAAATTTAGATCCATCCTTAAGGATAGCTTCTGGCCATGTCTATACTAACAGGAATTGTATTCTTCAACTTATTTAGAAGTAGGATTGGTGATAGACTTCTATGTTTTCAATGTACAAAACAATTTCAACACATTATTTCATTTGATCCTTTCAACAAAGGTGTGTAATAGAAATTTTAACTTTTTTATATAAAAAGTTGAAGCTCAAAGATGTCCCCCAGCCCCCGACCTAGGCAGCAGAACTGGGGCAAAAGCCATGTACTCTGGTGAAATCCACCTCCTTTCCACTATATCATCTTTCATCTTTTTTAAAATAAATGGACAACCCAGATCTCTACATGGCAAAATTCAAGTTCATAACCATACACTAGATACCTTAACAGGCTGATGAACTTATAGAAATGTTAGGTAGTTAGAATAGGGAAAAGGAGTCCAGAATGGCGGTGGCTATAAGATAAGGAAGAGAAAAACCCCCGAAAATAGAACAAAGGAGGTCCAAGGACCGGAGTGAGGACCTTAGGTAGAACAAAAACACTCCTGGCTAGCCCAGCTTACATAGGGCAGGCCCTAGGGGTGGGGGCAGGGGGGTGCAGGGACATATAAAAAGAGGAGCCAAAGGGCTGGGGGTCTCCCTCTCTCTCTCTGCCACACGCTGAGGCGCTCTTCTCTTCGTGTCTTTGGGTTGACATGCCCTCATGCCTCGAGGATGGATTTTCCTGTTATTATCTAAATAAAATAGAGCTGTAACACAGAGCTGTAACACTGATTTGTCTAAGAGCTATAACACGGTCTGTCCAATACCTGTGAGCTGTGACACGCTGAAGGCTTTAATGTTCATCACTCCAAATCTTTGTTGTGATGAGACAGAACTGAGGAGTATACACTCACCTGACAGAAGTATGTCTGTTGCTGTATAAAACAGAGACTGTGAACCAGTGTTCAAACTGGGACAAATCCCCCCAACCCCAAAACTCTCCTGCTAACAGACAATGGTGTCATTGCAGTATACAGATGCTCTTTATGTGCTAGAAACACAGACCTTGGAAAAACTCAAAGTTCTGTTGATGTTTTCTTTTTGTTGCTTTAGTCCAAGTTGGCTAGTAGCCAGAGGAATGAGGTGGTTACCTCTCCTTCTGATCCTCAACATTTTAACTGAAAAGAGAAGCATGTTCCTTGTGTCTTGCAAAGTAACATTCAGTGATCTGGGGCTTTGAGACCTTCCCTGAGGTCTAGTAGAGGGAAGGAATACTCCTGAGCCTGGCGTCAAGCCCCAATTCACCCATCCTTGATAGGTAAGCAGAAAAGAGTTCAGGTCAGAGCTGTTCAGTTTCCCTCTGGAATGCCCCTGAGGCCATGGCTGAGTGTGGGGAAATCCATGTCATCGCCTTCCCACCACTGAATAGTCACAGCTCTTAGTGGCTTTCAGAGGCATTTAGAGTGAGGTTGAGGTCAAGTAGGGCCAAACAATGGGATTCCTGCCCCCAAGGACAGAGGAAGAGGCTAATTTCATTTCACAGTCAACATGGACACTACTTCCTCTGGAGATACTTTTAGACTCAAAGCACTGCCCAAACAGAAGGCCATGGTAGCAAATAGCTATCTCTGATGTTCTTGGCCATCTAGAGGTCTGGGCTATAGCCTCACCTGCATTTCAGCTCAACAGACAAGGACTTTCAGCCCTGAGATCCACTGGCTTCCAACTTGAGGGCAAATCTCTAGATAGACCCGGCTCCTCCATGCTTGTGGTGCTGTGATGGTGTCAGACAGAGCTTCACTGCAATCAGGACTCAGATCTCTAAGCACTTTACAACAGAGATTTTAGGGCTTTTTTAGATGGGGAGCAGTTAGGGGGGGTGTGGAGAGGTTGAAGAGACAAATGTAGTTCCAGGAAAAAAAAAAAAAAGCATGATTTTATATTAGAGGTGTTTTAAAAAAGAGTCTTGAAAGTAAAGCCCCAAAGACAGAGGATGAGATGGTTGGATGGCACCACCGACACAATGGACATGAGTTTGTGTGGACCCTGGGAGTTGGTGATAGACAGGGAGGCCTGGTGTGCTGCAGTTCATGGGGTCACAAAGAGTCGGACACGACTGAGTGACTGAACTGAACTGAACTGAAAAAAAGAGTCTTGAAAGTAAAGCCCCAAAGCATCACATTGCTACTGCAAAGACATCTTCCCTGGTTGAATGTGATCTCACAGTACCCTCCTCCTTCCATACCCTTTGCTTTTTTTTTTAATTAATTTATTTATTTTAATTGGAGGCTAATCACTTTACAATATTNAAAAAGAGTCTTGAAAGTAAAGCCCCAAAGCATCACATTGCTACTGCAAAGACATCTTCCCTGGTTGAATGTGATCTCACAGTACCCTCCTCCTTCCATACCCTTTGCTTTTTTTTTTAATTAATTTATTTATTTTAATTGGAGGCTAATCACTTTACAATATTGTACTGGTTTTTGCCATACATTGACATGAATCAGCCATGGGACATCCTCTGTTTTGATGCCACATCATACTGGCTGATGGCAGTCCTGGTAGTGTACTGCTTCATTGCTGGAGAACATCACTCCAGTACAAGCTGTCCTCACTAACTTAGTTGACACTCGGGATCCTGTTATCACAAAGAATGATACTGCCTCTGTGAGTCTCTTCTGTTATGGGCAACTCCACATTGTCTAGATGACATCCTATCCCTTTAACTGGTTGAGCACATCATCCAACACAGATATTCCCAGCCTACCTTGCAATCTCAATCCCCCTTTATTGTGTTCTTTCTCCTGTGAGTCCAAGTTAGAAATTATTAGTGGCTACTGATTACTTTTTCAATCCTATCAAGCTAGTCCCTAGTGCAAAAAAGAAACAGCCCTCCATTCAACTGCTAGTGAAAAGCCTTCTGTTAAGCAGACCCTCTCCAAATATATTTAACTCACATTGCTTTCCATCTTTGGCAGCAGTAACAAATAGACCATTTCAAATATGGAGACTTTAAGAAAGACCATGGAAAATGAGGGTGGGAGGACAGAGCTGTTGGTGGAGACATTCACTTCCACATACTACAAAAAGTGTGCCTCTTGTCACTTTTTATCTGAGAATAGGCAGAGAACCAAGAAACAGACATGTCATCTGGTTCTGAATTGCAGCCATACTTAAAAAAAAGAAAACTTAAGAGATTGACTGCATCATAATAAGTGGTCCTGTTCTCCCACCAGCATAATCAGAGCTGTTCTTAGCATACCACACATGTAAACTTTTGCTTCCATATACCATGCCAGAGTCTTCCTCCAGGCCCTCTTATTTTTCTAGAATGACCCACAAGGCTACTTTGTCATAAAACAGAGCATCCACAATCCCCAATGCTGCACCCAACCTTTGAACCTAAAGGAGTTTCAGGACATCCAAATTCATCCAAGGTTTGTCAGGGTCCATCGCGGACCAGCAAGCTCAGCTAAAGACGGAGGGAGGAGGGAAAGGAACTCTCTTCTGAGACGCTAATCTGATAAGCTGCCAGAGCTACAGGAGTATCATTCCAAGGAATCTTCACAGCCAACCAACAGGTAGCATCTTCTCCATTTCCATGCGATGAATTAATTGTGAAAAGGGTTTCATAAACTGGCCAGTGTCACATGATCCAAGCCTGGGCTTGGGGTCAAATGCTCTCTCTCTCCATAGCACCACACAGCCCCAGTTCTGGAGCTCAGGGCATAGGACAGGAGAAAATGAGAAATGCTTAGCTGTTTGAATTTTCTCTTAAAAGAAAGAATAAGTCAGCACTTACTTAAAACCTTTTATCTTACATATAACACTCTGGTAGGAACATGGAGAACTTAAAGAAGGAGGGTAAAATGGAAGATAAGGAGCCCTGGAATACTGCAGTATTCCAGGAGACTGTTGACCAGGTTGGAAGTTAGGCATGTATTGGTTAGAATTCCATGGTTTCAAGCAACATAAATAAGCAAATATAGACACTCAGACCCTTTGGCTACATGGGAAGGGTCTCCACTGGAAGGATTTGGTGGGCTTACATGACTGCCACGAGACTGGAGAGCAGGATTGGAGAATATATCGTAACCAAGAGCTCCAACAGTCTAGTGGACAGGAGGAAGAGCAGCCCTCATGTAGTAGGTTGGGTGGGATGTTGCCCCAACCCTGCATGAGTGGCCACCAACCACTTCTCTGTTGTCCAGCCCCTCTCTCAAGTTTCAGAGACCTGGGACAGAGCAGCTACGTGGCCAAGCTTAAGTCTCACACCAGAGATCTACTCTGGAAAATGAGCAGGAAGAGGAAAGATCTTATATTCTTAGATTCCACAATGGGATGCAGACACCTGAAATTACCTCCTAACAAGAGGTTATACTGCAATAGAGAGGTAATTAGCCCCAGTGGAAATCCAGGCACTACTCAGAAATTAGAATAGATGATGGGCAGCTCCAGAGTGATCAGTGTTTGCGAGAAGTACAAACAGCAGATTTAAGGAGGAGATGATGGCATTTGAAGTGACATAAGTGTCGAACACTTCCCAAGTCTTCAGTGTGCAAGGCAGGGGGCTCAGGGCTATTTGAGATATTTGGAAGCATAAGATGCACATGGAATGTGAGACCTCAACACAAGGAGATAAATTATAATAAGGCACATATATCCTATGTAAATGAAGATAATAAGACATGAAATTCAGAAATGGAAGGACTAACAAATATAAAATAATTAGGAATGTCCTCTTGAGCACCATGGAACTTGAGGAGTATGTAGAATTTGGGCCAACAGACAGG
The DNA here is from genome assembly GCA_006410615.1 of Neotragus moschatus. Lineage (NCBI taxonomy): Eukaryota > Metazoa > Chordata > Mammalia > Artiodactyla > Bovidae > Neotragus > Neotragus moschatus. The sequence continues at coordinate 2,729,217 of SJYA01001610.1, forward strand.
AAAGGAGATCATTCTAGGCAGAGAGGGTGATCTGAGCAGAGGTGTGGGAGTGCAACATGCAAGATGCATGTAGGAATTGATTCATGTGCAACAGTCAAGGGCAGAGTTAATAGGAGGAACTATGCCTGATTGAGAGGCAGTGATATCTAAGATGCGCTTACTGCTTCAGTCATGTCCGACTCTGTGTGAGCCTATGGACAGTAGCCTGGCAGGCTCCTCTGTCCATGGGATTCTCCAGGCAACAGCACTGGAGTAGGTTGCCATGCCCTCCTCCAGGGGATCTCACTGACCTGTGCATCAGCAGGCAGGTTCTTTGACTCTAGAGCCACATGGAAAACCCAAAGTGCACAAAGATGGACAACTTTCCCTATCTCTGCTTGTTTAACTGGCCTTGGTCAGTCACTAAGCAGTTCCATTTCAAGACTTTAGTGAAGAAAATAAGGAAGGTATATTTGCGAAACTGAGAGTTCAGGCTCAGATATGTCATTGGTAGTGAGAGAAGAGAGAAAACAGCCCCGACAGAGACTAGCACTGAGCTTCAAGTTCCTGACTCGCCTTCCCAAACTAGGGCCACCTGGGTTGGCTGAACTCATCCAGCTCATTATCAGGTGGCCCCACCATGCTTCCTGCTGCTCCTCCTTCCTACCTTTCAGCAACACTGCCTCTCACCAACCTGCAGAGCCAAGACCTGGGGAGAGGGCTGGGTCCCAAACGAGGAGTGGAAGCCTAGATCCTCCTGGACCCTGGCTCCACAGAGGCAGAGTCTTTTCCTCCAGCAGCTGCTTTAATATCAGAACAGACCTACTGGAGCCACCACTCCCCTCAAAGTCTTTCCCATCCTCACATTTCCACTATCTTAAAGTGGGAAAGCAAATGGTATAAGAGGACAATATACTATTACACCACCAGCTGACACTTGCAGGAGTAAGGCCTCCAGAGTCCTGCTAGCAATTCAGGATGGTTTCATTTTTGGACCCCTGCAGACTCCAGGAGGGATCCATCTGCTGTTGTTCTCCTGCTCTCTCCAGATTCTGGGGACTGATATACCAAGCTTACTACAGGATTGAGCAGGCCAAGACATGGCACCACCATGCAACACAGAGAGAGGCTTTTCCTTTAAGGAGACTCAGAGGAGTGGGAGAATGCATACTTCCCGTCAAAGAGGACTGGCCAGGCAGCTTTGTTTGCTTCCATAATCCTACTTTCCCTGTGGGTCATGGTGACATTCAGTTCAGTTCAGTTCAGTCACTCAGTCGTGTCCAACTCTTTGTGACCCCATGAATCGCAGCAAACCAGGCCTTCCTATCCATCACCAACTCCTGTAGTTCACTCAGACTCATGTCCATTGAGTCAGTGATGCCATCTCATTCTCTGTCATCCCCTTCTCCTCCTGTCCCCAATCCCTCCCAGCATGAGAGTCTTTTCCAATGAGTCAACTCTTTGCATGAGGTGGCCAAAATACTGGAGTTTCAGCTTTTGCATCAGTCCTTCCAAAGAAATCCCAGGGCTGATCTCCTTCAGAATGGACTGGTTGGATCTCCTTGCAGTCCAAGGGACTCTCAAGAGTCTTCTCCAACACCACAGTTCAAAAGCATCAATTCTT
>SJYA01001610.1:2731434-2773804 GCA_006410615.1 Neotragus moschatus
TCCACTGTTTATTGTGATCCACACAGTCAAAGGCTTTGGCATAGTCAATAAAGCAGAAATAGATGTTTTTCTGGAACTCTCTTGCTTTTTCCATGATCCAGCGGATGTTGGCAATTTGATCTCTGGTTCCTCTGCCTTTTCTCAAACCTGCTTGAACATCAGGAAGTTCACAGTTCACGTATTGCTGAAGCCTGGCTTGGAGAATTTTGAGCATTACTTTACTAGCATGTTAGATGAGTGCAATTATGTGGTAGTTTGAGCATTCTTTGGCATTGCCTTTGTTTGGGATTGGAATAAAAACTGACCTTTTCCAGTCCTGTGCCACTGTTGAGTTTTCCAAATTTGCTGGCATATTGAGTGCAGCACTTTCACAGCATCATCTTTCAGGATTTGAAATAGCTCAATAGGAATTCCATCACCTCCACTAGCTTTGTTCATAGTGATGCTTTCTAAGGCCCACTTGACTTCACATTCCAGGATGTCTGGCTCTAGATGAGTGATCACACCATCGTGATTATCTGGGTCATGAAGATCTTTCTTGACATTAGACATCTTCAAAACCTAAGCCTAAATTGACAATCAGTGCTAACAGTATCTAAACATTTTCTACATTCGTAGTTCTTTATTTAGTGACTGATCAAAAAAAGCCAGCAATATGGTCCAGGCCCTCAAGAAGCTCAATGGACAGACAAAAATCACACCACATGAAATTTATCATTGAGATCAGCCTGGGCCTCTCAATTCCTTTTGATGACTATTTGGTACATTATCCAGGAGGAGCCACAGACCTCTTGGGTACACTTGGAATGGAAACAAAGCAAGATGTGTACAGTTCATCATACAGTTGCTACTGAATTTAATGCAGATATGACTATAATACATCCAGGCATAAATACATACATTTATGAATGCACACATATATACATAGATTTTTTAGCACAGCACCCTAAGTATCCTCTGCTAATTATTGCAAAAATGGTCTCAATCTTACCTTTACAACTCACAGAATTCAGGTTTAGCAATCTGACTTGGTTTGTCTAATGAATGAGGTGACAGTGTTGGAATTCCCATTCAATGCCTAGGCTTCAGGGACTGTGTATGTTTCTGCTAGCCCTTTCAGAACACTGCCTCCAGCATGAAAATAATCCTAGGCTTTGCTGTTGGATAATGAGAGACTAGGTAGAAAATCTGAGATGACAAGTTGAGACATCTCAGGCCAGCGGCCCCCAACTGACTTGGCAGCTGACAACAGATATGAGAGTGAGCCCAGCCAGGACCAGAAAGACCATACAGCTCGTTATTCCAACCCACAGAAACATGAGCTAGATAAATGGTTGTTTTAAGGCAGTGAGTTATGGGTTGGTTTGTTACACAGCAATAGGTAACTGATACACCCATCCTTAAGTTTTTGGACACAGTGTTTCTTTTGGACATCAGGCAAGCAATGCGATTGTTCCAACCACAAGCTAAACTATCACCACTTTGTAAACTTTTCCATATGCCCTGGAGATATATCCAGATCATTTTCTAAACTTTATAGTTAATATATCTCAGACTTCTATTTAGTCTAACCTGCCTTTGCTTTCCATCCCCGCTACTATCAAGCCTTCATTTTCTGTGCTGACCACAGGAAATAGGGTCTTAATTGGTCTTTGCATATTTCACCCTGTTCTTTCTGACTGTTCTTTCACCCTGTTCTTCTCACTGTCCAAAGAATTACACCCAAATATCTTATTTCAGGTCAGGACAAAACAACAATAACAGATGCTGTTGGATATCCACTGTGTCATACCAAGCTGAAGAGGATAGAGAAGCTTAAGTCTCCTGGGAGTGACAGAGACCCTCTTTAATCCATCCCATTCTACTCCTGCACATTCTCACTCACAACTCACCTACCTGAGACATCTACCCTGTCCCTGAAACAGGTCCCTGTATTAGCATTTTTGCTTATGTTACTTATGTTCCCCAAACTCTTCTGCCTAAAATGCCCTCTCTACTTTTTCCAGTGTCTCTAACTCTTTGCCTCCTTTCAAGGGTCCAATTTAAGTCCTGACTCCTCTGAAACCTCCCCCTACTGCCCCTGCCCAGGCCATCTCTCTCGTTTCTCTCTCGTCTCAATCCTTTAGAGCTCTCCTAGCTGTAGGCCACAGCATCTGGATGACTGGTTATTTACCAGCCCAGAGACTGGGCTGCGGAGTGCCCAGCATCCAGCACAGTGCCAGACACACGTGCCTGCAGGTGCTACTAATCCTGGATAAAGATGGGTTCAATTAAGCAACTCTCTCCCAAGACACTATGGCATGTTGGCTCTCCTTCCTTTTAAATAAAAGTCTTTTACCCTTAATTTGGAGTACTGGATTTGAGAAATACTAACCATCCCTGCCATGCCCCACAAGGACTCAGGGGAAAATACAGAACTCTTCCTGACATGTCACTATCCTTTACTGAACACTCACCAAGTACCAGGTACCACCCTGGACTTTTTATTTGTATTATCTCACTTAAATCTTACAACTGCCCTATATAGTACAGATTACTGCCTTCATGTTAGAGTAATGAGAGCTCATCAGCATGACTAAGTGCTCCATCTAAAATCCCACAGCCAGCAAGCGACAAGATAAGATGTGACTCCAGGTCTCTGAGCCCAACGCATGTGTTTTCAGCCAGTGAGCTATCATGCCCGACTTACCCAGTTATTCTGCTCTCAGGATATATGAACAGCCTTTCCTCATTGTTGTGCTCTCCTATCAAGAGTCCTTAACTCCAGCCTAGATGTCAGTTCCATGGACCATACCTAATCTAGTGCCTTCTATGCTGAGCGGGAAAATGCCCTCACCCAAAGATTTCCATGCCTTCATCCCCAGAACCAGGGAATATATTGCATTACAGGGTGTAGGGAGATTAAGATGGCAGGTGGAATTATGTTTGCGACTCAGCTGACCTTGAGATGGAGATATTTTGCCGAATCATCCAGGTAGGGTCCTGAAAACATCCGGTGCTTTAAGTGCATCCAGAGGTCTTTAAGATGGAAAGATGGTGGCAAGAGAGGCAGAGAAGGAGATGTGACGGCAGAAACGAGATCAGGAAGACGCTGTTGCTAGAAGGGGCCTGTATGCCTCCAGGCCATAACATGCAGGCAGCCTCCAGAAGCTAGAAAGGGCAAGGAAATAAGTCCTCCCCTAGAACTCCAGGAAGAATCTGGAGAACCTCCAGTTTTAGTCCAGCGAGATTCATTTTGGACTTCTGACATCCAGAGGTGTAAGATAAGAAATGAGTGTTGTTTTAAACCGCCAGGTGTGTAGTATTTGGTATAACACAACAGGAAACTAATATACCTTCTCATAGAAACAATTAGGACCAGTTTATGGTAGCCCACTCCAGTATTATTGCCTGGAAAATCCCGTGGACAGAGAAGCCTGGCAGGCTATAGTCCATAGGGTTGCAAGAGAGTCGGACGTGACTCAACAACTAAATAACAATAAGCACACAGTCCACTAACTTGCAAGACTTCTCACAGCACAGAAACTTCAGTTCGAATATTTATAGTGTTAGCCATTCAGTCTTGGACTCTTTGCGATCCCATGGGCTGTAGCCCACCAGGATCCTCCATCCATGGAATTTCTCAAGCGAGAATGCTGGAGTGGGTCATCATACCCTTCTTCAGTCAATCTTCCCAACCCAGGGATCGAACTCAGGTCTCCTGCATTGAAGGCAGATTCTTTACTGTCTGAGTTACAAGGAGCTAGTAATTACAAGGAGTATCTTTTATGGAGGCATTATAAATTGTTCCCACAAATAAACTGAGGAAAGTCTTGAAGAGCCTCTTCAAATTTCTAAAGAAGAAAAGAAGAGAGCCAACCCCTGTCTCCTCTCCCAGGCTTCTGACCTCTAGGAACATGTTCCGTTCAAGTTCTGACTGGCTGAGATTTCCTGTGGAACTCATGTGTTCCTTCTAATTTCCAAAAAGTGTTGTTTTCCTCTCAGTAACATCAAGAATTGTCAATAAAGGTGCAAGCCAGCTGCTGGGCCCCCTTTTCCTCATACATACCACATACACAAATAGGAAGATGGTCTCCAAAGCTGTAATTTCCTGGCTAGCAAGTGTCTTGGGTTTCAGTTGAGTGGTTAATGGTGATGTCACCCGAGTGCCTTAGTATGGGGCATCTCCAACCTTCAATTAAAGGACTATCATTTACTCTATATATTAACATCCAGAACAATAAACACAGTGGAACATAGTCATTAGAGTCGGCCATAATCCATGGCCTGCTGTGTATTGATGTCAACCTTGCTGTCTTTGACATCTGAAATAAGTCCAAAGAAAGGACAGCCTTTTCAAAGCTGGGACTACATTGAGGATATCCACCCCTGGCTGTGTTCCATCTTCCTATCTCCATCTACTAACCTGTCAACCTCTTGGGTTCAACTTCAGAGTTAAAAACCCCTTATTTTTTTTTTTTTACAAAAAGACATCTGAGCCAACCTTCTCCCTGAGGAGAAATAATGCCACCAGATTTCAGTTCACTGAACCTAGTGGACCTTCACTATAAGATAATAAACCAATCCAAGATGTTATGATTCTTAAAGACTGTCACAATGTTGTAGACCTGAAGACATTTAAAAACAACACACACAACAACAATAACAATGAAAAAGTGATTTTATAATGCATAGACATAGAAAACCAGGAAAGCAAAAAAAAAAAAAAAATTTACTCAAACTCAGCTGTATTATCGTCTCAAAATCCTCTTCAGTTATTTCCTACATTTGTTTCCCATGTTCATTTAATACACACTGTTTGATCGCTGATTGGTACTAGCATCATAGTTGAGTATGAATATGAATAGGATAGCAGAGTCTGATGGAGGAGACAAAGAATCAGTCAATATCAATACCTATCATTTATCTGGCTCTTTCTTTGCTGGGCAAGAGCTATTCCAAGTGCTCTGCATACATGATCTTATTTTATCAATACTCCATCCTCCTGAGGTAGGTACTAAAAGCCCTGTTTTGCAAATGAGGAAAGGGAGCCTTACAGCACTGAGGTCGCTTTGGCCAAGGCTAGAGTAAGAATTTGGAAAAGGCAGTGGCACCCCACTCCAGTACTCTTGCCTGGAAAATCCCATGGATGGAGGAGCCTGGTGGGCTGCAGTCCATGGGGTCGTTAAGAGTCAGACACGACTGAGCGACTTCACTTTCACTTTTCACTTTCATGCATTGGAGAAGGAAATGGCAACCCACTCCAGTGTTCTTGCCTGGAGAATCCCAGGGACGCAGAGCCTGGTGGACTGCCGTCTATGGGGTCGCACAGAGTTGGACACGACTGAAGTGACTTAGCAGCAGCAGCAGCAGCAGAACAAGAATTCAGCCTCACCCTGGCTCCATCTCTCATGGGAGCTGCATGACGTATGCAGCTAATGTCCCTATGCCACAGGGCCCGTGCTGGTCTCATTCTGTCGATACTGATTTCGGAAGGTCCAGCCACCTAGATTTCTGAGCTCAAAACTACAAGAGATGCAAAATTANCAAGAATTCAGCCTCACCCTGGCTCCATCTCTCATGGGAGCTGCATGACGTATGCAGCTAATGTCCCTATGCCACAGGGCCCGTGCTGGTCTCATTCTGTCGATACTGATTTCGGAAGGTCCAGCCACCTAGATTTCTGAGCTCAAAACTACAAGAGATGCAAAATTAAAACAGCACCAAAAGCCTCCTCTGTCGGGTAGTGGGGGCGGTGGGGTAGGGAAGTCTCCTGGTGTTTGTTATATATTTCGAGTTGCATGGGGAGATGTGCTTGGGTCATGGAGCAAGGGAAAGATGCTGTAGAGGAAAGAGAGAACATGAGGACACAAAGAAGCCTTCTCAGCAGACTCAGCACTCTGAGACCCAACAATTGAGTTCATGACTAGGTAAAAAGTAGGCCTTACCTCTTCAGGGGGCCAACAGCAACTCCTTACTGAGTGAATCCAACTCACACATATACTTTCCCAGAGAGCATCTCACACAGTTGGTCATCACACTGAATCAGGATTGTCCCTGTGGGAAGCACTATTAGACCCGATCAGTTCACAGGTAGGGGTTGCCCATGTCCACCTAGGACCTGCCTTTGGCTGAGTTCCCAATCCCAAGCCTGTGAGTTCCCTAGACCCAGCACAGACAAACTTGCTGCTTCTAGGGCAGCATTCCTTAGGTGGAGGCATGTAGATACCCTGTGTGCATGTATCTTTAAAATCAAATATAAGTGATTTACTGCAGATCTGAATTGCCTGTGCTACTGTTCCTCTCCACCAAGCATTCTTGGTTTTGTTTCACTTCACTTTGTTTTTGGTACAGTGCTATTCACTATGTTTGGGTCTGTAGAAGCAGATCAGCAAGAGTTTGATTCTCTTAGCATAGATTCTGGAAATGACTGTGCCCTAGTGCCCTCTTCAGTGGGAGGATTTTCCAATTGCCATATGTACTTTTCCCAATAGCCAGGAGCCTGATGGGGTGGGCATGGAGGAAGTGAGAGGCTCTCTGATGAAGGCTTCCTGGGCTCTCCTATGGGGCATGCCTACTAGACTTGTGCATGCCCTGCAAGGGCCATTGTATACTCCCAAACCTGGTAGACTTGTTTTGTGAAACCATTCTAATAGACCCACAGACAGAGAAAACAAACATGGTTTCCAAAGGGGGACAAAGGGAATGGATAAATTAGGAGCTTGGGAATAACATATACACACTACAATGTATATAATAGGTAATCAACAAAGACCTACTATATAGCACAGGGAACTATGCTTAATATTTTGTAATAACCTACAGGGGAAAGACTCTGAAAAATAGTAGATATAGATGGGTGTGTGTATGTATAACCGAATCACTTTGCTGTATATCTGAAACTAACACAACATTGTAAATTAACTATACATACCTCAGCTTAAAAAAAAAAAAAAAAACCTGGTTGCCTACACCTCTGGGCTTTCTCTGCCCTTGGCCGCCACCTGCTGGAACAACCTGGAACTGACTGCTGAGCCACGTAAGGCTGACACCTAGCCAGGACAGGAGGCATGAGGGAACAGATTGTCAAGATCATTCCATGGCATTCATTCCAGAGTGAGCCTTGAAACTGGCCTTGACACACAAGAATCTGTTTTTTAATAGTCTTTTGGAGACCTAAAGTCTACAAATCTCTTGATAACTCATCTGAGAGTTTAATCACCGTCTCTCAGAAATATTTTCCCTTTTTGTGATCTCAATGATGCTTCTGTTTAGGTTAATTTCCTACTGATCTGTCTTGATCAGAGATGGAACACAGCTGTTGTCAATTCTCTGGGTAAAAGTTCTTTATGGGCCTGGAGAAAGATCAGTGAGTATGCCTCACTTCTCTGGAGAGGTCCCACATTTTATTCTCCTTTAAATTGACTTCCTTTGCTGCTGCTGCTAAGTCGCTTCAGTCGTGTCTGACTCTGTGCGACCCCATAGACGGTAGCCCACCAGCTCCCCCGTCCCTGGGATTCTCCAGGCAAGAACACTGGAGTGGGTTGCCATGTCCTTCTCCAATGCAGGAAAGTGAAAAGGGAAAATGAACTTGCTCAGTCGTGTCCGACTCTTAGCGACCCCATGGACTCCAGCCTACCAGGCTCCTCCGCCCATGGAATTTCCCAGGCAAGAGTACTGGAGTGGGTGCCATTGACTTTCTTTGGCCTACTTTAAAGCTTATTATCTCTGTGGCTTTCCCATGGATCCTCTCAATTTCTGGGCATATCTCTTTACCTGGGGACACGGCGACACTCTTAGTAAGGATGTGGCCAAAGCCAAGTACAGTGCTTCCAATATCATGTATGCTCTCCAGATGATCACTCGTTTGTCACAAGTTTTCTCAGCACCTACTATGTGAAGGCACCCAAGTAAGACCTGTGTGGGACAGAAGATTAATTACTCATGGACTTTTCCAAAAGGAGGGACGAGATGAAGCGACAGTGCCTGCACACAGATCTCTCTAACAGTGAATGAGACAGGTACAAGCACTGGCTGCCACCAGAGGGCCGCAAGGCGGAGAGGACACTGCCAGCCTGGGCACACGGAAGGTCCCCTACCTTCCTTACAGACAGTGGGCCTCTGAACGTGTGATGTGGTACTTTATAATAAATATGTATTTGGTCTTTGACCCCTTTTCCAGCACAGAGCTCCTCAAAGCCTTGGAATTGGCTTTGAGGAGAGTGATAGGGTGTCTGTTATGTTAATGAGGTGACTTATAGAGCACCTAACATTGGAAACTGGTTGCCAGGAAAACCAAATATGCAATTGGAGGGTGAGACTTTCAGTCCCACCCCTCAACCTCTGAGGAGAGAGGAGGTTAGGGGTTGAGTCACTACCAAAGGCCAATGATACACTCAATCATAACTATGTGGTGAAGCATCTGAAAACCCAGAAAGTGCAGGGTTCGGAGAGCTTCTGGTTCGGTTCAGTGAGTGCACCGAGACTTGGGGAGAGTGGTCATTTAGCAAGGAAGCTCCCTGCCCGTTCCCCATGCCTTGCCCCCTGCGTTTCTTCCGTCGGGCTCTTCCTGTGTGCCTGTGCTCAGTAACCTCCAATTCTTTTGCGACTCCACAGACTGTAGCTCACCAGACTCCTCTGTTCATGGGATTTCCCAGCAAGAAATTGTTTTGTACTTGCATGGGTTAAGGGAGAGCAAGGGAGAAAGACTGGGCCAGATTGCGGGGCTTCCCCAACAATGGGGAGCCCTTACAGAATCCAGGTATTGTGTCTATTTTCTAGAACTCCTGTTTGACTTTGTCAGCTTGAAAACAACTTGTTTTTCATCGCTGACCCCAAATCATTCTCAATCGTTTTTAGTGTCACTTTGTCCTCTAGGATCGGCTCTTGCTTTTGACTTATTTGCTCCAAGCCACAGTTTATTTTTTACTCTTTTGTTCCTCCTTTTCTGAGAAATCCATCTTGCCCTGGTATTATTTACTCCGATTCCCCCAACCTAACCTTTGACAGCATCAGTTCCAGCTACCCAGTCCTGCCTCAGTCACGCCTCATTCCTTCCTGACGCAGTAGGCTTTTTATTCTTCTCTCCCCCTTTAGGAGACTTAGGAAGGGAGGGCAACTGGAAATGAGACCCCGAGTGAGTCACTCGTCCACTCTGGCCTCAGTGTCTACTTTAAAAAGAGGCTGTGGGTACCTATATGACCTCTTGGTCTTTTCTCAAGCTCATGTGCTATAAGGGTCAACCATCCCTGTTCACAAGCCATAACATCCCCACCCCAACTATTTCCATGAGCTAATTTTAGCATCCCTGGAAGACTTTGCTATGATATGGGCTAAAAAGGGAGTTTGAAACAAATTGGGTCTGCTAGGAAGTCAACCAGCTTTGAGTTATGTTTCCAACTGGAATGAGGATAAAGGGAAAGATGAGAAGTATGCCTGGCTTCCCTCTTGCCAAAGAACCTCCCCTCCAGGAGTTATTTTCAAAAACAGAGAGACAATGATGGATGACGAAGCACAAAAATGAGCTGCGGGTGGCACTCAGCGCCCTGCTCCCTTCTTGAATAAACCAAACTCCCTCTTCTCCTCTTTATCATGACTGGTCCCATTTGATTCAGCCTGTCTGCAAAGCCAAGACCTTGCCTCTGGCATGGTTATCGTGAGCTGCCTGGCAGGTCCTAATTTTCCCAAGTCTGCAGGTGACAAGTCTCCTGAGTAGCTGCTTTTAGCCCTTTGCTACTCTAATTCTCATTCCACCTTATGTAGGGAAAGAGCAAATTAGCCAAGATGGCAGTGGTCAGGCTTTCGCACCCCATGGCCTCTCAGTCTCACCCCACATTTCATAAATACTTGGTTATGTAACAGCTGAGATCATTTACAGTACTGTGCATGCACGATGACCTATATAAGCACCACCTGTAAAGCTCTTGTAGGCGAGGTGAGTTGTCTTACGGCTACGTCTGCTCGGTCAACCACGAGAGAATACAGCATGGCGGCTGCAGCTGCCGCCGCCACTGCCGCCTTGCTAGTCAGGAGAGAATAAACGTATTTGCAGTTCCTATGACTCCTTGCATCTTCTTCCAGCTTCCCCGCCCTTGCCTTGCTTACCTTGGGTTCAGTGAACAGCAAGATACAACAAGACACCTCAGCATCAGTTGCCTTAAGCATCTAACCAGATGAAAAGTGCTCACAACCAGCAAATGAGTCAACTCTAGCCTCAGTGCCTGTCAGGCACTAGAATGAACAGGAGCCCAGGTATCAGGGAAAACCTAGAAGATCATGCAGATCACAGAGGGAGGGCAGAACTAGGGTCTAGGACAGGGAGTAGAAGTCAGAGATGAGGACTGTATCTTGTTTTACTACTTCCATATGGCTTTATTACTTTACTTCATAAAATTCTTTCATATCAGTTATTTTAGTTAATTCTTGGAATGGCCCTGTAGTGTTGGGGGTCCTAAGTCCTATTTTGTACATGGAGAAACTAAAGTTTCCATCTTTTATGCCTTACATAAGTGAATGAGCTTGACAACAATTTGATTGTTTCCTTGTATTGAAGGAAGAAAACCTCTGTTGTTGAGATCCCAGAGTCAAAGGTTAAATTAACTCAGGGGTTTCTAAGCAGAGCACTTTAAGAAATAACAGGGAAAACAATGTGTAGAATTGTTGCCCTGGACCCTGACACCATGCAAGTCTACAGCTGCTGCTGCTACNTGTATTGAAGGAAGAAAACCTCTGTTGTTGAGATCCCAGAGTCAAAGGTTAAATTAACTCAGGGGTTTCTAAGCAGAGCACTTTAAGAAATAACAGGGAAAACAATGTGTAGAATTGTTGCCCTGGACCCTGACACCATGCAAGTCTACAGCTGCTGCTGCTACTGCTGCTAAGTTGCTTCAGTCGTGTCCGACTCTTAGCGACCCCATGGACTGCAGCCTACCAGGCTCCTCCTCCATGGGATTTTCCAGGCAGGAGTACTGGAGTGGGGTGCCATTGCCTTCTCCAAAGTCTGCAGCTACTTAAGAGTAATTTCCATTCCCAGCCATGAGGCTTAGCCACAGAATGCCTTAGAAAGATGAAAATGGGAAGGTCACTCACCACAGGGTGGTGAGAAGTGATGGCAGATGGGTAATCAGGAACGGTCTGCTGGAGGGTATAACTTTTGTCTGAATTGGGTATTTTGCTCACTTCCAAAGAAGGGAGATGAAAAACACACGGGTGAAGTCTTCAGGTGATACCAACCTGACTCAAACACCAGGGAAATTTTAAAAAATGCTAACCCAGGAAGAAGAAAAACCTTGGGTTATAAGAGAGGACCCACAGGCATGTGAAATATGTGCCTCTAATTTTTTTCTGTTTGCTTAAGTACTGCAGACTTTTTTTTTTTATTGGTATCTGATGATTTAAGTGGCTTTTACAAGTAGTCAGAGCAGATTCCAGGATCTCCCCCAAGCCTTGACTTTCTCTTTGCGTGACCCATAGTAGACAAGTAGATTTGTTAACTGAGTTCCAGCATCAGAGCTTTAGCCCTCAGCCTTCTCCATGCCCAGAAAGGCCTTTTCCTTACTTTGATCAATATTATGTTTATCCTTCAGGCCCAGCTCGAATCCAGCCTCTTTCCTGGTCACTTCAATTCACAGTATTCACTTGACACTGAATCCAATTACAAAGATTATGCAAGCGACACTTTGTTCTTAAATAATACCAGCAGCACAGAATCCCTTCTTTCATGGAAGAAACTATTCCTTTTATTACAGTTAGTCATTTTGATTGTACTTTAGGTTTTTTTAAAAACTGCATTGTCTTATCTAACCCACTCAGTGATGCTGAGAGGCAGACAGAGATAGTAGTCAGGACTCATTTGGTTGCAAGTGACAGAAGCCCAGCTGGCTGGAGATTAGTACAAATGGGAATTTAATTCAATCACAGACTCAAGGGAAGAATCCAGGACAGATCTGGTGAGCTCAGGGGCTGGAATAGGGGATTTAATGTCTCCAGTTATTCTATAAAATAATGCCTCGCCTACTTCTGTGTGCTGCCTCCACTCCCTGTTGCTTGGTTTGGTTTGGCTCTGGGATGGGGTATGGATATTTTCTTCCTGTGTCAATGTGTATAAATTTTACAACCTCAACAGAAGTGCAAGATTGGACTAAGGAATGGATAATTCTCCAAAGGAAAGCAAGGGCTGCCCTGGAGGAAATGGGGGAACTCAAAAAGCATACAGAAAGCAGACATCGTCTACTCCAGCAGATATGACTGCTATTATCCTCTGAAAACTGCACTAACACCAAAGTTCAAGCAAGCCATACTGCTACTCTTTAGCAGACTCAGGATGAAAAATCGAGTTTCCCAGAGCTCTCTCTCTCTGTGATACATTATTTCAGTAGCTAACATGGGGTCTTGGTCATAATAAACACTCAACGAAAATTAGTCACTAATGCATGTTTCCCTTCCAAATTTCCATTTTCAAGGATTATAAGAGAAAAATCACTATGAGAAAATGAAGTCACCACTAAATTGTGGTGAAATATAATTTGAAAACTGAAAAAGGACGATTACTACATCAAAAACAATACCAGCCAATGATCAAATGCTTAATACAGGCCAGAGACCACCCTATGAGATTTGCATGTGTGAACTCAGTTATTCAGGTACTGTTATCCCGGTTCAGGTACTACTTCCATTTCATGGAAGAGAAAACTGAGGCTTAAATAAGGTATCAAGTTAAGTTATTCCTGAAATCATACAGATGGCTGGTGGCAGGACAGGAATTCAACCCTGGACTCTCTGAGAGTGAGCAGACCTGGGCTCTCAGACACCTGCAGCAGGGCTCCCCCATAGGACTGGTTACCATCCTGTTCCACTCACTCCCAGAGCTTGACATGTCCTCATGACATTCAAACCTCAACCTTTTCTAACTCGAGTTTTTACTACACTTATGTCCATATCATGTGGAGGAAATTGCAAGGAAATCTTTGAGAAAGACCAGTACATCAGAGATGAACTGGGAATAGATGTTCCCCAAGCAGTTACCTCTGCAGACATACCTCATTTTATTGAACTTCTCTTTCTTGCACTTAGAAAATATTGCATTTTGTGGCTTTTTTCTGGTGTGTGTTTGTTTTTTAACAAGTTGAAGATTTGTGGTAACCCTGTATTAGGAAAGTCTATTGGCACCATTTTTCCAACAGCATTTGCTTACTTCATGTCTCTTTCCCATTTTGGTAATTCTCACAATATTTCAAACATTTTCCCTATTATATTTGTTGGGGTGATGTGATCAGTGATCTTTGTTGTTGTTGTTATTTGGTTTTTGTTGTTTTTCTTTTATTTTCAGTATACATTGTTCCTTTTGACATAATGGTATTGCACACTTAATGGACTATGGCACAGTGTGAACATAACTTTTATATGCACTGAGAATCCAGAACATTCCTGTGACTGGCTTTATTGCAGTGATCTGGAACTGAACTCGCAGTATCTCCAAGGTCTGCCTACATTTGCTTTTGTTCCTTTGCCCATTTTGCTCCCTCTGCCTGAATCTTGAACCCCTTCCTGAATTTCTCTGCCTGGCAAAAGCCACTCAGGTGAAGGGCCGCTCACACGTATCTTCCCTTCTGTAGCTTTTCATGACTCACTGACGCAATCAGTCGTTGACTCCAGTTTACTACAGCACTGGCCGTGCCCTCCTCCTCTCTATCCCAACAAGACTGTGAGGGACTCTGGGTCCAGGGCTTATTCTCCTGTACCTTCTTGGTGCTTGGGCCTTCAGTGCCCAGCACAGAGCCTGGTACACGGAAGGTGCTCAGGGAATGCTGATTGAATGAGTGGAGAAGTGAATGAAAGTTAGAGAGCACTCTGAGTTTATTCACTTGCTTGATTGAAGGATCCACAAGTGCGAAGCAATTTCAAACTCAGTCTCTTGCTGCTTAAAGGTCTATCAAGAGAGAAGTCCTCGAAAGGAAACCAGTGGTCTTGGAGAGGGATCAAAAGAAACAGTCCATGTCCTGGCAGTGTTATGTCTAGAATCCCAAAGGAAAGAAGAATAAATATAACTTAAGCCATGTAACTAGCAGGATGCTATCATCAAATTATTTTGATCACTGCCTCTTAGTCCTAACGATGGGAGTCCACAAAGAAGGTAATCTGACCTGTGTCAAACACAGAAGAATTCTGGTGGGTATATTTCTCCTCAGCCTTGTGCATAATTAATCCATTAGCTCCCTTGTAGGTGTGGACCATATAATTGTGTTTACTTTTTTTGACCTTTCCACCCAAGCATCTAAAGCCAGAACTTCCCATACCTGCATGTGCATTTCTATGTGATCTCCATAGAGCATGCTCAGTAATGAGCATACCCTTATTTGTAGAACTCACTATCTCCAACACTTGCTGGAGACTAATACACTTTCTAAAAGGCTGTAAACAAATAATAGAATCATGAAATAATAAATCTGGAAGGCTCTTGGAAATCTAGTGCTACCCTTTATTCATGGAAAAGTATTACCCAAGACATCAGGTGTCTTTGCAGAGTCATACAACTAATCAGGTGTACAGGTGATATACCCCTTCAGTTCAGCTCAATCGTGTCCAACTCTTTGCAACCCCATGAACCGCACCACGCCAGGCCTCCCTGTCCATCACCAACTCCAGGAGTCCACCCTAACCCATGTGCATTGAGTTGGTGATGCCATCCTACCATCTCATCCTCTGTCATCCCATTCTCTTCCTGCCCTCAGTCTTTCCCAGCATCAGAGTCTTTTCCAATGAGTCAGCTCTTTGCATCAGGTGGCCAAAGTATTGGAGTTTCAGCTTCAACATCAGTCCTTCCAATGAACACCCAGGACTGATCTCCTTTAGGATGGACTGCTTAGATCTCCTTGCAGTCCAAGAGACTCTCAAGAGTCCAACACCACAGTTCAAAAGCATCAATTCTTTGGCACTCAGCCTTCTTTATAGTCCAACTCTCACATCCATACATGACCACTGGAAAAACCATAGCCTTGACTAGATGGGCCTTTGTTGACAAAACAATGTCTCTGCTTTTGAATATGCTGTCTAGGTTGATCATAACTTTCCTTTCAAGGAGTAAGCATCTTTTAATTTCATGGCTGCCCCTTAGAGAAGCTTATTCTTGTGCTTGACACAAGAGTACATTTTTTGGTAAGTATGATCCAGCATTGTGACATCCATTCAGAATGAAATCTGTAAAATATACTCTAAGGTTACCAAACTTTCTAATATGGCCAAATTAGAAATTGTTCATCAAAAGTTAGGGTAAAGTTTTATAATCTTCAAGATGCAATATTTTAACCTCTTGGGGAATCTGGATAAGCAAAATGTGCTAGAAATTAAAAAATTCAAGAGTCTCAGGATATAGGAAGTTGAAAGGGGAACAACTATCCAGGCTAGAGAAGTTTCTGAACAGAGAAGGGGTGAGGTGGATGAGAGGTAAGCCCAGCATTGAGAGAGCACATTGTCCAATATCTGCTCTGCAGCCAAGGGGAAAATGTACAACTGAACAACTAACACACAACCTTAATAAAGCAGTCACGTCCAGCTATTTATGACCCCATGAACTATGGCCCACCAGAGAGGCTCCTCTGTCCGTGGAATTCTCCAGGCAAGAACACTGGAGTGGGAGAGGGAGGTGAGAGTAGGGTTCAGGAGGTAAGGGACATAGTATACCTGTAGCTGATTCATGTTGATGTTTGGCAGAAATCAACACAATATTGTAAAGCAATTATCCGTCAAATTAAATTAACTTTTAAAAATACTGGAGCGGGTAGCCATTCCCTTCTCCAGAGGATCTTTCTGACCCAGGGATGGAACTTGAGTCTCTTGCATTGTAGGCAGTTTCTTTACCCTCTGAGCCACCATTATTAATCTTAGACTTGAGCAAATGACCTGGTCTAGCCAAAGATATTAATACACAAGTGGAAGTGCTGTGTGTTATGTCCAGGCAGCAGTTTAACAGCAAATATAGAATTCACCATGTTCTCATTTGCCTGACTTTGGAATCATGAAATTCTATGTTTGATTTAGCTTATCTGTGCAAGAGATCAAGTGGCCTCAATGAAAAGTTCTAGGCCAATCCCTAGTGGATATGTAATGTGAGCAAGAAATGCAGCTTGCTACTTTAGGCTTCTAGGATTTAAGGATAAAGATTTCACACAGTATAACTTATTTAATCTAAAAGAGCCTACAAAGTCAAAAGGGGATGTCTGTACTGAGAAGCATAGCTTATGAATCAAATTGAATGAGTCAAATTCTACCTTGACAGCATACCTATTACTTGCCTGCATGTAAACCATTCTTACCTTGAATTTTCTGGCACAATAATGGGTTTTATAAAGTCATTGCAGTGTCTCAAGCTGAATGATGACCCACAACAGAGAAAGGGGACCAGAAAGGACAGTGGAGTAAAGCTGGGCCCCCTGCTTTCCCAGGCAAAGCCCCCGACTCCAAATGCAAAGAAGACTAATGTCCATGCAAGAGGCCACACATCCCCATTTATATTCTTCCCATCACATTTTCATTCCCACTTCACATCCCAGTTTCCTGTCCACCTCCCCTACAATGGCATCTGCTGGGCCTGATCAGGCAAGTGTGCTCATCTGACTGAATATAATACATAAGGAGGGTATATGTGCACACACCTGTACTCAGATATTCCTAAAGGATGTGCTAGATACAGAGAATACTATGTGCTCTTCGCTATGGACTCTAAACTACCCAGCCTCTTCCTGGAAGCATTAACATAGATCTAACACTCAGTAGTGGATCACCATTAGACCTGGGGCCATGGTTATAGCAGCTGCTGCTACTGCTAAGTTGCTTCAGTCATGTCCAACACTGTCTGACCCCATAGATGGCAGCCCATCAGGCTCCACTGTCCTTGGGATTTTCCAGGCAAGAACACTGGAGTGGGTTGCCATTTCCTTCTCCAAAAGAAAGTGAAAAGTGAAAGTGAAGTCTCTCAGTTGTGTCCGATTCTTCATGGCCCCATGGACTGTAGCCTACCAGGCTCCTCCATCCATGGGATTTTCCAGGCAAGAGTACTGGGGTGGGTTGCCATTGCCTTCTCCGGGTTACAGCTGCTACCAGGGCCCAAACCAGGCTATTATCTCAAAATAGGTGCCAGCATCATGGAGGAAGGAGGCTAAGGCTTTAACTCGTATTTCTTCAGTCTAGACCCTCTTCCTAAAAGCAGATACAATATGCTACGTTAAAAAATATATATATGCTACGTTAAGCAGCACTGGAAATTTCTAAATTGAAAGTTTTTAAGTATGAATAAAAAAGAACTAACTGTTCAATAGCATCCAGAAGCCAAAGCTGAAATGCACCTCCTGGTGAATCCTTTCCTTATATTTTTATTGTCTTCACTTCCTCTGTGTAGATGAGAATCCCAAAGAGTTAGCGTTAGAAGATGCACTGGTCCTGTCTCCTTGTTTTATTGAGGAAGATGAAGCCTGGAGAAGTTCAGTGCTATTCCAGCTCTGGCCGCTATATCCACAGGGGTTTGGTAGAAGTCACAGAACCAGAAGAGCTGCAGGCTGGTTGGTATAGAAAAAGGTCAACCTTCGAAGCTGTATCTTGATTGGGATGAACTTGTTCCTTTTTCGCTGGCCTTTTCATCACCATAGCCACCATCAGCCTTTCATCATGTGCCTGTTTACTTTGTGTTTCACTAAATGCCCTTTATAGGCCTTGAAGAAGCTATTTTAGTTGCTTGCTAGACATAGATAATGTTTTGTTTAGGCCCCACCTTGTATTCAGGGTGTCTGGGGCCTGTTGAAGTTGATTGAGAGGGAAAGAAACAAGTATTCAGGCAGAGATAGTTACAGATCTGGCTTCAGATCTTTCCCCTCTGTCCCCTAAATGCCTCTCTCTCTCTGTTCCTTCCTTATTCCTCATAGTTAGAACTCTATACTAACCCTTGAAACTGTTCTGGAAACAAATGAAATCTTTGAAATAAAGTTCACACTCTGGAGAGTCGATACAATATCAGAGTTTCATCCACAATTACAGTCTTAAATCAGAGAGCCCTTAAGAAACATCTTTGTACCACAAATTATAATATAGCCATAAAATCTTTTCTGTAATAAGTAATTTTCCATGAAAAAAACACTCCTCAGTCTTCCAGGACATAGCTGAAATATGACTTAGATTGCAGTTGGGTTTTGTGCATTTTTTAAATGGAAAGAAGACTTCAAATTCCCTAAGCATGATGCATTTTTAATCTTACCGAGCTTGACTTCTCAGTAGAAACCCATGCTACAGAAGGGAGCTTATTTCCCAGAGGAACTTTCTTGACCTTACCTTCCAGAATGCACTGATTTATAAACTGTTTGCATGGGTAGGAAGGCTTTGGTCAGAATAAAGTAGCCAGCCATTTTCCCTTTTTCCTGGAGACAAGACAAGGTATATTTGGGTCCAAACTGGAGCCGAAAAATTAAGATCAAATGTTAGGAAAACTACTCTTATGACAAATACACACACACACCAAAAAAAAAAAAAAAAAAAATGGGGCTTCCCAGGTGGTGCTAGTGGTGAAGAATCTACCTGCCAATGTAGGAGACACAAGAGATGTGGGTTCGATCCCTGGGTCAGGAATATCCCCTGGAGCAGGCAATGGTAACCCACTCCAGTATCCTTGCCTGGAAAATTCCATGGACAGAAGAATCTGGCAGGCAGAAGAGCCTGATGGCTAAAGTCCATGGAGCCACAAAGAGTCAGACACGACTGAATACTTGCACACATACACAAATAGATCTCCTGTGTTGAAGGACATTAGAAAATGTTTTCTTATACTCTACAATTTAGACATCTTAAATCTGAATTCGTTTAAATAGAGTCTTGCTTGGAGGCAAGGCTATGCATTAGACATGCTTGGGTGCTATGGCCATCCCCAAAGTCCCTGCTACTTTGATCCCAGATCAAAATGATATAAATCAATCTCCCAAGGTTGAAAACCTCACTGAAGTAGGACCAAAAAGGCCAGTCCTCATCTGGCCAACAAGAAACATGGATTCTTCTGGAGAAACTCCAAACACTCTTGAGTATGTAGGTCTTCTTAATCAATATGGACACCAAGAGGCAGATGACAGAGTTCAGGACTTTATATTTTGTTGTTGTTCAGTTGCTAAATCTTGTCAGACTCTTTGTGACCCCATGAACTGCAACACACCAGGCTTCCCTGTTCTTTACCATCTCCTGGAGTTAGCTCAAACTCATGTCCATTGAGTCAGTGATGCCATCCAACTTTCTCATCTTCTGTCACCCTCTTCTCCTTATGCTCTCAATCTTTCCTAGCATTAGTGTCTTTTCCAATGAGCTGGCTCTTCGCATCATGTGGTCTAAGTATTGGAGCTTCAGTATCAGTCCTTCCTCAGGGTTGACTTCCTTTAGTATTGACTGGTTTGATCTCCTTGCTGTCCAAGGGACTCTCAAGTGTCAGTCACTGACTTTTTAAGATTTTGGAGATTGGCAAGATTCAGCTGCCTCTTCAGAAAATAAAGTTATGTATAGTATCATGTCATCTGCAAATAGTGAGAGTTTTACTACTTCTTTTCCAATCTGGATTCCTTTTATTTCTTTTTCTTCTCTAACTGCTGTAGCTAGGACTTCCAAAACTATGTTGAATAATAGTGGTGAGAGTGGACACCCTTGTCTTGTTTCTGGTCTTAGAATCCTTTTAGTTTTTCACCATTAAGAATAATGTTTGTTGTGGGCTTATCATATATGGCCTTTACTATGTTGAGGTAGATTCTTTCTATGACAATTTTTTAAGTGTTTTTATCATGAATGGGTGTTGGATCTTGTCTAAGGCTTTTTCTGCATCTATTGAGATGATCATATGGCTTTTATCTTTCAGTTTGTTAATGTGGTATATCACATTGACTTATTTGTATATATTGAAGAATTCTTGCACCCCTGGAATAAACCCAACTTGATCATGGGGTATGAGCTTTTTAATGTGTTGTTAAAGCCTATTTGCTAGAATTTTGTTGAGGATTTTTGCATTTATGTTCATAAGTGATATTGGCCTGTAATTTTATTTTTTTCTTTTGTCTTTGCCTGGTTTTGGTATCAGCATGATTGTGGCCTCGTAGAAGGAGTTTGGAAATGTTCCTTCCTCTGCAATATTTTGGGAGATTTTCAGAAAAACAGACATTAGCTCTTCTCCTGGTATTTGATACAATTCCCCTGCGAAGCCATCTGGCCATGGGCATTTTTTTTGGGGGGGGGTAGATTTTTTATTATAATTTCTATTTCAGGGTTTGTAAGTGGCTTGTTCATAATTTCTATTTCTTCCTGGTTCAGTCTTTGGAGGTTGAACTTTCCTAAGAATCTGTCCATTTCCTCTAGGTTGTCCATTCTATTAGCATGTAATTGCTGATAATATTCTCTTATGATCCTTTGTATTTCTGTGTTGTCTGTTGTAACCTCTCCTTTTTCATTTCTCAGTTTAGTTCAGTCACTCAGTTGTGTCCGACTCTTTGCGACCCCATGAATCGCAGCATGCCAGGCCTCCCTGTCCATCACCATCTCCCAGAGTTCACTNTTTCTTGAGGTAAGCCTGTATTGCTATGAACCTTTCCCTTAGCACTGCTTTTACAGTGTTCCATAGGTTTTGTGTTGTTGTGTTTTCATTTTCATTCATTTCCATGCATATTTTTATTTCTTCTATGATTTGTTGGTTATTCATAAGCATGTTGTTTAGCCTCCATATGTTGGAATTTTTAATAGTTTTTTTTTTTCCTGTAATTGAGATCTAATCTTACTGCACTGTGGTCAGAAAAGATCAGTTCTAATGAGGTGGATGAAACTGGAGCCTATTATACTGAATGAACTAAGCCAGAAGGAAATCACCAATATAGTATATTCATGCATATATATGGGATTTAGAAAGATGATAATGATGACCCTATATGTGAGACAGCAAAAAAGACAGAGATGTATAGGACAGTCTTTTGGACTCTGTGGGAGAAGGCAAGGGTGGGATGATCTGAGAGAGTAGCACTGAAACATGTGTATTATCATATGTGAAACAGATCACCAGTCCAGGTTCAATGCATGAGACCAGGTGCTCAGGGCTGGTGCAGTGGGATGACCCAGAGGGATGAGTTGGGGAGGGAGGTGGGAAGGGGGTTCAGGATGGGGAACACATGTAAATCCATGGCTGATTCATGTCAATGTATGGCAAACACCACTACAGTATTGTAAAGTAATTAGCATCCAATTAAAATAAATAAATTTTAAAAAATGAAAAAGCATACAGTGGGGGAAAAAAAGAAATTTAGTTTAAGAACAATAAGCCATTTGCAAATTTTAAGAAGGAAAGTGACATGACTAAATTAGCATTTTTTAAAACTTATCTTGGTCACAATGCAGAAAATAGTTTACAGGGGAGTAACAGTGATGCTGGGAGATGAGTTATGAGACTGTTGAGTAGTCCAGGTGGGAGATGCTGGTATATGAACTGAGATGGTAGCAAGAGGCCTGAAGAAAAGTAAGTGGATGGATTTATTTGCTCTTTAGGGAGAAGAATGGAGGAAATGTGATGACAGGTTGGATGTGATAGATAGGAGGTGAGGAAGAAGGCTAGGGTGGTCCGTGGGACTTTTATTTGAGTAGTAAGTTATATAGTGCTAACATGTGCTGAGACAGGAAATAATTGCTGGAAGAAAAATCAGGTTCCAGGAGACATGGAGTCAAGGTAATGAGTTCAGTCACAAATAAATGGTAGTTGAAACCATGACAGAGAAAAGATATTCCAGAGATAGAATGAATATACTTTCTAGGTTGCCCAGGACACTTCTGGCTTATGTGTGCCATTCCAATATTCTGTTCAGTTTCACATTTGTTCCAGATGTTTTATTTTTTTTTAATTGTTTTAATTATTTCATTAAAATGGAGAGCGATGAGCTAGATAGACTTCTGTATCATATGTTTAGTTTCTGCCATGGTTTGATTAAATTCTTTTAAATTTTTATTTTCCATTGGAGTATAGTTGACCAATAATATTGTGTTAGTTTCAGGTATATAGCAAAGTAATTCAGTTATACATATATCTGTTCTTTTTCATATTCTTTTCACATCTAGTTTATTAAAGAATGTTGAGCAGAGTTTCCTATGCTATACAGTAGGCTCTTAGTGATTATCTATTTTATATTTATAGTAGTGTATATATATCAACCTTAAACTCCTATTTTATTATCCCCTCCACCTTTCCCCTTTGGTAACCATAAGTTTGTTTTCTAAGTCTGTGAGTCTGTTTTCTGGTTTATATATAAGTTTATTTGTGTCATTTTAGATTTCACATGTAAGTGATATCATATAATATTTGCCTTTCTATATCCAACTTGCTTCACTTAGTGTGATGGTCTCTAGTTCCATCCTTGTTGTTATAAGTGGCATTATTTCATTCTAGGGTCTGATTAGTTATTGAAAAGACATTTTGCACAGAATCCTATGTTGGTTCCTTTTTGTATCCCCTCTTATGTGTTAGATTTCTTCAGGGCCCAGCCACTGGACTTCTTTATTTTTTTTACACTGACTCCCTTGAAGATTTCATCCAGACTCACGTCCGTAAATGCCTTAGACTGATAACTTGTTTCTATCTTCAGCCCAGATATGAATTCTGGTTTCATGTATCCAGCCATCTATTTGACATCTCTTCTTGGATGAATAATAGGTTTCTCAAACTAAGATATCCAAGACTGAGTTTCTGACCTTCCCCCCAAAACTGTTTCTGTCATCCAAATTTTAATGAATGTCAATTCTGTTTTTCCTAGTTGCTCAGCCCCCAAATCCTGTAATCATCCTTGACTTCCCTCTTCCTTTCTCATGCCATGTCCAGTTAATCAGTAAAGAAACTCATAACTTCTCACCCCCTCTACATCTATTAATCTGGCATAAACCACTTTTACCTTTGTCTGTATTATTTCAATAGCCTTCTACTAGGTCTCCTTTCTTCCAACTTGCCTTCCTACAGTCTGTATTAGCACAACATCCTCTTAAAATATTTATCAGATCATGACATTTCTCTGCTCAAAACTAGCTATGGCCTCCATATACTAAGATAGCTACATATCTAATAGAATGGCTAAACTAATTTCTTAACCTGACTTATTAAATGCTGATGAGAAAGAGGAGCAACTGGAGGTCCTATACTTTGTCACTAAGAACACAGACTAGTTCAGACATTCTAGAAATCAGTTTGGTAGTTCCTGGGAAGCTAAGTGCACTCTTTTAATATTACCCAGCAATCCTACTTCTATGGATTTATGCTAGAGAAATGAGAACTTATGTTCATACACACACACCCTCTATACACAAGCATTTATCATTGAATTATTTATAACTGCCAAATATTAAAAACAAATCAAATATCCTTCATTGAGTAAAAGTGTATTCCATAAAATGGAATGCACTCAGCTTTAAAAAAAGAAAATTACATATTAATGTACACAACATGCAGTATATAAAGTGAAAGAAATCTGTCTCCAATGATCACCTATTGTAGAGTTCCATATATGTGACATTCTGGAAAAGGCAAAGCTATCAGGGAGAGAAAAAATGAGTAGTAGAGGTAGGGAGAAAGTATGACTACAAAGGACAGCACAAGGGAATCTGGGGGGATGACAAAACTGGCTTTTTCTAGTAGTGTTTGCACAAATCTGTGCCTATGTTAAAACTTGCAGAGTTGTACAACAAAGTATTTCACTGTATATAATTTTTAAAATATTTATTCATTTATTTGGCTGCACTGTGTCTTAGTTGCTACATGTGGGATCTTTAGTTGTGGCATGTGGGATCCAGTTCCCTGACCAGGGATTGTACCCAGGCCGCCTGCATTGGGAGCGCAGAGTCTTAGTCACTGGACCACCAGGGAAGTCCCTGTATTTTTAAATAAAATAATGATGATAACCGAAAGGATAATCTAAAGGAAATAGCATTTATAAAATATTGTTGTCTTTATTATTTACTTGGTCAGCAGGTCTTTCAACTAGTTTCTATATTTTATCATATTTGAAATACATCCTGAGTAAACATTTTAAAGTTAAAAATTAATGTTAGCATATTCTCAGTCAGCTGAGAACTGTATACTGCCACTTATTCATTACCTGTGGCTGAGATGTAATATTTATGACCATGTTGGTGCCAAGTGATCACCTAAGTTGTAGTGTTTAACCTTCAGTGTACAAATAAGCATATCTGAATGCTGTTAAATTGATGTCCTGACGTCAAAATGACATTAACTACCCCACAACTACCATTCTTCCTCATGCTAAATTATATCATGTATTAGAATGTCAAAACTTATATTGGGCATTAGTAATGAAAAGATGTTTTTATTGAATAAGATTTTAGTGTCTTTAGTGATTTAATAAATTGTGATTTGATCTGACATTATGCAGTACATTAATTGTCACTAATGAATGAGAAAAGAGAAGTGGATATAACTCAAATGATGCATTAAAACCAACCAAAGACCTCATGACTTCATAGTACACTGTACAAAATGTGTTGAGAGTTAAAACAGAGGAAAGTAGTGGGAAAATTGTCATCACATAGCACATTATAACAAAGCACATGCATGCCAAATTTAATGAAGCTAAATTTAATTTGAAATTGAATTTGGTTGCATAAGGATGTAAGATTTTTAAACATAGTTTGTTCCAAGCTTTATATTTGTGCATAGATATTTAAGAAACATTATCCTAAAAGCAATTTGTTATAGCAAGGATTCAGGAGAATTGTTTTCTTCCTAATATGTCGAGTAAAAATGCTTCATGCTTTGGGAATATAAGTTCTTTTTTCTCCAGTGTTATGAGCCCAGGCATGTTTTTAGCCAGGTACAAGTAGACAGCCAGATCTGGACTGCCTACTGATGGAAGGACAATACACAGGGAGCCTTTCTTGGGCCACAGCTTCTGTAGAGCAAGGAGCAGCCTGGTTTTGTTTCCTCATCCCCAGGCATCCACAGTTCCTGCTGGGCCAGCACACCACTTTACTACCTGAGGTCTACTTGCCCTGAAACTCTACCCAGAACACTGACTGATTAATTTCCCTACTGGCACCATTAACACGAGCCAACATCAAGACCAGAAATTTGACTCTTTATTATCTTTGTTAGCATCTTCTGAAAAAATCAAGCTGCTTCCTCAAAACTCACAGGATGAGATCTTTAGATTCTTTGATATAGCTCTTCTCCACCCCCAACTCTTAGTTTTCCTCACATTCATTCATTCAACACACATTTATTGAGCACCTACTGTGTTCTAGACACAGTGCTAATGGGATTTCTGAAACTTACAGTTTCTCTCTTCTTCTAACTGGTTTGCAAACTCTCCTTAGTGACTGTTAGTATCTCCTGGTGGTTTCTCTGTTTCCTCATCTTATGGCTTTTATTGTTGGCTGCCACCATGACTCACCATGTTGTCTCCTGGTTCCATTGCTCTTTTTTCATTTTTTTTTTTTTTTTGGCTGCACTGAGTATTAGTTGTGGCATGTGGGCATTTAGTTGCAGTATGTGAACTCTTAGTTGTGGCTTGTGGGGTCTAGTTCCCTGACCAGGGATCAAATCTACGCCCCTGCACTGGGAGCACAGAGTCTTAGCCACTGACCACCAGGGAAGTTCTTGGTCCCATTGCTCTTGATGAAGCAAGAAGGACCCACTCACGAACAAGATTATACCTACTAACTCCCAACAAGAAGAGTCTTAGCATCAGTTCTCTTAGATGACTTGTGTTTCAACTATTCCATTATTGTCTAAAACATGTTCCTTTTCCATTAAAAAAAAAACATGATAATCTTCCTGAGTACTTACCAGAGTACCATTTTAAATGGTACTTAATAATTTCACATCCAAGAAACTTCACTCCAGATCCATATCTGAATCCTTGAACGTAATCTAAACAGGACCACTTTATGACTATATTGTAACTTTAATTACCTGCCCTATTTGGTTATTGCCCCAGAAGGTCAAGAATGATTAATTCAAGAATCTTTGTCCCTGGGCCAACCAGAAGCCCCAAATGGTTATTACCTTATCAGAGTCTTCTTAAACACTTGCCACTTAATACATTTTGTATAACAGGAGATGCTTATAGAAGCATAAAGAGAACATCTGAGTTATAATCAAGCTATTCAGTTTGCCCAACTTTCTGCCCAACTTTCACTTGGGTGTTCTTTGGAAGGAGTGATGCTAAAGCTGAAACTCCAATACTTTGGCCACCTCATGCAAAGAGTTGATTCATTGGAAAAGACTCTGATGCTGGGAGGGATTGGGGGCAGGAGGAAAAGGGGATGACGGAGGATGAGATGGCTGGATGGAATCACTGGCTCAATGGACGTGAGCCTGGATGAACTCCGGGAGTTGGTGATGGACAGGGAGCCCTGGTGTGCTGCGATTTATGGGGTCGCAAAGAGTCGGACACAACTGAGCGACTGAACTGAACTGAACTTTCACATGGCAATTGTTTCTTAACCTCCTTTACTCTTCCCAACCTCAAAAAAATGTTTCACATTTAAACAAAACATCCAACACAATTTCTTTACAGAAAATATAAATCAACCAATCAATTGAAGTAGCCACCAGTAAAAGGTAGCCAGTAGGCAATGGTAGGAACTTTTTACATACCTTTCTACTTTCCCTTTGGAGGTTCAAAGCACTTTTTTCTCTCATTTCTATTTTATAGAAGTTGGAAATCAATTGTTTTAATCTACTGAAAATTAATGATGCCATTTCTAGTTTTTTTTTCCTCTAGTAATGTTTGCATTCTCCAAAAATAAGGGAGAAAAACAGGGAATATGTGTCTTAGACATAAGATATATATATACAGACAATTGGAACACCCTATGAAATGCCACAGGGGCTTTCCAGGTGGCGCTAGTGGTAAAGAATCTGCCTGCCAATGCAGAAGACATAAGAGATGCAGGATCGATCCCTAGGTCAGGAAGATGCCCTGGAGGAGGGCATGGCATTCTACTCCAGTATTCTTGCCTGGAGAACCCCATGAACAGAAGAGCCTGGCAGACTGCAGTCTATAGGGTCGCAGAGAGTTGAACACAGCTGAAGCAACTTTTCACACATACACGCATTAAATGCAACATGATGGGTATTGCCTAAAAGTTCTCTATTTTTTCTAAGTTATTAAATGCTACTTTTTCAACTAGAGGAGAAAGTCTGTTTCTCCATCAGTACCTTCTCCTTTCATATCCCACCCCAAAGAGGAAAAAATAGCATCTGTGTAGAGGCTCAGGACAAGAAATCTATTACTCCAATAACTGGGTTCACAGGTCTCTCTAGCTGACTTTTCAAACCCTCTGTCATCAGTCTGACTGCAGTTTTAGTGTGTTTTGGCCCATTCCACTGGCTTCAGCTCAGCTCATGCTGACACATACTGAGAGGGCTGAATTCAATATTGGGGTAGACAATTTACGAGCACTTATAATCATACACCACCCACATGCAATTAAACCTGAAAAGAAACGATGGATATCCTCTACTGCAATGTGAAAATTCCCGCCCTCCCTGCACCTCACTTTTTCCAGATTACCTTTTCCAAGGCCTGAGTGCTCACAGTCTTGAGCCAGGAAATGGGAGGCTGTTTTTCACAGCCTCAAGCATTCCTTTGATTTCAGTTCTCCTGTGTGAGCAAGCTTTTTCCCCTATGGTCATTCTCCTCTACCCCATCTCACAGTGAGTTCACCAAAAAGAAAAAATTACAAAGAGCTGAAAAATCCTGACCACACACCAGCCACCCTGACACTGAAACAACATAGCTGAGTTAGCAGGCACATTTTTTAATTTGCCCTTGCACTGGAAAACAACAACAATGTAAGGAGGAAATGCTATGGCAGAGACCTACTGGGAATGAGGTATATCTGGAATAAATGACTTTGCTTTCCATCTCCTACTTTATTGTTTTAGGTTTCTTCCAATTTCCATTTTATAAAATGGGTCTGTTGACATGCCATCTAGCTATCCATCAACAGGACTCCCAATAGGCTGACTGTAGCATCATGATTGACAGACATCAGGACAATAGCCTTAAGAAATGGAGGAAGGGAGCTGAGGTTAAAAAGAAAGATACATGAGCCAGAAGAAAGGATGAAGAGACTCCACAGCGAAACCTCAAAGAGAGTCCTGCTGAACGGAGGCTGAAGTGGGTTGAGAAGCAGCTGAGACTGGAAAGCTAAGGAGTCCAGGCATCTCGACAGAACTTGTCCCAGCAGAAATATCTAGTGTAGCAGGGCAAAGGATGTGGGCTTTTCCAGAAAAGACCATGGGAAGATTCTGTAGCAGCAACAGTTAGACTAGCATTGTGACGCTTCCAGATATTTGACAAGGAAACGAGAGGAATCTAGCAAAACCTCATTGAGTTTTCACAGATTTCTAAGCGCAGTGATTCAGGGAAGATACTTGCCAGTGTTGCAAATATCACACTCATTAATCAAACTGCATTGAGCTAACTATAGGGAAATGCTGTGTAACTACAATTTACTTACTTTTTTTTTTTGGTTTCCTAATGCTCCTCTTTATTCACTTAATAATTACGGATTGAGATTTTACCAGTACCACAGAGAAGATTTGTTGTTGTTTAGTCGACGAGTCATGTCTGAATCTTTGTGACCGCATGGACTGTAGCTCACCAGGCTCCTCTGTCCATGGGATTCTCCAGGCAAGAATACTGGAGTGGGTCCCCATTTCCTTCTCCAGGGGATCTTCCCAAACCAGGAATCAAACCCACGTCTCCTGCATCGCAAGTAGATTCTTCACCACTGAGCCACTGGAGAAGCCCTCACAGAGAAGAGAGCAAGGGCTAATTCCATAAAATGGTAAACTCCATGGTGGTAAAGAATTGGCTCGTTCTATATTTTCAGAGCTGAGAACAAAGTAAGTGTTCACTAAATGTTTGTTGAGTAAATAAATGAATGAAGCAAACAAGCACCCTAGTAATGTACTATTGTCCTTATGACCTCTAGAATATTATGGCAAATTTAGTTTGCTACCGTTTGCTAACAGAATGAACAGGGCACACTTTTTTCCAAGTTCAGGGGACTTGGCCTGTGGATGAGGCAGAGGGCAAAATTTCCTAACCTAGAAGAGAGAGAAATTCTTCTTCCCTCCTGCAATGGTTGTTAAATAAATGACCATAGCCCAAGGAAGAGAAGCTGTCTTTGGGTCTTCCCTGCTCTCAACAGATGTGCATAGAACCATGGATAAGCTGGCCTTGATATATTAGGCTGTGAGCTGGGTGAGGGTGGAGAAGGAAGGATTCCCTAGCCTAAACAGAAGAGCATGGCCTTGGGTGTTGTGCCGGCCAGACCCTGGTGAGATAGTGATGGCTCATTCAAGTGGCTGACCAGAGAGTTTCACGAAAGGGCTATTTTCTTTACATTTCTGTTTATTAATTTATTTTTGGCTGCACCGGGTCTTCATTGCTGCACATGGGCTTTTCTCTAATTATGGCAAGTGGGGGCCACTCTTCTTTGTGATACACAGTCTTCTCATTCCAGAGGCTTCTCTCTTGCAGAGCACTGGCTCTAGGCATGCAGGTTCACAGTTCTGGTGCACAGGCATGTGGGATCCTCCCAGACCAGGGATTGAACCCACATCCCCTGCATTGGCAGGCAGATTCTTAACCCCTGGATCACCAGGGAAGTCCAGAAGGGCTATCTTTAAAGAGAGAGCAAAGTTAAGGGAAACCAACAAGAGATGATGTTGGGAGCCTTTAACTTAGAGACTGAAGACACAAGGAGTGGAGGGCTTGCTGAGATCTGACAGTAATTAGAGCTATGGGGAAGGACTACCCAAGAGGCTCCCTGGCCTGAGAAAGAACAAAGTGGCCACTGCTAAACCATAGCCTAGGCAGGAGGAGTTCAGGGAAGGCAGGCTTGGTCTTTCGGTCCCCCGTCTCTCTCCTCTGCCATCACCACTGCAACTAAAAGTCACAGGGCTGGGGAGCCTGGCTAAAAGAGTTTATGGATAAAACTCTGGGTAGTTAAGGGCGGAAGACAGATCTAGAGGGACAGAGAATATCTCATACAGTTTTGTGTCTCAGTATCTACTTTTTCCTTTTATCTGGTTAAAAATCATGTGTCCCCAATATAGGAAGCCCGTAGTTCCTATCAGCAGATATAGCATAGGAAGCTGCTGTGAATTCACTCATACTTCCATGGGAAACATAAGATGTAGGACAACATCAGTCCTCTCGATATAACATAACCATAACACAGGATAAAAAACATGGAGGGAGGGAGAATGGCACAAATCATGGCTTATAGTGCCCCCGCTTTTGTTCTTCATCTCAGGCCAAATTAGAAAACCACAGCTTCCTCCTACTACCCCTTCCCCACCCCTCTATAAGTTCCTTAGCAGGAAATAAGGATCAAACCTTATTTATCCAAAATCTGATTCTATGATTGTCTTGTGTTTATTGGGATGCTGCAACTTCCCATAGGTTAGGGTAATAGAAAAATACCAAGAGGGGCTCCAGTAAGTTCTCTGGGCTTCAGGTATGGCCCTTGTCCCTCCCATCAGTATCAGCAATGCACATTTTCCTTTATGAGCAAGTTCAAACACCCAGGCCAGTAGAGTGGTCCTATCTTTGCCTGGTGGTTTAGCAGCATGCGAGACAGTCAGTCCTAATTTCCAACTGAATGGAATCATGATGGTCCCCTCTCATAGACAGTCTTCCCTTGGGCACTAGAATCTCCAAAATCACCAATACCAAGACTGTGGAGACATGAATCAAAAATTCTTTAAGTGCATTATTAGGTGTAAGGGTGAGAAGAACCTCTTCTACCTTGGCACCTTGATTCCCAGGTCCATGAATTCTGTCAGGAGAGATGTCAGAGAGATGGCACTATTATTTTGACCTCTGGTTTTAGGATACATACCCTAACCATAGCTACAAGGGGCTTCCCCTGTAGCTCAGTCAGTAAAGAATCTGCTACAGTGCAGGAGACCCGGGTTCAATCCCTGAGTCGGGAAGATCCCCTGGTGAAAGAAATGGCAACCCACTCCAGCATTCTTGCCTGGAAAATCCCACCAACAGAGGAGCCTGGTGGACTGCAGTCCATGGGGTCGCAGTCGGACACAGCCAAGCGACTAACACTTACTTACCCTAGCCACACCATTCACAGTCTCCTATAATTACAAGGGAGTCTGTAGTAGTTCATTCCACAAGCATGTGAATGATGGAGTAGTGAATGTAGTGGAAAAGAACCTGTTCTCATACTTTATTTGCATTCAATGAGTTATATAATGGATAAAATAAGGCATCCCATAAGTCTAAGAATGGTGGTGCTGGCAGAAGAATGGGGGCAAGGAAGAAAATACCTTTTTAGAATGTATAGGTATTCTTTGGAGGGAAAATGGCTGCTGCTTTCATGATGAAGGGCTCCTACAATATGGTAATAAGTTGGCCCCTCTAAGAAATGGTGCTATCTCAGAAGCTCAGCATTGATCTCTGCAATTAGAGATATTGAGATATAGACATGAGATGCTGAACAGTTGCAGTAACTAGGTTAGTCTTGATGATGGAGATCACACTGATGAGCCTTGATTTCTGCTGCCATAGCAAATTTGCTTAAGGGGCCCATGGAACAAGCACTTGGAGTTGTACTCTGACTGATAACCACAGGGTGAGTTCATCTTGTCCACCTGATTACCGAGAACCTCTCCACAATGTAATGCTTACTGGTGAGCATTTATATGGTGAAAGAATATTCTGTATCATTATGAAAAATCTGTCCTTGTATAGTTCCCCTTGTCACCAGTATTCATAGCATGTTCTTCTAAAGTGTCTGACCAGCTGGTTAAGTTTTTAGTCATTTCCCAGATAGATATAGATACAAACCTTGAGCCATCTTATGATGGCCTAAGTAAACAAATATATTGCTTAATGTTCTCCCAATTGAAATAATTTCCCTTCACCATGGTCTTGCAGGGCCACCCTAACTGGGACTAAAATGCAGTGTCCATGAACTTGTGCCTGCACATCACAAAGTCAGGCCCAGGTCACATGGTTATAAGGAACTTCACTCATGGCATAGATATGAATTGAGATAGAAGAGGCAGTGCACCAGAAGTGGGTATTGAAAGAGAAAGCAGCTTATTCATGTTGAGGCTGCTTATATGTCTAACTCTTATATGTCATTTCAAGTTGCTGGGTTGCTGTTGTACATTCTCAATTTTGCAAATGGTGGGTCAGATTACATCCAGTTCATTAGGAGCAGCTCAGGGTCACATGGTCACTTGATTTCCCATAGTCAGTATAATGGTTTGAATGGTGACCGTTCAAAAATATATGTCTCCTTATACCTGTGAATGTGAACTTGTTTCACATTTTTTGAAATGTGTCTGGAAAAAGCACTTTTTGCAGATGGAATTTAGCTAAAGATTTTGAGATAGGATCAACCTGAGTTACTGATGCGTGCATGCTAAGTCACTTTAGCTCTGTCCAACTCTTTTGTGACTCCATGGTCTGTATCCTACCAGGCTTCTCTGTCCATGGGATTTCCCAGGCAAGAATACTGCAGTGGGTTGCTATTTCCTTCTCCAAGGGATCTTCCTGATCTAGGGATCAAACACACATCTTTTGTGTCTCCTGCATTGGCAGGCCGGTCGTTTACCATTAGGGCCACCTGGGGTGTGCCCTAAATCCAACAAAAAGTGGTGTTCTCAGAGACAGGAGAGGAGGAGACAGAAGAGATGACGATGCAAAGATAGAGGGAGAGATTAAAGTGATGCAATCACAAGCCAAGGAGCTTCAGGAACAATAGAAGCTGGGCTAGGAAAGGAAGGATTCTCTTCAAGAGCCTTTAGAGCAGGGATCCCCAGCCTCTGGGATCAAATGCCTGGTGATCTGAAGTGGAGCTGATGTAATAATAATAGAAATAAAATGCACAATAAATGTACTAATTATGTGCTTGAATCATCCCGAAACTGCTCCTCTGCCCCCAGTCTGGGAAAAATTGTCTTCCACAAAACCGGGCCTTGGTGCCAAAATGATTGGGGACCACTGAAGGAACCATGGCCCTACTGACACCTTACTTCAGACGTCTAGCCTCCAGAATGGTGAGAGAGCAAATCTCTGTTGTTTTAAGGCACTAAGTTTGTGACCATTTGTTACTACAGCCACCGAAAACTGGCGTGGTCAGGCATTTCGTTTCTACGCGTGCCCATAGCAAGGCAGAAGCCATTTAAAAAGTTAGGTTATCTGCAGAAGGGGTCATGGTTACACTCCAGAACACTAGTGGTCTGCACTGATTCTGCTCATGGGCCTTGATATGACTAGAGAAGAGGGCTGGTTGCCCCAGATAAAGCTGGGATGGGCAATGTGATGAAAGATCAGGGGAACTGGGACATTCTGTTCTCAATCTTCTCTGTATCTGCTTCAGATATTCCTCATCTTATATCTCAGGAATTCCTCTTTTTCCACTTATGCCTTATAGAAAAACAAGCAGTGTTGCATGTTTACTGATGAAGCAACTTGTCTTTCAGTGAATAAGCAATCTGCCCAATGCCGTATAGGTGCTTCCTGCCAAAGCTGAGAGTCACGCCCAGGTAGACTTGAATCCTTAGCATGTGCACCTTCTCTTCCCCCAGGTTGCAAATCCCTAGAAATCTATGTAATGGAGGAAAGGTGGATGGAGATAGTATACATGGTTAGCCACAGATGACTTTCAATCGTATTTGCCCCACAGCTATAGTCAATAAAAGATTCTTTAAAAGCTGTCCTGAGTTAGATCTATTTTCTCTACAGCTATAGAGGGCAAAAGAGTCTCTAAACACTTCCAAAGAGGCTATTCAATCTTTCACCTATGTCCTGAGTTGGGCTTTCAAGGCTAAAGGTAATTCATTCTTTTCTCTCTTTATGCCATCTATCCCAATTTTTAAGTAGTCAGCCCATGGCATGCTCTGTATAATCTAAACCTGACCAGATACCTCATGTCACAGGGACGCATCTCTGCCATCCACCTGTACAGCACCTCATGTGACCACTGTTGATAATTTGAGTAACTATTATTCTACCACATACTAAGATATCCATTTCACCTTGGCAAAGGGATTCTTTGTGCCCTTATCAAATATGTGAGCAACCTAATCACAGAATCCCATTTTGAGGTTCTATTTTCAGGAACAAATCCTGGTTTCGTTTACCGAATCAGCCAGGTTCCCAACAGCAAACAGATGGTAGAGTCAAAGGTCAAAGGCAACAAAAGCAAAAAAAAAAAAAAAACAGTGGGACTACATCAAAAAAAGAGAGAGAGAATTAAATGAAGGGGCATTTCCAAAAGAGGGGACAAAGTTACGTTAAACCAACAAGAAATGATAATATACGGTGGCTAGTAAAAGTAGAATGCTATTAACTACCCTTAGATTCACAGGTACCAGGGTAGGAACTATTTGCTGGAATGTGCAGAAAATGGAATATGTAGAAAAGGCTGTCCAGCAAGAGCTGTGGCTTCATTATAGGAATGCAGCCACTGCAAAGCCCCTGGGACAGGAAAGCAGCCAAGTAGCTAGATCCCTGACACCTTCTTTCCTCAAACCTTGAAGTCTGCTATCGATTCCTCCCACTGGACAAACCCAGTCAGAAGCCAGAAATATGACTTCTGAATCAATAGTGTGTTATTTACTGCCTGACTTAGGGAGCCAAAGTAAGTCATCCCCTGGGCTGACTTATGTATCAATTGTGATGAGTAAGGTATGGTGGAACCAGAGCATCTGGCCCTCCAACTCCTGGTTATTCCCTCTGTGATCACTGAACAGAAGAAAGGAAATGTCATGCCCATCAAGAGTCTAAGTATATGTGCACCTTTACCCTATTAAACTGACTTCCTGGAGCTGGAATGTGCATGGGCTTAAGAGTCAAATACAAGCTGACTCTCAGCTCTGACATTTACAACCTTCATGACAATGGACAAGTTAGTTACCTTGAACATCAGTAGCTCTCTCTATATAATTTGGAATAATATCCACCCTAAGTGTTGCAACTGAACTAAGTGTTGCAAAGAGTAAATGAAATAATGG
Source organism: Neotragus moschatus (assembly GCA_006410615.1). Lineage (NCBI taxonomy): Eukaryota > Metazoa > Chordata > Mammalia > Artiodactyla > Bovidae > Neotragus > Neotragus moschatus. The sequence continues at coordinate 2,766,464 of SJYA01001610.1, forward strand.
AAAGTTGTTAATAGGGCTTTCACACATGGCAAATGGTCTTTAAGTGTTCTTTTCCATATTGACCTTTGTTCTTTTCCATATTGACCTTTCTCTTGTGCAGCTGCAACCACCGTGTAAAACATATTTGTAGCTCATTTTATGAGCGAACACATTCCAATCAGCTTATAAAACAAAAACCTTTAGAACGCAACTTATTTTTAAGTTGAGAAGGGCCTATATTTAGGTAAAATTGGAANCCATATTGACCTTTGTTCTTTTCCATATTGACCTTTCTCTTGTGCAGCTGCAACCACCGTGTAAAACATATTTGTAGCTCATTTTATGAGCGAACACATTCCAATCAGCTTATAAAACAAAAACCTTTAGAACGCAACTTATTTTTAAGTTGAGAAGGGCCTATATTTAGGTAAAATTGGAAGGAATGATTGATAATCCTATTTTTAGAAATGATAGAATCACTCTAACTGGGATAAAGCAAGTTTACTTTATAAGAAATAGACAATTATATGAGGAAAGCTATTTAACAAAGAGAAATAACCTCAAATCTATACATTTACCTTAAGGAAAGTGCTCTGGAAGGTTATCTACAAACTAGTAACACTGGTTAATTCCAGAGACCAGAGTGGGATTGAAGGACTGTGAGAAATGGAAACATTCTCTCACTTCTTTCTCTGTATGGTTCAATATTGCTTAAATATTTCACACTGAACATGCATACTCATTCTGCCTAAGTTTTTAAAACATTTAAGCACACACTGAACCTCCAATTATTTATTATATAAAATAAGGATATAAAAAAATCATCATCCACTATTACTTTTACTTCATAAACCAAAGCACAATTTAAGACACCAAAAATGTAAGAGACATAATTCAAGATAAAGAACAGTTCTTCCTAAGAACAGACAGTGAGCAGTATACACACACACACTCTCTCTCTTTCTTACAAATGTATGCAAAATTATTTGATAAAAATTCACAGCAGATTTTTGAGTCAAAGTGCTCAATGAACTTTGAATTTTCTATATCTCTAGACTGAATACTTTTTAATTTTTCTAAATTTTACTTAATATTTCTATTTTCCAATTAGAAAACATGCTCTTATTTTTTAAAAACTGATGTGTATAAAGCAGAAAATGAAACCCACCTCAAGCCCCTCCACCAAGTGAACCATAATTAAAGTGTGGTATATCATCTTCTGCACTACTTTCTATGAAGATATAAACATATTGGAATAGCTTATTTTAAAGGAAAAGAGTTTATTCAAGCTTTCTATCAATTTGCAGAGTAGAGAGCTACTGATATGTATGTTGTAATGAGCAGTTGAAATGGATGTTGATAATCTTTAGGGAAAATATTTTGGGGGCTCAATTAAGGAGACTGGCTGTTTACAAAATGTTCTTCATAGTTGGACAGGAGGCTTGACTTGAAAACCTTTTTGATTTCGGCAGGCAGTTCATTCCTATGTGTTACGTGTAAGATCTCAGGGTCTTTTCTCAGGATAAAGATTTGTCAAAGCAGAAGTTAAAAGCTAAGAAGAGTCCAGAGGCAGAAAATCAGGAGAATATTTGGAACAGAACTAGATAGGTCAGTGAAGTTATCCCCCAAGGCTAGCCAGAGTCAAAGGGAAGAAACCATGCTCTTGGAGTGGGTACTGGCCCCCATCAGAGAGCCATCTTTGTGGCTGTGTTTGGGGTATAAACATAGTAAATGGAAGTGCTTTCCTCCCTGGAGTCTCCCACCATGTTCTAATTCACTACAGCACACGTCAGGACTAGAAAGCACCTGGAGGGCGGGACTAAGAGGCCTCAGGGAAGCTGGAGCATCGGCTCCTAAATTCCAGAGAATGCTAGCCTTTTCCCAGACTTCAGAATGTGACAGCAGCAAAATCCAAATGTTTTCAAACCCCCAAGTTAGTGTCCCATATTTGGTCACAAACACTGGCCATGTTTGCGTAAACAAATACAGGCAAAGTGGAAGCAATTGGCCTGAACTGGGATATGAATGATCCCTATTAGCTCTCATCATTTATTCATATTTGGCAAATGAACATGTACATTGACTGGGCTGAGATAATCTCAAAGTATATAGTCCGTAGACTTTTACCCTTTAAATATCAAAAATGCTGTTTGTGCTCAATAAGTGAGAAGGGAGGCAGAAAAATAAGTCTTTTAATATGAGTTTGGGCAAGTATATTTTCCTCTCTACAAATGATTTCTTCACAAGGAATGGCAAACACTCACATGACACTGTCCCCCCACCTTAGATAGCGCAGCCGTCATCAGGAGTCAGGATATAACCCCAAATGTCCTTCTCAGCGCTCCAGGCAGCCTCTGTTAGTCAGAGCTGGCCCATATGTTACACAGGTTTGCCATATTTAAACCAAGCAATCTCTGAGATCTCTCCTAGATCCACCCTACTTTTATTCAGTATATTGTTATTCAAGAAAAGCCCGTCAAAGAGGAAAATCTATATCCTTAAAGCAGTGTCCATATCAATATATTTAATCAAAGGTCATGATTAATAGAGAAAGGGGAGCTAATTTTGCCTTTCCTGTGGTCTTACTGTCTCTGGTCCCCTACCTTCTCAGCTGTCTTAGACCCTGAAATTTCTCTCTCCTCTGCCAACTTGTATCATTAAGTGAATTCTGCAGAGAATGCATCCTCTCCCTCCATTCTTTTTCACAGGTGGTCTATGACCTCCCCAGATCTGCTTAACGAACTACAGAGGTTCCTAAGCTTTGAGTTTTGAGGCCAGGAAGTGATAGACCCATAGAAGGGGTGATGGAGACTTCAGTTGACATCAGCGTCAGCACCCTCCCAAAGAGAATGGGTTGGGTGGGAGTCACCATATTGAAACCATCACTGATCATAGGAATACCCAAGGCTTTCTGTAAGCCACAGGGCAGCAAGCTGCACTTCCCTATGTGTGTTCCTTGAACTTTGGCTATTAATTGGTTGCTCAAACAAGTACAATCTCTTCCATGCAAAACTGCATTAAACAACATTAAGAAGATTTCTTTACAAGTCCTGTACAACACTTTTCACACTAATATGTATTTTGAATCATGAAGAGGAGGGCTAGACTGTGCCCCACTTCTCAAATGTATTGGACTCCAGTGCCTTTTTATTAAGGCCTAAGTTGTGAAACTAGTGTTCCACAGGACACACATTGGGAGACAAACTCCTAGCACTCTAAAGAAAGCTTATTCATTTTATACCAATAAGAAATTTTTTAATTAGTCTTCCCCAGAAGATTTATAGGCGAAGCTGGGATAAGCATCCATGTAGTTGAAAGGTAGGCTTTGATCTCTTAATGCAATAAGCCCTGAAGACATTTCCTAAAAATTAGGCAAGAGGTTAGTTCCAGCACATATGTGAAAAAGAGCTTCTTTTTCTTCTGCAGGTCTTGCTCTATGATGTTTAGCAGTGAATACAAATGTTACCAAAGAACACTAGAGCTGAAAGTGACCTGGAGGACACCTGCCCTTATGCCTTCATTTCACAGGTAAAGAAATCATGGCTCAAAGAGAAAATATGACTTACCCAATATCACATAATAGAGCTCAGGTTAGAAATAAGTCTGCTGATGCTTAGTTTCCAGTATAGAACCCAACATACTGCTACCACTAACGCTGAACTATCCAAGACAGAAAAGATGGTTTATTGCAGTCAAGGTAAGCCCTGTGCCAGTGAAAACTTACACAAATTTTATGTAAGTTTCATGTGTGTGTTTGTGTGTGTGTGTGTAGATATAGATCACTATTTTAAGTCCTGAAGGGGAGATCTGAGGATAGGAGTTAGGGAAATAATGGAGAGTTATAAACAACTATCATGTACCCTAAAACATCTTCTAAAGAAGTGAAAGGGAAAATCTCAGTCAAGATGTTCAGAAGAAAATCTGACTTGTCACTCTCAATAGTCAGTGGTTCTCCATCCTGGCTGCATGCTGAATCCCATAGAGATTTTTTCAAAACATCCGTGCTTGGGGTGTGGCCCAGACACTGGCAGCTTTTGACAACCTCACAGGTGATTTAACTGGGGAGCGAGAGGTGAGAAATACTCACTAAACACAGGAAATCCAAGGCAAATTCTCTTCACTCCTACATCATCCAGCCTCGGAGTCTACTGGTGGAATGTCCAGCAGAGAGGTTTTCCAGACGTTCTTTCACAGCTGAGGCTTGCTCACAGCCTCACCCTGAGCCTGGAGCTGGAGCCAGTTAACTCTCAGCTTCCTCCTGACTTCTAGCTGCCCCCAGGCTGCCTTATTGGCTTCCATATCCCTCTTACCATTTGTTGTCAATCCCAAAACCTGGGGAAGCTAAAGTGAAATCCTTCTATGTGTTTATGTGGCAACAAGCTCGGAGTCTATGCTGAAAAAATGTCCTTGGCCTTTGACAAATCCGCCGTGGAGGTGCCTCCGTCTGTTTTTAAATAGGCCGTAAACGAGCTGGGAAACCAGTGCCCGCCACCCGGAGCCAGTCTGCTGAATCAGCCCATAGGAGCAGAGGGAGACTGGAGTGACTCAAATGCAAGGGTGTTTCTGACATTTTTTGGTATCATTTAGCTTCAGAGGAATGCAGACCATTTAAGGGAGGTGTTTGGTTTTGACTGTAGAGAATAGGTCAAATGGAGATTGATTTGTAAGACTGATGCTTTCATTTTTCTGGCATATGTGAACTACAATGATGAAGCCTGGTGTATGGAAAGGATTCAAGGGTTTATGATGTTCATTTGAAGAAATTTTCTCATTATTAAGAGACTAATATGTTACTCACCTTAAAAAGTCCTGGAGGAGAGCTTAGGGCTAGATCTTTGAGACCTCAGGGAGGCGTCTAAAAAGCAAAGAAAAATATAGCCTCATTTTTACATGTAAAGAGAAGAGAAAAATAATTTTTCTAAAATAATACAAATGCATATTTAGAAGGCTTATCTATGCTATGATCAAAAGAAGCAAAGTGATGAACTGTCGTGAAAATTCAGTAATAATTAACAGGAAGGATGTGACAAGACAGCCCTCCTATGAGAAGAGATGAAAAATGTAAAATTATCTCTTACCATGGATTCTGCCCACAAGTGGAAGGCTTGCTATGTTTCAGTTCAGCTCAGTCACTCAGTCATGTCCAACTCTTTGCGACCCCATGAATTGCAGCATGCAAGGCCTCCCTGTCCATCACCAACTCCCAGAGTTCACCCAAACTCACATCCATCAAGTTGGTGATGCCATCCAGCCATCTCATCCTCTGTCATCCCCTTCTCCTCCTGCCCCCAATGCCTCCCANAAAATTATTCCTGAGTAAACTATAAATAGAAAATAACTACAATGTACAACACTTTATAATGACTTAAAATGGCTATTTACATTTAGAATATGTATTTTAAATATTATCAAAACAGAACATAAAAATAATATATAAACTTTATTAATTATATGTACATAATTTATACATAAATGTTAAGGATTTCCAAACCCCCCCCCACCGTGGTTATAAGGACACCTCTGATAAACTTTTTTATAATTAGCTGACACACATTCATATAATAATTAATTTTATTAACCTAAAAAATAAGTGAAATATAACCCCAAATAATCACCATCCACTTAGAAAAACAGTTAAAATACTGTCTGCTGTGTAGTCAACTATTTATTGAACACGTCCTATTTTCCAGCACCACCCTACAGAAATTAAAAAAAAAAAAAATCCTTCATCTCTTTCCTAGTTGTCTCCCTAAGGTCATTACCATGTGTGTGTGCTCAGTCGCATCCAGCTCTTTGCAACTCCATGGGCTATAGCCTGTCAGGCTGCTCTGTCCAAGGAATTTTTTAGGCAAGAATACTGGTGTGGGTTGCCAATTCCTACTTCAGGGGATCTTTCCAACCCAGGGATCAACCTGCATCTCCTGCATTGGCAGGCAGATTCTTTATCATTGCACCACCTGGAAAGCCATAGTCATCACTACCTATCTATAATTTCTTTTAATAAAATACTTGTAAGTGGGAAGGTATAATAATAAGTATTATTCTATTATTCTGGAATTTTAAAATGATACATGCACACATTTAAAGGTTATACATTTTAAATAGATACAAACTGTTAATTCCTACAAAAATATTTTTTAAAATTAACCTCATTGAAATTTTTGGTNTTGCACCACCTGGAAAGCCATAGTCATCACTACCTATCTATAATTTCTTTTAATAAAATACTTGTAAGTGGGAAGGTATAATAATAAGTATTATTCTATTATTCTGGAATTTTAAAATGATACATGCACACATTTAAAGGTTATACATTTTAAATAGATACAAACTGTTAATTCCTACAAAAATATTTTTTAAAATTAACCTCATTGAAATTTTTGGTTTATAAAAATAACTTTAATTGCAGGGTGTCAAGAAGTTTAAATAACTATGTATTATGATGGTCAGCTACATTTAAGATACATATTCTTTCAAGTTTAAAGTACCTCTCCTAAGAATTAGGCTAATGGTTGATTCCTTATGTTAGTTAAACTGGAATAAAACCTAACAGGAGTATTTTCCAGTAAAGTACAAAAAATATTAGTCACTCAGTCATGTCCAACTCTTTGTGACCCCATGGACTGTAGACCTCCAGGCTCCTCTGTTGATGGGATTCTCCAGGCAAGAATACTGGAGTGGGTTGCCATTACCTTCTCCAGGGATCTTCTTCTGGGGCCCCTATAATTCGAATGTTGTTGCATTTGATATTGTCCCAGAAGTCTCTGAGACTATCCTCAGTTCTTTTCATTCTTTTTACTTTATTCTGCTCTTCAGAATTTATTTCCACCATTTTATCTTCCAGCTCACTGATTCATTCTTCTGCTTCAGATATTCTGATATTGATTCCTTTATGGCAGAAAGTGAAGAGGAACTAAAGAGCCTCTTGATGAAAGTGAAAAAGGAGAGTGAAAAAGTTGGCTTAAAGATCAACATTCAGAAAACGAAGATCATGGCATCCAGTCCCATCACTTCATGGGAAATAGATGGGGAAACAGTGTCAGACTTTATTTGGGGGGGCTCCAAAATCACTGCAGATGGTGACTGCAGCCATGAAATCAAAAGACGCTTACTCCTTGGAAGAAAAGTTATGACTAACCTAGATAGCATATTCAAAAGCAGAGATATTACTTTGCCAACTAAGGTCCGTCTAGTCAAGGCTATGATTTTTCCAGTAGCTATGTATGGATGTGAGAGTTGGACTGTGAAGAAGGCTGAGGGCCGAAGAATTGATGCTTTTGAAGTGTGGTGTTGGAGAAGACTCTTGAGAGTCCCTTGGACTGCAAGGAGATCCAACTAGTCCATTCTGAAGGAGATCGGCCC
>SJYA01001610.1:2778007-2887336 GCA_006410615.1 Neotragus moschatus
GGTGTTGGAGAAGACTCTTGAGAGTCCCTTGGACTGCAAGGAGATCCAACTAGTCCATTCTGAAGGAGATCGGCCCTGGGATTTTTTTGGAAGGAATGATGCTAAAGCTGAAGCTCCAGTACTTTGGCCACCTCATGCAAAGCGTTGACTCATTGGAAAAGACTCTGATGCTGGGAGGGATTGGGGACAGGAGGAGAAGGGAATGACCAAGGATGAGATGGCTGGATGACATCGATGGCTGTGAGTCTGGGTGAACTCCGGGAGTTGGTGATGGACAGGGAGGCCTGGCGTGCTGCGATTCATGGGGTCATGAAGAGTCGGACACGACTGAGAGACTGAACTGAACTGAGAGTATTTTTAATTTCAGTCATTGTGTTGTTTGTCTTTGTATGTTTATTCTTTAATTCTTCTATGTCTTTGTTAATTTATTCTTGCATTTTCTCCATTTTGTTTTCAAGGTTTTTGATCATCTTTACTATCATTATTCTCAATTCTTTTTCAGGTAGTTTTCCTATTTCCTCTTCATTTATTTGGATTTCTGTATTTCTAGTTTGTTCCTTCTTTTGTGTAGTATTTATCTGCCTTTTCATCATTTTTTTTTTAACCCAGACTTCAAGATTGAATTCTTTCTTCCTTTTGGTTTTTGCCTTCCTAAGTTTGGTCCATTGGCTTGGTTAAGCTTTATATAAGGTGAGATTTGTGCTGAGTTTTTGTTTGTTTATTTTTCCTCTGATGGGCAAGACTGAGTGAGGTGGTAATTCTGTCTGCTGATAATTGGGTTTGTATTTTTGTTTTGTTTGTTGTTTAGATGAGGCATGCTGCACAGGGTGCTACTGGTGTTTGGGTGATACATTCTAGCATTCAAGTGGTTTCCTTTGTGTGAGTTCTCACTATTTGATATTCCCTAGGGTTAGCTCTCTGGTAGTCTAGGGTATTGGAGTCAGTGCTCCCACTCCAAAGGCTCAGGGATNTGTTTGTTGTTTAGATGAGGCATGCTGCACAGGGTGCTACTGGTGTTTGGGTGATACATTCTAGCATTCAAGTGGTTTCCTTTGTGTGAGTTCTCACTATTTGATATTCCCTAGGGTTAGCTCTCTGGTAGTCTAGGGTATTGGAGTCAGTGCTCCCACTCCAAAGGCTCAGGGATTGATCTCTGGTCAGGAATGAAGATTCCACAAGTGGTTTGTTATGGCATTAAGTGAAATTAAAACAAATATCCAAAAACGAGAAACCAAAGATGAACCCCAGACAAACGGCAGTTACAAAATCAGGCAAATAATTATTAAAATAATGGAATATACACATATACATTTATACCCATGAGCAAAGTGAAAACAGCCCAACAAAAATACAGTAGAATGACCTGGGGAACAAAGGAAATAAAAAATTATATTTACCAGTTAACAAAGCTAACTAAAGCACAAACTGGAAAACAAAACTAAAGCAAGGTGTCAAGTAGGGAATAAAGCAATGAAAACAAAACTAGCAAACATGTTGAGCAGAAAGAAAAGAAAGAAAGAATAGACATGTAAAGTTAAATAGAGGGTAGATGAAGAAAATTTATATACATTAAAGATTAACTGCAAGGGGAAAAGAACAGGAGGAAAGGCAAACAAAGAAATAAATGTAGAAAAGTATAATAAGCTTTTTAAAAAGTAAAATTATAAAAAAGAGAAAAAAAAACGGAAGCAAGAAAAAAGGATAAAAAAAAAAAAAGGAAAACTCCACAGAACTGCAGAAGCCCAATGTAAAGGCAGAGGTTTATAATAACAATAAAAAGTGTGACTGAATATACACATATACATATACACCCATAAGCAAAATCAAAACTGTCCAACAAAGATAAAGTACAGTAGTTTGACCCAGTGAATAATGGAAACCAAAAATCACACCTACCAGAAAAAAACTAACTAAAGCACAAACAGAAAGCAAAACTAGAGCAAAGTGCCAATTTGGGAATAAAGGAATGAAAATAAAACTAACAAATATGTTGAGAGGAAAGGAAAGAAAGAATAGATATTCAAAGTTAAATAGAGGTAGATAAAGAAGATTTACATACATTAAAGATTAACTGCAAGGGGGAAGAACAGTAGGAAAAGCAAAGAAAGGGATAAATGTAGAAAAAATAACAATAGGTTTAAAAAATTAAAATTAAAAAAAAGAAAAAACAAAAAAAGGAAAACTCCACAAAACTGTAAAAGCCTAACATAGAAGCAGAGGTTTATAACAGTAATTTTTAAAAAATGTGACTGAGGAAAAAACAAAGTTCAAAAGCTTAATTAGATTTCATAGTGCCAATAAAATTGACAACTATACCAGAGGGGAAGGAAAAGAATCTCCAGAGCAAGTCAAAACATAAGAATAACAAATGTTTTTCTTGAGTCACTGCTATCAGAGTCCTTTCCCTTGCTGGGAGTCACAGTCCACCTCACCTCCCTATAACGCCCTCCAACATTGTGCAGGTCTCTGGACCTGCTGTGGGGCAGCTCAGATTCTAATCTGGTCCTACTCCTATGTGTTCTTGCTTCCAATGTCCTCAGATATCAGAACTAGTGCATTTTCTTTTGTGGGCGCTCTCAGTGACCTTTTATGTATTTCACAGAGACAGTCTGCCTAGTTGATCAGTGGATTTAATCTGCAGCTTGTATAGCTGGTGGGAAGGTTTTGGGTCTTCTTCCTTAGCCACACTGCCCTTGGGTTTCAATTGTGGTTTTATTTCTACCTCTGCACATGACTCGTCCACTGGGGTTTGCCCCTGAGGTTACCCTGGAGGACTTGGGTCTGCCCCAGTGAGGGCCAGGTGTGGAGGTGGTGCAGCTGCTCATGTTGCAGGGGTTCTGGCAGCACCAGGTACTCAGGGGAGTTGGCGGCTAAGGCGGCAGAAAATATAGTGCTCTAGAAGATATGGCAACCAGTATTGGCCAGTACACTCCAGTATTCTTACCTGGAGAACCCCGCTCCCTGAACAGAGAAGTCTGGCAGGCCACAGTCTACAGGGTCGAAAAGAGTCAGACAATACCGAAGTGACCCTGCATTAAAAGGCACAAGACATTTTTTGCCTGTGGTTGCTCTGTCCCAGGGAGAGTTGAGCATGAAGGTGGCATAGCTGCTTGGCTTGCAGGGACCCTGGCAGCACCAATTATTCAGGGACACAAACTGCCTCTGCCCCAGGAGTTATGGCCCTATCCTTTTTTTTTTTTTTTTTTTCCTGAGCCTCCTGTATCTGGTGATCAGAAGGACTCTTTGGCCAGTCTTTCTCTGTGGCTCCCCCATTCGGGCACTTAGAGGGCTCCCTTGCCTGAGGTCCTTCTCTGTTGTTCTGCACAGGCACATAGAGGAGCCCCCTGTGGATGGGGTCCTACTGTGTAGCTCGCAGCATCAGGTGCTTAAAGGAACACCCTGCGTGGGGTCCTGCTCTGTAGTTCGGTGCATCAGGCGTTCCATGGGCCAGCCTCTTTATTTCTCAGCTGCCGATACTGGCGTGTGGGGGGAGAAAGGCTATGGTGATGACTCTAACCCCTACATGTGACTCAGCAGTATCACCTGGCTTTCCTCCACAGGCCTTTCCTATCATACTCTCCTCCCTCACCTCTCCTTCAAGCCATCTCTCTGCAGTCAACAGCAGCCCTCGCCCTGGGATTGCTCCACACTCCCCAAACTCCAGCTCCTAGCTGCTGCACATTCCAGGGAACACTCACCCCTGTCCAACTTATGTATGGCTGCGGCAAGGACTGACTGATTTTCATTCCATTTAGGTTGCCACAGAGCAGCTATGTCACTCTCAGCCATAAATGTTTCTCCTGTGACTCAGACAATTGCCCCAGTGTGGGGATTGGACCCATGCTTCAATTCCCCCACCTGCCGAGGGCAGGTCCAGTCCCACTAACACCCCTGATTTTCCCCCAGTTCCTTCCTCCTACCAAGTTTTGCATGATGCTGTGTGTTCTTTTCCACTGGTCAGGTACTCTGTCCACTCTCAGCTGGTGTTCTGCACGTACTTCTGTCTGAAGGTGTATTCCTGATGTATCCGTGGAGAGAGATGTACTCCATGTCCACCTCCTCCTCCGCCATCTTGCTCTCCTCTCCTTAAATCCATTTTAAGTTTATTTTTGTGTATGGTATTGGGAAAGTGGAGAAAATTCACTTTTATTGAGCACTCGTACATGAGCATGCGCTATGCTAGGCGCTTTAAACATATAACCATTTAGTTCTCAAAGTAAAGATACCCAAATCCACAACCCCATATGGCTAGTGTCGTTGCTACCCATTTCTAGAAGAAGTAACAGTGTTCTAGAGGGTCTAAGCAATTTGCTGAAGGTAGCAGAGCACAGAAGTAGAAGTGCTAGGAAGTGATGGAGGTATTGAGTGTAATCAAAGGCAAAAATGAAGAGACCTGATTTGAACTTAGAGATTTGTATTTTCATTCCAACATCTATGGACAGCTTCCTTTTCCCATCTCACAATTCAATTACATCATAATTTGAGTTAAAAGTATCCTTAGAAAAATATCCAATACTCTCCTTTATGAGGAAACAGAAGCTAAGAAAGGTGAGCTTGTGTGAGTGCCAGAGGTCATACCCTGCGAGGAGCAGAGCTCAAAAGCCACCTACCATGTTACTGATGCATGTGCCAGCCTGACAAGGGTCTGGGTAAATAGAAGCAGGAATATGCACTGTCTCTAGGCAGTTGTAGGAAGAGTTCAGTTTCCTGTAAGTTGTCTGACCCACCCCTTGTTAGAAATGCAGAAATGTCTGCCAGGTCCAAATCCTCATAGACTCCTCCCCCCTCTTTCTGGCTGTTGAGGAAGTTTGGACAGGGGGCAGAGTGTGCCATTCCCTGTTTGATTCCTCTTCTTTCCCCTGAGCCAGATGGAGAAAGGACTCATCAAAAACAGAGTGGGCCACAGGAACCCACAGCTCTTCACCTCCATACCTGCCTTAGACCAGTGGGAAAGAGGCAGAGGAGAGACATCTCTAGCAGTTGTGGCTGTCTTCTCAGGATTACAAATCAAGTGCTGTCAAGAAACAAGACTCAGTAGGTGTGTAACATCTATTATTAGTCAAAGGCAGATTGACAATGCACCGTGGGTGTCTGTGTTCTTGGGTTCCCAACATCTAAGTTTAGAATGAAAGAAATGGAAAGAAATGGACCAGAGGCCTGATGGAGAGTCAGAGCAGATCTCCTGACTTTGTCTCTCACTAGTGTCTCTGGTTTTCAAATGAGGAATAGACAAATCACTCTTTACCATGGGAGGGAGGGGCCCCAGTCTCTACTGCTTTTGAAGGCAAGCTGCTAATGACTCTTGAGGCCAGTGAGACTAGCAAATAGTACATGGGTTAATTTTCTTCAGCCCAAATGTCAGTTTCTACCAGATCTCACTCCCTGGAACTTGACCAACAATGCTGCCATTGACAAAGACTACTCTAAATGGCCACTGGTCCCCTTCCAAATATATACACAGAGAGAAAGAGAGAAACACACACACACACACACACACACACACACACACACCCCATCTATGAGGTAAGACTGAGCATGCTACATTAAAATAATTAAAGCTTTCTTAATCTTGTCATCTAAAACTACTATTAATAAAACTCCTGAAATTCCTGTTAAATAATAAAGACCATGTAGACAGTTTCATTTGCAGCCAAGTCTGAAACATTAAAATGGACTCTCATCCAGTTTTTTCTTTTCCCCTTGGGGGCTTATTCTTCTCGGCAGTATTACAAGTCTCCTACCAACTAAATGAAGATGTTTAATCAACCTGCCAGCCAACTCCACTAGCAGTAAGTACAGAAACAGGATATACTGCATTAAAGCCAAGAGTTCTTTCCTTTTCCTAAATTTAGAAGTGAGAACCAGATCAGCCAAAAAAATAAACTTCTACCAGTCAAATTCCAATTTCCAGCTCTGCCCTAATTCAGAATGGACTTGCATCACATAGTTATTATTCAATAAGTTGAACCATATAGAAAGTCTAGCTCAGAGCTCCCAACTACTATACTGAAGTTAGCTGATGAATGGAAAAACCTCTATGTAGTCTCTAACTATTATTACACACTACTCAGGGTACTTTCAATGGGGAAAGGATATGTACTTTGATGGCCCTGAGCCACCCACACCCTGTCCCGCTGGGTGCCATCACTGGGGCCTGGATGAGAGTGACCAAAGCTAAGGAGAATAAATAACATCTTCCTATAATATGGAGAGAGACTCACTGACTTTTGCCATTCAGATAAAAACTAGTTATCAACCACCTCCAGAGTTAGTTTTCAATAAAAGTTTTAAGTCTGACCCAGGATGATCTAGATAACCACCTGTTTCTCACGTCTTACTGTATCAGGTAAATTTTTTCTAGAGTTTTCCTCAGATCTCAGTCTCTTTGGATCTCAGTTTCAATGTCATTCAGTGGGAAATCTCTTACCAAACCACATGTTGGAGACCATCTAATAAAATACTGTGTTTTTCTCAAGACCATGTTTCTCAAGGTATGTAGTGCGTAATTGTTTTTACTCAAAATCACCAATAAACAGTATCCAAGATCATCAACTTACTCAAATATTTGGAGGAACATTTATTTTTGTATGAAAATAATTACAAATATGTACTTTGATGTGGAAACAGAGTGTTTACGACTGTCAAGACAAAAATGAATATTACAGAGGAATTTATAATGGGTCACTTTGAGGCTGTGCAGCAAACACCCTGGGGAGAATGTCCACTCTTGTATGATGGAGGGAGATGATGGTGGGGCTTTGGGGAAAGGCTGGAGAGCATGTCTACTCTTTTCTGCCATGTAGAGTACTGCAGTGGAGATATACCTGAAATCCTGATGACACACTTAATAGTAAGGATACTTCAGAGGAAGGAAATGCTGGCTTCATGAAAGCCCTGCAGCAATGTTTCCAGAGAGTGCTCCATTTACCCCTAGTTGTATAGATAAGCACTCACATTTCAGTGCATTTGGATGTTTATCCTCTTTTTATGGCACGTTATGTACATGTTCTGAATTTTCTTAATTTTTTTTTTCTTTCAAACTAAAAGAAATGAATTAAGCTAAAGGAAAAAGGATTACATATTAGTACATGTGGTAATAGATACAGTAAATGAAGGTGGTAGGTAAATGACTGAACCTATACAACCTAAATCCATCTCTACCTTTGTAATATCTCTCTACTCAAGAACATAAAGAAATGCCATACTGGAGCAGCCCCATAATCCTTCTATTAGATCAAAATCGGCCCCAACAATACTTCTTCCCTCATAAATTTATTGAGCAGTAAAGTGAAAGTGAAAGTGAAGTCGCTCAGTCGTGTCTGACTCTTTGCGACCCCATGGACTGTAGCCCACAGGCCCCTCCCTCCATGAGATTCTCCAGGCAAGAGTACTGGAGTGGGTTGCCATTTCCTTCTCCAGGGGATCTTCCCAACCCAGGGATCAAACCGGGTCTTCCGAACTCCAGGCAGACACTTTAACCTCTGAGCCACCAGGGATTTCCCTCTTTCACATACTATAGATAGCCTTACTTAAAGGGGAAGGATTGGGGGCAGGAGGAGAAGGGAACGACCGAGGATGAGATGGCTGGATGGCATCACTGACTCGATGGACATGAGTTTGAGTGAACTCCAGGAGTTGGTGATGGACAGGGAGGCCTGGCGTGCTACGATTCATGGGGTCGCAAAGAGTTAGACATGACTAAGCAACTGAACTGAACTGAAAGGAGATACAAGCCAAGTGAGAAGATATACTCATCCCAAACCACTGCAATGCAAGGTCATCATTGTCATGATAAATGAACCCAAAATGTTCAAGGAGAGAGTGGATGCAACAACCAATAACAGTGCTGGATTTGGGTCAGAAAAGGCTTTACAGAAGAGGTGATAATTGAGTTGAAGCTTAAAGGGGAATAGAAATTTGCAAAGAGCATTGAATGAGAAAGCATGGCTTCCTTCCATAAAAACAATCCCAAATTTATTTAATGGATAAAACAAAGATATGCAGATTACTTTAAAAGTTCTTGCTTTTGGTTTCAGAATAGATTAGCTTTGCACATCTGGTCAATACTTTAGGGGTCTAGAGGGCCCTCTTGGTAGCTCTACAAATAAACCCATTGGCAAGGAGCTCTAGGGGAGACACCACCTTAACAGGAGGTTTTCCCCTTAAACATGATACGCGGTAACCCCCCGCCCACACGAAAGAGCATCCACAAAGTACATCCTTATTTCTCACTAAAGATTTGCTCAGTACCAAAAAGATTAAGAGATTAAGCCTTCCTTAATGACTTCCTCCTCAGAAACAATAACAGATAGAATGAGTTCTTTTTCCAAAGACCCTTGGAAAAAGTTTCTTGTGAACCCCAAGAGTTGGAGAAATCAAATGAGTTTGAATACTGTCCTTATCACTTTGGGGAGGGGGAGGGGATCAAAGCTGCCTCCTTCTTTCCCAGATCTCTTACTGAAGGTCAGACACCAGCATTTTATGTTTCTACATTTCTTTCATTTTTGCAGTGGCTACCTTAAAGACATGATAACAGTGGGACCTCTGATGACTTAAGCCCACCTCATTATAATTCTCCAAAGAGAGACCTCCTTTCCAGGAATGATCCCTAAAGAAATTCCTATGATATGGACATATAAATCTGGGTTATTGACCTGGCACCCAACTCTACCTGTCACTGACTTTAACCTGATGTTAAGCAGCTCACAAATTGAAAACTCATTTAGACCTTCTCTAGACATCTTTGTTCTCTGTGTATGAAAGATATCAGAGAATAGTCTAAATTATCAGTCCTGATAGCCAGTCACAACCCCACCCACTATAACCATGCCCAGTGAATATCTGCAAAATTATGAGCCAGGAAGCAGCTAGAAATGCCTCTTTGGACACAGCCATCTGTATCCACCTACTGTCTTCCTTACTAGATGTCCAGCTCTTCATCATCCTTAGCCTCTACACCAGAATCATGTGCTTGCTCCTTGGTGGAGAAGTTATGACCAACCTAGACAACATATTAAAAAGCAGAGATTACTTTGCCCAAAAAGGTCCATCTAGTCAAAGCTATGGTTTTTCCAGTAGTCATGTATGGATGTGAGAGTTGGACTATAAAGAAAGCTGAGTGCTGAAGAATTGGTGTTTTGAACTGTAGTGTTGGAGAAGACTCTTGAGAGTTCCTTGGACTGCAAGGAGATCCAATCAGTCAATCCTAAAGGAGATCAGTCCTGAATATTCATTGGAAGGACTGATGCTGAAGCTGAAACTCCAATGCTTTGGCCACCTGATGTGAAGACTCTGATGCTAGGAAAGATTGAAGGTGGGAGGAGAAGGGGATGACAGAGGGTGAGGTGGTTGGATGGCATCACCAACTCAATGGACATGAGTTTGAGTAAACTCCAGGAGTTGATGATGGACAGGGAGGCCTGGTGTGCTGTAGTCCATGGGATCGCAAAGAGTCAGACATGACTGACTGAATTGAACTGATCAATTGTAGAGAAAATTAAATTAAAATATAAAGGTATTGTAGAAATCACTGATCATTTAGTAATCCCTGTCTAAATGGTAGCTGGTATTTATTCAAGGTGACATAATGGGAGTCTCAGCCAAAATATGAACTCGGGTCTGTGAAATGCCATTTCCTCTTCACAGCACAAGGATTACAGACCAAAGAATTTCAAAAAAGGAATGATGACCTAAACTGAGAAATTCAGAGAAGACTTTAAATCTAGAGAGATAATAGGTTAGCTGGATTTCAAAGAAAAGACTGCAGTTAAGTAAGAAGACTTGGGGGCTGGGCTAAGACCAGAAATGTTTCTTTCTGACATTCATCATCAGCAATGATCTTTTAATTGTTCTTTAATACACAGCTGCTAACTTTAGCATGACATTAAGTGGCCTCTGAGCAAGAGCAGAGAACAAAAATTAGGATGGCAAGTCCACCAGTCCCAATTCCAAATCCCTCTGTTAGATCTATCAACAGAGCAGACATTTATTCTCAAGTGCTGGTCATTCTGAGCCAGGCCAAAGCAAAGGGCAAGGTGTGGCCACACTTCCCTGTGGGGCAGACATGGAGAACAGAGCCCTTGGAAACTCTTGACATCTCTAAGGCTGAGTGAAAAAGGCACATCTTGGAACATGTCTGCCCTCGCAGCCACCTTCCAAGGTGCCCGAACCACACCTCTGACTTGATGAACTCCACATGTGGCCACCGCTATTTATAGTATCAGCCCGTGTGTGTTTTGTTAAAGCCTGAGGATCGTATTTCTTAGCTTTGCAAATTTATTTCTTACAATCGGTCCATTACATTTTGCCTCCCTTTCCTCCTCTACCACATTCTTGGAAATCCACAGTCAACTACACAAACAAATATACGGGATTATCCAAATATTTGAAGCCATTATTTTCTTGCCCTGTTTTTCTTATGTTCCCATACGTGTGAATTGCTATAGCATCACCCTTCCTAGAAACGTAGATCTGACAGAAGATTCATTCAGCTGAAGGGGAGGGAAGAAGAGGCCTAGGATCTTGGCAAGCTTCTCATAAAACCCTTGCTCCTAAGTGAAAACCAATCCCCACAGGGAAGCAAGAAAAATCTTCAGGAAAAACAAAACAAAATTACAAACAAAATAGAAGCTAAAGGAAAACAGACTAATCAAGAAATGAAAAAAAATTGAGCCGGATCTCTATACTACACCAAAGAAGTAAAATCTAAATTAAACAATAAAAAGAAATGAAACATTTGCCTGCTGTTGTTGAAGTGAAAATGAAGGATGCAGTCTGATGAGGCAAGAGAGAAAGGAGCCAAGTCTGAGGACTACAGTAGACCATGTCTTATGAGTGACCCTGCCTCCGTTCTTCTACCAGCCAAAGGAATAATTTTATCAACAATTTGGTAAATGCAGGTATTTTAGAGGGGCTTCCCAGGTGGCACAGTGGTAAAGGATCTGTCTGTCGATGCAGGAGACACAGGAGATGTGGGTTCTATCCTTGGGTTGGGAAGATCCCCTGAAGAAAGACATGGGAACCCACTCCAGTATTTTTGCCTGGAGAATCCCATGGACAGAGGAGCCTGGAGAGATACAGTCCGTGGGGTCACAGAGAGTCGATCATGACTCAGTGACCGAGCACACGCAAAAGTATTTTAGGAGCTCTAGAAACCCATGTCTCAGGAGGAAAACTCACTTCATCCCACTTTGTAAAACATACTGAGATGAGTACAAATACTTTAAGATATGAAACCATATGCTGATTATTTATTTTTCTGTAAAATCAGAGAATAGTATGATACTGGATCATGGCTTGACTGTTAGCTGTCAAACTTCTCTAAGTTGGGCTGGGGTGAGTTTATGGACCTATCATACAAAGCATGCTAAATGGTGACTTAAAGTCACTGTCCTGTCTTAGACATTTTAAATTATTTCTTTACCCATGTTGGGTGTTAGTAGAGTTGGTTCCTAAAGAAAACTACTCCCTGATCTTGATTCTCCTTGTCAGAACTGTGTGCTCTCTTTAATATCCTTGGTCATGGTTATCTATTTTTTCATAATAACTTTGCTAATGTGTTATGAAAGATTTAAATTTGGAGTAAGTAGGCTATACAGCGTGTATGATGTTAATCATTAACTAGTGGAGCTTACATTCCATATAGATTGTTCATATCTGCTCACTAATCCTCAAACACAAGTCAGTACAATTTCAACTTTTAAAAAATCCCAGTCCAAATAAGGCTTAATTTCCTCTATGTCCTTGTGTTAATAGAATATAAAGAATAGGATTTCCTGGAAGAAAATAAATTCTTAACCTAATGATCAGAAAACCAAGTTTTTATTTTCATTTGGTTTTGATTTATGCTAACATTAACTGAAAATTTTCTTTGTTCTAAGCATGAGTGACTTTTCTGAGTTAATTCATGTGAAAATCCTGTTAGCTATTATCCCAGGTTATAATAAAATGGGGCTTAGGTAGCTAGAGTAACTCACCCACGGTCACACAGACACTGGACAGCTAAGCATGAGCCATATTCAGGAGAGCCTGAGTTTGTAACCCCTTCCCACCTGTGGCACAGAGTTCACATTTCTGGCTGCTATAAGGATAGAGTTGTGCGTTCATAGCAGCTCCTAACTCTTTGAGCATAAAACTAAATGACTCCTTTTCCCTGAAGCCCCTGTTAATGACCCTTACTCTTTGCAGTGATCCCATGATGCTGGCCATCATCCCTGCCTCTCTCTGAGTATTCGCCAACCGCCACATCCTAACAGCTCAGTCTCACTGCACGCATCTCCACAGTTTCCTCCATCCACCCCCTTCGCTTCATTCTTCCCCCTGCTCTACAGCAGGCTCTCCTAAGTCCTCACCTGGACCATTGCAACAGCTCCTACCTTTGAGAAAAGTCTCTGGGTCTCAAGAGACACAGACTTACCTCCAAGTAGGCAAGGCAACAGAGAACTTGACTAGAAAGATGCTGGGTCACTCACCAACAAAAGGCTGATGTCATCTTTGGGCCTTGGAGAAACCTGGAAACAAGAAACGTGAATGCTCCCTCCCATGCCTCCCACTTTGTCTCTGCTTCTCTGCCTGACACCATCATCCTCTTCGTGGATATGGCAGCCCCTACATGTTGAGAAACACTACCATCTATGGTGCCTAAGAGCGCCAGCCTCAGCTTATACAGCGCAAACAGACACCTCATTCTCAGAATCTGTTTGGAAAAGAGGAAAAAATGTATCTCAGAGAAGCATACCTCTTGATCAGTCAGCCGTGGCCAAGAAGGGTCAGGTAAGGACTTAGAAATGTGTTTGAACTGGAAAAGAGACAGTTCCCACAACAGGCTACATGCTTTTCCAACCACTGTGGGTTTACCCTTGCTACTCTCTCCCCACAGCCATCATACGCAAATCCCTACAGGTTCTCCAGGGCCATCTTAAATGTTGTTCTGTCACCTCCAGGAGGCCTCTCTTCTTTGAACCCCCTACTCCTTCCCAGCTGTTGTTTTCCTCTTAGAACCTTTTCAGTACTGACCTTGCATTAAGGATAATGTAGGCGAGTTTTCTGGCCCAGATAAATTCCTAGAGGGGAGCAGTTAGATTCTATCATATTTATACTCCCCCCAAAAATGCAAGTAGATTTCTTCCTTGTGACATATAATTGTTTGCTGAATGGTTTAGCTGAAAATAAATGCCTGAGGAGATTCAATAACCATTATGGGTGTTAGATTCCTCATCAGATAATGACGACTCTCAATAATATTGCTGGAATAAAGTTCTTTGTTGGAGGGAGAGTGTCTTGTGACTTCTTTCTTGAGGAAGTTAGCAGTACCTGAGTATTTTCTAGTGTAGGCCAGGTGAGGGTATGGTTCAACAGCCCAATTAATACATTCATTGATTCCAAAGAGATTCTGTTGGATTCATTCCAGTTAGTTCAGGAGGAGCTCATGGTAATGCCATCACAGCCCAGGCTAGCAGAACCAGAGTACATTTTTCAGGGTCCAGCCTTCACCCACCCATCTCTTTCACCTGTCCACCATTGGTTGAGGAAGGGGCAGTGCCTGACTCCCCTCCCACCCCACTCAGGTAGGGCGTGCATGTCAGCACAGCAGTGAGCTAGAAACCACAGACACATGAAGTGGTAGAGAAGGAACCTGAGAGTTCATGAGAGTCTACACTTACTCTAATGGCTTTCTTATGCTCATGGGAGTGCAACATTAAATAGCAAATAAACCACATCAATAAAGGACAGAAATGGTATGGACCTAACAGAAGCAGAAGATATTAAGAAGAGGTAGCAAGAATACATAGAGGAACTGTACAAAAAAGATCTTCATGACCTGGATAATCGTGATGGTGTGATCATTCATCTAGAGCCAGACATCCTGGAATGTGAAGTCAAGTGGNATTCATGTTGATGTGTGGCAAAACCAATACAATATTGTAAAGTAAAAAATAATAATAATAAATAAAAAATAAGTAAAGTTGATCAAGAAAGTAAAATATATATATATTTTTTTTAAATACGACACAAATAAACTTATTTACAAAACAGAAAAAGACAGATATGGGAAACAAGCTTATGGTTTACCAAATGGGGAAAGGGCTGGGGGGAGAGATAAACTAGGAGTTTGAAATTAACAGATACAAATTATTATATGTAAAATAAACAGTAAAGCCCAACTATATGGCACAGGGAACTATATCCAATATTTTGTAATAACCTATAGCTGGAAGGAATAGAAAAAGAATATATGTGTGGGGGGGTATATATATATATATGTACATATATATTAGATACACACATACCTGAATCACTCTGCTGTACAGCAGAAACTATCATAACATTGTAAATTGACCATGCTTCAATTTAAACAAACAAAAAAAGAATATAGCCTCAGTAATCAACCTGCCTCGATTGGTCTCCCTGCTTCATTACTTATACTATGTAATCTTATATAAATTTCTTGAACACTTGAAGATTCTTCTCAGCTATAAAAAGGGAATAACAATAGGATATACCTATATAGACACTGTAGGCATTAAATAAGTCAGTGTATCCAAATGAGTTTGCACATTGCTTAGCACAACGCAAGGCCACAGACATGTCATTGATGTTGTTATTTACTCAGGTTTATAGTACTTCTCAAAACTGTCATCAAAAACAAGGTGCAGGGCTGAGTGAAAACCACAAGCTGGAATCAAGATTGCTGGGAGAAATATCAACAACCTCAGATATGCAGATGACACCACATTAATAGCGGATACCAAAGAGGAACTAGTGAGCCTCTTGATGAAGGTGAAAGAAGAAAGTGAAAAAGCTGACATAAAACTCTACATTCAGAAAACTAAGATCATGACATCTGGTTCCATCACTTCATGGCAAATAGATGGGGAAAAACTGAAAAAAAAAAATGATGGCTTTCATTTTCTTGGGCTCCAAAATCACTGTGGGTGGTGACTGTAGCCACGAAATTAAAAGACGTTTGCCCCTTGGTGTTATGCCCGAGGTCCGAGTCCCCAAGACTGAGAGAAATAAGACGCCCACGCAATGCAAAAGCATAAAGGGGTTTATTGCTAGCTCGACCTAGGGCTCAAGTCTCATCCAACGCAGTGGAGTCTTGAGAGAGCCCCGAGCTCTGACTCACAGCTGTTTTTATACAGGCGATTCTTTGTCTCTGTGACAACGTAGCTGGCAGATAATGACTGGCTAAGCCATGCGCGCATGGGCGACTTTCAAATCCCGCATCCCTATCCAGATTGACTCGGGTTTGGCAGCAAGCGGGACTTGCCTAAGGGTGGAGTTTCCTAGGGTCCTAATTCAGGTTTACAAGGACCCTAAACTTAGGCCTAGTGTAGCCTGTCGAGCCAGTCATGGCTCCAGCCTAGTCCCCTAACACTTGGAAGAATAGAGCAAACTTAGCATATTAAAAAGCAGAGAAGTCACTTTGCTGACAAAGGTTTGTATAGTTAAAACTATGGTTTTTCATGTACAGATGTGAGAGTTGGACCATAAAGAAGGCTGGGTGCCAAAAAATTGATGCTTTTGAACTGTGGTGCTGGAGAAGACTCTTAAGTCCCTTGGACTGCAAGGAGATCAAACCAGTAAATTCTAAAGGAAATCAACCCTGAATAATCATTGGAAGGACTGATGCTGAAGTTGAAGCTTCAGTACTTTGGCCTCCTGATGCGAAGAGCTGATTCGTTGGAAAATACCCTGATGCTGGGAAAGATTGAGGGCAAGAGGAGAAGGGAGTGACCGAGGATGAGATGGTTGGATGTCTTCACCAACTCAGTGGATATGAATTTGAGCAAACTTAGGGATACAGTGAAGGGCAGACAAGCTTGGTGTGCTGCGGTTCATGGGGTTGCAAAGAGTCAGACACAATTTAGCAACTGAACAATAACAGTACTTCTCAAAACTGTCATCAAAAACTAAGTGAGTTTGAAAAAACTCTCATAGCCAAGAGGAGCCGAAAGAGACATAATGAGTAAATGTAGTATGGTTCCCTGGATGGGATCTTGGAACAGATAAAATCATTTGAAGATAATCTGAATGAAAACTGGGCTATAGCAAATAATAATGTATCAAAATTGGTTCATTAGAACTGTGACAGCGTACCATGTAAAAATGCAGAATGTTACCAATATCGGAGGTTGAGTCTAAGGTATACGGAAACTTTCCATACCATCAATACAACTTGTCTGTAAATCTAAAACTATTCTAAAATTGAAAGTTTATTTATTAAAAAAAAAAAAGGATTGTAATCATAACAAGAGTGCTAAAGAACTAAAATCAGGTAAGTTAACCTTAGCATGCATCAAAATTTTTCCAAAAACCAACAACTGCCCAGAAGAATTTTTATTAAGAAACAAAAGACAAAATTCAGTGGTCAGTATTTACCTATGTTCTTTTTTTAAAAAAAAAAAAAAAAAAAGAAGAAGAAGAAGAAGAAACCATCTTGAACAATTTGATTAATAGCCAAAGCTAAGTCTAGTGTTACAGTGTGTTACCAGTGGGTATTTGATGGCCAATAACACTGAGAATGATTAAGAAGTATTTTCCAACATGACTGAACCCTCTACTCAAGAGGTTAGGGTCTATACTAGCTAAAAGTCTACCTCCAATTGGAGAGAGCTATTGAGTACATCTTTCACCCTATTTTTCAAGAAATAAAGAAATAAGTTTCAAAACCATTTTGTCACAAGGATCGAAAACAGCCCGTTCACCCCCCATCCCTCCTTGGTTTTGCCCTGTCAAAACACGATGATTTTAACCACGTTATTAACATCCGCATCATCTCTTTTCCCATAACTGCCTCCAGCTGGCACCTTGGCTGGCTCCCTGGGAAAGACAACTGAACATCTCATGGAAAAATCAAGGAAATAGCCTCAGAAACAATTCTGCAAGAAGTTGCTGAACCAGAACTCAGTCCCTTTTTGCTCTGGATCATCCTTGTCATTGTCAAATAAGAGATTCATGGAGGGGTTTATATAGTTCCAAATGGGACTGTAAATTCTTAAATTTCATAGAACGTGGGGTCTGGGAGGAATCTGAGAGATTCTCAATTCAACTTTACTAATACATCCTATAAGAAGAAAACAGAAATCCAGAAAGACATGCAGTTAGATGTAATCCAGATGGAAACTGGAATCCTGTTTCCCAACTTCCAGAGAAACAAGGTTGGCTCCAAGGATAGACTTATTCCCTTGAACTCTTGAGCTAATAACCAGGGGAGCCTCTCCACTGTGTAAAAGTCACTGAGTGATGATTTACTACTACAGATACATTCCTGCAGCCCCTACAACATTTAAGACAGAGGTGGTACAAAAGGGAGATAAACTACGAGAGATGGGCAAATCTAGGGTAAGGACAACCATGCCAGCTGAGATGGATTGGGCAATCTGTATGTAAAATGATATTCCAGGTCCTACCTTCTAAGTGCCCCAGTGACTCTAACTGAATGGCGTTCTAGCCACATTGTCATCACTCCTTGATCCTAAGTTAAACACAGCAATTCTTACCACTAAATCTTCCAGTGTTATAGAAAGTAAGGGCTGAGGCAGGGGAGTGCCAATGGTAGACAAAACAGTGGGTCATTTGGCCTGCTTATAAGCCATAGTAAGGTCTCAAGTCTCAGCACTAACCTATCTGCCAACGTTATAGGTCGCATGTGACATGAATTTATCTACTCTTCTGAGTCACCAGTTTCCCTAAATCCTGGCACACCTCCTGCCCAGACCAACTTGACTCCTGTTGATCCATCAGTTGCTATCATCACCAGGAGTCAAAGTAAGCAGATGTTTTCAAGGTTTTTTTTTTTAATCTTTGCTAATACCAAGAACTCTTCCAATATTAAAATCTTAGACAGCAAGCATGTTGTTTTCCTGGTTTTGTTTTTAATGGTTTGTAAATGGCAATAATAATCTGCCCAACTTTGATTTTCTGTCAAATTTTCTGTTTCTATAAATACACAACCATGTGTCCTGATTAAGTTCCTATGTGGGTCATGTTAGGTCTGTGAGTTTGGGTGACTGTTAAAGTGCTCTGTGGCTTTGTCCTTTTCTTTCAGGAAATATTTCCCCTAGTCCTCCTCTCTGTGGTTTATATTCGTGTGCACAGGAAGCTCATTCTGCAACAGGCTGCTCTTGCTTGTTTTCCTCTTGACTGGAGGAAGATGGCTTGAGTACTCAGTTATGAGATATGAAAGTGGGAAGCATCTGTTCCCTGTCAAAAGGACGAACAATACCAACGTAATATCAGTAATCAGTTTCCCAATAGTCACTGATAGTTATTCCTGATAGTAGAAGGGGCTGTCAACCATCTCATCTGGAGACACATAAATATCCCAGCTTTCAGTTACAGGCTTCGTTGGTTTGGTTTAGTTGCTAAGTTGTGTCCTACTCTTGCGACCACATGTACTGTAGTCCACCAGAGTCCTGTGTCCATGTAATTTCCCAGGCAAGAATACTAGAGTGGGTTGCGATTTCCTTCTCCAGGGGATCTTCCAGAGCCAGGGATCAAACCTGAGGATCCTACATTGCAGGTGGATTCTTTACCACGGAACCACCAGGGAAGCCAGTTATAGGCTATGCAGTCTCAAAAGACTGGCCAATCTTCAGGGCTTCAGGCCCCATTTTTTAAAACTTCTAGATTTCAGTATATTCTGCTTAATCCTCTCAGTATATTCTGCTTAATCCTCATATGTACAGACTTTCAACTCAGAGTTGTTAACTCTAAGACTGGCAACAGATACAAAGTTATGTTCACTGTCCCCTGGTATGCTTTTCCCAGTCCCCCTCAAAGCACACATGCACAAAGCGAGTGGAGATGATGATGAAATAATGAACTATTGAGCATTTATTACTAAACAAACCCAAACTTTTCCAAACTCATTTCTTCTTTTCTGCTTCTGCATGGCATTGGCATCTCTTGATGCTTTTCTAAAACTTCATCGATTAACAGAGGGTAGAGGAAATCCATTTTTATCAAGTCTAAGCCTCTTAACTCTCTGCCCATTCGTGTCTTTGATCAAAAATTGATAGAGGCTATAGCTTTCACCCGTTTGGGCTGTACTGCAAGGGCTGATGTCAGCCTTGCTTCTTTTATATCCTTATGTTTGGTGGCCAAGGGTACACAGAACCTTGAATGGGCTGACAAATGTGCTGAGCCCTCAGGCCATTAAAGTAATAATACAGATGATAGTGTAGTGGGAGAGCAAGAGGCTAGATGGGGGAATAAGTCATTATTATGGGGATAATAGAATTAAAGGAATTTCCCTACTCAGGGTCCCTAAGTGCCCAGTGAATGATGAGAGTGTTTCATAAAGAATCCTAAGCATGCCTCCCATGAAGCCACTAATTTACAGCAAAGTAAATTGGGCAGGGAGATTTCTATTCAAACCGAAGCTTGAGAAGTGGAGAATCAAAATATAGATCATAATTCAAATCTTCCGTTATCTCCCAAACCCTTCAAATAGATTTATGTTTGCTAACAGAAGCAAGAGCACTCTACCTTCTAATTTCCACTAGTAGAGTGACCAACCTTCCTGGTTTGCCCAGAACTGTCCTTTTTTTTTTAATCACTGAAAGTCCTGCTTTCCAGAAACCCACACAAACCAGGTACGTAGGTCACCCTAAGAGACAGAAAATGTGCATACCTTTTATCATCACAGTCCTCACTGGCAAGAAAATAGAGCAGCCTTGCAGCTGGTCCCAGCCCACCCTAGTGTCTGTAGGTAGGTCAGCACCTTGTTCCAGCAGGTCGCAGAAGATCATGAGCCTGAAGACATGCTTGTGGGGCTGGGGGAAGGGGCACAGCACCTGTCTTTTCTAGAACTCCAGGTATTTGGTATATCCTCCCATTTAGACTCATGAGGGAGAAGGCGGCAGGGATAACTGTCCCTTTCGTTCATTTTATGGATAGGGAAATGGCAAGAGGGAAGCAGGGCAGCCTGCTTGAGATCTCACAGGTGGTAGCAGGGCCCACGTGTGAAACACAGTTCTGATTCCTAAATAGCAACATGGCATAGACTTTTAGCACCTACAGAAATCCTACCTGGCCTGATTTAAGGAGTGAAATGAGGCTGAATATTCTACCTCTATCTCCTCAATCACAAGTTGGGATAAGAAGCATTTGCCTAGAGGAGTAGGTAGCCTACGAAGCTCCCATTCCAATTTTCCTGAAACAGGCTCTGACTCAAGTTTTAAGTCATATTTGCTCACTATATAAGCCAGTCATTGTCCTGCCCAGAGGCTGAAGCCTTAAAGCTGCAGATGGTTTTGCAAGAGCAGAGTCCTCTGGGAACTGAAAACCTGGGGAGTCAATGCCCTGGACAAGTCACCCTCTTCCATATACCCACTGAGCCCAAGACGCACCAGAACCAGAGTCAGGGGTCAGTGCAGGTAAACAGACTGCCAGATATTTCTCCAGTAAAGATGGGTTTATTCGGTATCAGCAGAAAACTGCAATTCAGGGTCTGCAACGATGGTAGGCCTCATGTAAGTCCCCAGACCATGAGGGAAGGAGAACATTTTTATAGAGAGGAGAAGGAAGCTGGAAGGCTACAGTAAACAGAGAGCAAAGCTTTCCATTGGACAAGGCCTTGCCAGGAAAGAAGAGGAGTCTTTTTCTTCCCTTCCTGGCCTCCTAACTCTATTCCATTGAGGTTTGTGTTTATTTTCACACATGTCTCCAAACCTGAGATGGCTTCCCTGCTGGGCACATGCTGGCATCCAGCCAGCTGAGCTGTGTGGGGCACGAGTGAGCCACTCACACAGTCTCCGGCATAACCACCTCGCTGGCCCATGGACTGTTTTGCCTCAATTTTCCATTGGCACATTCTCCTCGCTTTATCTATGTTTTCGCAAAACTGACACTGAAAGGGACACGATGTTCTTCCATAGAGGTGAGGCAGAGGTTTTTCACTTTTGTAATTCACTTGCAGAAGAAGCTGGTGGCTTCCTACACTCAGGGTCCAGCAAAAACCACTGTACACCACATCTAACGTGGCAGCCCTAATGGTCCTTGAAAGGCTTGAAGGGGAGGGACCAAGCAGAGTGTATGCGACTCTAGGAATGGGAGAGGGGCTCCATATGAAGCACACTATGCTCAAAGAGGAAATTAAACATTTTTAAAGAGCTTCCTGTGTGCAGAGCCACAAAAAACTTGTACTGAGCTGAACTGAAAGAGTTAGGCATTGCATTCTCTTGAGGAGTTTTGAGTCAGATATTGGAAAAAACAGGGAGGGAATAAACATAGAAAGGATTTGAGCATAATGAAAGTAATGCAGATTGACCTTGAGGATTGTGATGTCAAACAACATAGGACAACACTAACAATTGCATTTACCTCAAATGTAGGTTCATTGGTGTCTTGGGCTCCCAGGGAACTCAGTCCAAACTGGAGAGTGCCGAGAGTTCCTTTGAATAGTCAAGGCTCTGCTCTACTCTTTCTGTTTCAAGCTACTTTTCTCAAGAGATATCTGAAGCTAAGAGGAGACTGGGTTCTCAGGCATCCTGCCCCACCACAGAAGAGAATTTTCTCTGAGAGGAGAACCTGTTTGTCACTGCTTCCCCACAGAGGCACACTGAAATACCATCATTTACTTCACACACAGCTCTTCAACATGCCCTTACCTCATTTGCTCAGCAGTCATTGTGTGCTCATTTCCTCTGAGAGGTTCTGTGTTATCCAAGAGACGCAGAGATGAAAGGACCAACTTCCTGCTCTTCATGAAGTTTACCTTCAGCCCCTCTGCCCAGGGTCCAGGGTTTCCCTGGTTCAGGATCATAAGAATGTGAATGACAAACATGCCTGCAGCATCAGTAAATACACAGTGTTGCGGCCATCAGGCCTCTACGGGCACCCTCAACAGTGAGCCCTGAGGAGATTCAGGATGCGAGAGGTACTGGCCCCAGATAGCTGAGGTGCATATCAAAGGAATGATTTCAATGAGCCCCGACTCTTGCATCTTCTCGAACACAGAAAAGTGCTAAATTCATTAACTTAAGATATCGTGTGTGTGTGTGTGTGTGTGTGTGTGTGTGTGTGTGTGTGTGTGTGTGTTAGTTGCTCAGTCACATCTTACTCTGCAACGTGTGGACTGTAGCTTGCCAGGCTCCTCTGTCCATGGAATTCTCCAGACAAGAATACTGCAATGGGTAATCATTCCCTTCTCCAGGGGATCTTCCAGACCCAGGAATCGAACCTGGATCTTCCACATTGCAGGCAGATTCTTTACCATCTGAGCCATAGTTTTGTTTTGTTTTTTTTAAATTAGCGGTAAACTTTTGATGTTCTGACTGTCTGGTCGTCATCGCAAAAACCCGTAAAGATCCTGACTCCACCCTTATCTCTTGGGAACAGTCCCTCAGAACTAGCTGAAAGGCTGTTTTTTAGGCTTCAAGTCTTCAGACTTTTAGGTAGACTTTTAGTCTTCAACTTTTAGGTAGTGAATTTTTATTCAGGTGACAAGACCTTAAAACTTGCTAAATTGGAGGGTAAAGAGAAAGAAGGGTAAAGGACAGGAAAGGATGTCCATGGGGCCACACTCCTGGGAGCTCTAGACCTGATCTTGCCTTCCATCCCACTAAGAGTTTTCAAGCTATTGAAGAGTTCAGCCTTGTTACTAACATGAATACGTGGTCATCCCTTAGGCTCAGTTGTAATATAAGGGGCTTGTGATATTGGGATGTATAATAAGACATATTTATTTGGTCTTTGTTCCTGGGTCTCATATGGAGCTTCTAAAACCCTTGTAATTTCCTGAGTGAAGAGAATAAGAGAAGCATCTTTTATGTTTCATAATCAGCCTCTTTCACACATATTTGAGTTTATGCTAGTGACGTGACTTTTGAAGCATTCATAAATAGTATCCGGATCCAGGGGTGTTTGCCAGAGAAAACAACAGTGAGATTGGATGGTTGGAATTTCAGCCCCACTCTCCCAAGCCCTTAACCTCCATGGAGACAATAAGAACTGGATATAGAATTAATCACCAAAGACCAATGATTTGATCAGTTCAGTTCAATTCAGTTAAGTCACTCAGTTGTGTCCGACTCTTTGCGACCCCATGAATTGCAGCACGCCAGGAGTCCCTGTCCATCACCAACTCCCAGAGTTCACTCAGACTCATGCCCATCCAGTTGGTGATGCCATCCAGCCATCTCATCCTCGGTCGTTCCCTTCTCCTNTCTATTAGTCTTTGACCTGCTTCATTCTGTATTCCAAGACCAAATTTGCCTGTTACTCCAGGTGTTTCTGATCAATATATATAAAATGGAACCTCCGTAAAAGTCCTAAATGAAAGGGCTCAGGGAGTTTCCAGGTTGGTGAGTGCATCTCGCATCAGGAGGGTGAAAGTGAAAAGTGAAAGTCACTCAGTCACATCCAACTCTTTGCGACCTCATTGACTATACAGTCCATGGAATTCTCTAGGCCAAAATATTGGAGTGGGCAGGCTTTCCCTTCTACAGGGGATCTTCTCAACCCAGGGATCGGATCAAGATATCCCACATCACAGGCATATTCTTTGCCAGCTGAGCCACAAGGGAAGCCCAAGAATACTGGAATGGGTAGCCTATCCCTTCTCCAGGGGATCTTCCTGACCCAGAAATTGAACCAGGGTCTCCTGCATTGCAGACAGATTCTTTACCAACTGAGCTCTCAGGGAAGCCCTGATAGGAGGGTGGCACACCCCAAATTCCATAGTGACAAAAAGCTTCTGTCCTCCTTATCCTTCCAGACCTGGCCTGTGTACCTCTATTCATTTATATCTTTATAATATTCTTTATAGTAAACTGGCAATAGTGTTGAGTGAAAAATAAAGCACAGCCTAAAAGTTGAGAATTATGTTTTATTTGGTGGATTTACTGAGAACTTAAGTCTCTGTGATAGCTCTGAGAGACTTCTGAAGAAGTTAAGGGAGGAGCCTGGATATATAGGAGTTTTTGGGAAAAAAAAAAGTAATAAAATATCAAAAGATTACTGCTAGTTTAAAAAAAACAGATATTTCAAGTTAATTTAGCACTTTTCTGTATATGGGAAGATGCAAAAGTCTAGGCTTACTGAAATTATTTCATTGATCTACACCTTAACTGTCTAGGGCCAGTATCTTGTTTTTTCCTCCATCTTGAATCCCCTCTGGGTGCAGCTCACAGTGGCTGATGGCTTGATGAGTGCAATATCCTTTGTTTACTGAAATGGCAGGTGACATTCTTTGTCCAAGTATGTCAAGTGTTTCCCTGGGTCCTATGAGCCATAATAGCAAAAGATCAAACCTGAGGAGGAGGGAGCCATGGGAACCCCCAGTCTGTAGTCAGAAGTGTGGTAACCTGGGAACCTGTTGCTTATAATTGGCATCTGAATTGGGGTGGGGGGGCAGTCTTGAGGGGCTGAGCTCTTACCCAGTGGGATCTGTACTGACTCCATGTCATTATTGACAGAATTGAAGTAAATTGTAGCACACCCAGCTGGTGTCTGAAGATAATTACTTGATGTGAAAACTCACACATTTGGTGTTAGAAGTGTTATAAGTAGGGCCAGATTTCCATCCATGACTGTATCATTTGCTCTCCTAAGAAAGATTCTTCCATAAATGTTCCAACCCAGTTTAATAAATAAAATTTGAGTTCTGATACCACCTTCTAGTGGAGAAGGCAATGGCACCCCACTCCAGTACTCTTGCCTGGAAAATTCCATGGGTGGAGGAGCCTGGTGGGCTGCAGTCCATGGGGTTGCTAAGAGTCGGACACGACTGAGCGACTTCACTTCCACTTTTCACTTTCATGCATTGGAGAAGGAAATGGCAACCCACTCCAGTGTTCTTGCCTGGAGAATCTCAGGGAAGGGGGAGCCTGGTGGGCTGCAGTCTATGGGGTCGCACAGAGTCGGACACAACTGAAGTGACTTAGCATAGCATAGCACCACCTCCTAGTACAGGTAAGCATTTTGGACTTGGTAAAAGAATATTGATGGCAGTTGTCACCTTCATAATGTCAACTGAGAAATAAGATGAGAGCTGAATGGCAGCAAAAGCATTTATTTGGAGTCTTAGGAACTGCAGTTTGGGAGACACAGATACAAATAGAAACCCAACTGTGCTCTGAGAAAGGTTGAAAACCAAAGGGTTTGTAAAGGGAAAAGGAAGAAGCTTATATAGGCTATTTGGTAAGAATTATGTTTGGTGCTGGCAGACTGAAACCATTCTTGTCTATATGTGATTGGTTGCTAGGGCTGTTACTATGCAAGAATTTACTGTGTAAATGTTCTTTCAGGATGTGGTGGCCCAGGTCAAATTCATGTTCCATTGGGTGGAGAGGTGCATAGGCCCCACTTGGCCCATGGCCTCCTTGTTCCATTTTAGTGCTCTGTTGGCATAACAGTCTCCATTTTATTCATTCTTTCATAATAACATGGCTTAAATACAAAACCTATACACTGAACATACCTGATCTGATTAACCAGGACTGTAAGCTCTGGCAAATCTGTCACCACCCACCCCTGAAAACCACAGGAAAGGAATCCCCACTACACACCTCAGACTCCAGGCCTCCCTGTCACGCTGCAGGTAAACTCAGTGATGCCTGCTTGCCTGGGACCCACCAGGGGACTGAATTCCAGCATCATGTCCCATGTTCTCTTGTAATGGCTTGTTTTCATCAGAGCATTTTTCCTAGTTTTTAACAAAGCTTTGTCAGAGCAGGGCTAGATCTATTTTATTCTCCATTGTATTCTAAGCCCAGTTCCTCAGGAAGCATATACTCACACAGAGGCTTAATGCATGTATGTTGAATAAACAAGCAAGAATGAATGAATGATCAAATGAGTTGTCCCGGAGGCATTTTAGTAAGAGATGGAGGAATAATCCAGGAAAACTCTCATCAGCCAAGAGTTAATAGGGTCTGTTTATCACAGAATGTATGGCTTGGCAAATGTGGATCCGGAAAAGAAAATATCCAAACGTGCTGGTGAGAAGTAGCAATGAGCTTGTTTTCCTTTTAATAAAATCTGCCTAACCAAGGAGCCCCCAGATAGTGAGACGAAGCCAGAAAATAACTGCAAGACTAGCCAATGGGGTGGTTTTAGTCCCACAGAAGCTCCAATCCAACACACCAACCTAATTACAGCATACACTGTGCCCAACGCTCTTCACTATTTGTCACCCAAGGCATTGGCTGGATCAATTTAGGGACATGAAAAACGGAACCGCGTTTTTGCCCAAGCCCTTGAATTTCCCAGCCTGTGGTTTCCATTCAGACCATCCATAAAGGACTGGAGGCTTCCATTGCTTTTGTTGTTTCAATCTGTGGTGAGTCCAACAAAAAGAGAAACCTCAGGCTCTCGCCAACTGAGATGGAACGCCTCAGCCTGGGCCTGGGCCCGTGCGCAGGAGGGATGGGGCCTCAGCTGGAAGTCGTGTGCTTCCATTTCAACCTGGGTGGCCCCAGTCAGGGCCTCTGCAGCTCTTTCCTCTGCTATTGGCCTGGAAAAATGAAAGCAAGGTTTGCCATGGAGATCCTCTCTAAGGCAAACTGTGTGATTTACTGAAACTTTGGGAAAAGTTTTACTTCTCATACATGCAAATGGCCCTTCAGTGTTTGTCTCATGCCTCAGGACTCCCCATAATTCTTCTAATACCAAGTCAATTCCACTAGAATCTCCCTCCCACAAATCTTAAGGTCTGAGGGTCTTGTCTCTTGGGGTCCTTTATCCTTGGATTTTCTATCCTGCTTATCTGATAGGATGAAGTACGGGGCCTCTTTGTTGGACTGTTACCTCCCAATATGTGACAATGAAAGGTTTCTTCAAAAGTGGACTCAGTTTATGTCAATCATGGATAACTTTGCCAATGCCATCCCATAAGAGAGGAAAGAAGAAATGTTAATTTCTAGGCCATTCCTTCCCAACTAATGCTCTGGTCACTATCCATGTCCTTGAAGTTTACATTCTTTCTTTCCCTTTGACCATGGTAGACATATGCTGACCACACTACCAAAGGGTCTCTAATTCTACAGATGTATTCTGGAGTCTCATTCAGAAACAGATTTCATAGCTGTTAATCAAGCCAGGCTATGGTTTTCCCAGTGGTCATGTATGGGTGCGAGAGTTGGACTGTGAAGAAAGCTGAGCACCAAAGAATTAATGCTTTTGAACTGTGATGTTGGAGAAGACTCTTGAGAGTCCCTTGGACTGCAAGGAGATCCAACCAGTCCATTCTGAAGGAGATCGGCCCTGGGATTTCTTTGGAAGGAATGATGCTAAAAGTGAAGCTCCAGTACTTTGGCCACCTCATGAGAAGAGTTGACTCATTGGAAAAGACTTTGATGCTGGGAGGGATTGGGGGCAGGAAGAGAAGGGGACGACCGAGGCTGAGATGACTGGATGGCATCACTGACTCGATGGGCATGAGTCTGAGGAACTCCGGGAGTTGGTGATGGAAGGGAGGCCTGGCGTGCTGCAATTCATGGGGTCGCAAAGAGTCGGACACGACTGAGTGACTGAACTGAACTGAAGATCATATTCAGTGGTGAAAAGCTGAAAGCCTTTCCTCTAAATTTAGGAATAAGACTCACTGCTTCTATTTAATATGGTATTCCTAGCCAGAAAAATCAGACAATAAAGAGAAAAAGAAGGCATCCAGATTGGAAGAGAAGAAGTAAAACTGTCACTATTTGCAGATGACATGATACTTTACATAGAACCCTAAGGTCTCCACCAAAAAACTTTTAAAATTGATAAATGAATTTGGTAAATTTGTAAGATACAAGATTAACATATATAAATATGTTTCTTTTCTTTACACAAATAATGACTATCAGAAATAGAAATTAAAGAAATCCCATCTAGAATTTCACCCAAAAGAATAAGATACTTGGGAATAAATTTAACTAAGAGACAAAAGACCTATACTCTGATAACTAAAGAACACTGATTAAGTAAACTGAAGATGATACAAAAAAATAAAAGATACCCCATGCTCTTGGATTAGAAGAATTAATAATGCTAAAATGACCATACTAGTCAAAGCAATCTCTGTCTTTTAAAGGATTTTCATTGTCAGGCCATTCATAGTAGTGATAACTGATATATTTTTACTTATACCATTATGGCTTGTGTTTATGTTACAGTACTTTGCTGCCTGTTTCTTCCCATTCTATTGAGATATCTTTGTGTAAGATTAAGGTTACAGCATAATGATTTGACTTACCTTCATCATGAAACGAGTATCACAATAAGTTTAGTGAACATCCATTAACTCATACAGATACAAAATTTTTTAAATAGAAAAAAATTTTTTTCCTGTAATGAGAATTCTTAGGATTTACTCCCTTAATAGCATTCATGTATAACATACAGCAACATTTATTATATTAATCATGGTGTTAGCTACATTCCTGGTACTTATTTATCTTACAACTAGAAGTTTGTACCTTTTGACAGCCTACATTCAGTTTTTCCAACTCATTATCCCCGGTAACCACAAATTTGATCTCTTTTTCTACAAGTTTGTTTTTGAAGTGTATTTAACCTACAATACTGTGTTAATTCCTGTTAACTACGTTAACGATTTGATATTTCTGTATTGTTCAAAATGATCAACCACAATAAGTCCAGCAACATATGTAACCATACAAAGATGTCATGTAGTTATTGACTGTACCCCATACTGTATCTTTCAGGCTTAAGATTCATTATGTTATAACTAGAAACTTGTGCCTCTCTATCACTTATTTCTTCCCTCCCCCCACCAACTTCCCTTCTGGCAACCACCTGTTCTCTGCATCTGTAACTCTGTCCCCATTTTGTTTTGTTTGTCCATTTGTTTTTCTAGTTTCCATATATAAGTGAAATCATATGATGTTTCTCTTTTTCTCTCTGATCTAATACCCTCTAGATCCATCCCTGCTTTGCAAGTGGGAGATTTCACTATCTTTTTTGCTGAGTAATATTCCATTGACAGAGGCCGAGATGGTTGGATGACATCACCAACTCAATGGACATGAGTCTGAGCAAACTCTGGGAGATGGTGAAGGACAGGGAAGCCTGGCATACTGCAGCCCATGGGGTTGCAAAGAGTCAGGCACAATTGAGCAACTGAACAACAAAACTATTCCATTGTACTTATAACACTGCATTTCCTTTATCCACTGATGATGGGCACTTAGATTGCTTCCATATCTTGGCTATTGTAAATAATGCTAAAGTAAACATAGGGATGCATATATGTGTCCTAGTTAGTGTTTTTATTTTCTTTGGAAATATACCTAGAATTTGAATTGCTGGATAATATGGTAGTTCTGGAGAAGGCAATGACAACCAACTCCAGTACTCTTGCCTGGAAAATCCCATGGATGGAAGAGCCTGGTAGGCTGCAGTCCATGGAGTTGCTAAGAGTAGGACACGACTCAGCGACTTCGCTTTCAATTTTCACCTTTCACTTTAATGCATTGGAGAAGGAAATGGCAACCCTCTCCAGTGTTCTTGCCTGGAGAATCCCAGGGACGGGGGACCTTGGTGGGCTGCTATCTCTGGGATCGCACAGAGTCAGACACGACTGAACCGACTTAGCAGCAGCAGCATGGTAGTTCTATTTTTAATTTTTTGAGGAATCTCCATATTGTTTTTTACAGTAGCTGCACCAGTTTGAGAGATTTTGCATCTACATTCATCAGTGATATTGATGAGTGATTTACTTTTTGGTGATGTCTTTGTCCAGTTTGGGTATTAGGTTGACACTGGCCTCATAGGAGTTCAAAAGAATTCTTTTCTCTTCAATTTTTTTAAACTAGTGTGAGGAGGGTAGGTGTTAATTCTTCTTTAAGTGTTTGGTAGGATTCACTCGAGAAGCCATCTGGTTCTGGACTTTTACTTGTTGGAGTTATTTTTTTTTTAATTACTAATTCAGTTTCACTACTAGTTACTGGCCTGTTCATATTATCTATTTCTTCCTGGTTCAGGCTTGCATGATTGTACCTTTCTAAGAATTTGTCCATTTTGCCTAGATTTTCTATTTTATGGACATGTAATTGCTTAACTCTTGAGAGTCCCTTGGACTGCAAAGAGATCCAACCAGTCCATTCTAAAGGAGATCAGTCCTGGGTGTTCTTTAGAAGGAATGATGCTAAAGCTGAAACTCCAATACTTTGGCCACCTCATGCAAAAAGTTGACTCACTGGAAAAGACTCTGATGCTGGGAGAGATTGGGGACAGGAGGAAAAGGGGAGAACAGAGGATGAGATGGCTGATGGCATCACTGACTCTATGGACCTGAGTTTGAGTGAACTCTGGGAGCTGGTGATGGACAGGGAGGCCTGGGTGTGCTGCAATTCATGGGGTCACAAAGAGTTGGACACTACTGAGCGACTGAACGGAACTGAACTGAATTGCTTATAGTAATCTCTGTTGATCCTTTATATTTCTGTACTATTGGTTATAACTTCTCTTTTCATTTCTGATTTCATTGGTTAGGACCCTCTCTCTTTTTCTCTATGTGCCTGGCTGACAGTTTATCAATTTTGTTTATCTTTTCAAAGAACCAGCTTTTAGTTTCATTGATCTTTTCTATTGTTTTTAATCTCTGTTTCATTCGTTTCTGCTCAGATCTTTCCTGATTTCTTTCCTTCTACTAACTTTGGATTTTGTTTTTTTTATTTTATTATTTCCTTTAGGTACAAGGTTAGGTGATTTGAGACTTTTCTTATTTTCTGAGGCTTGTATCACTGTAAACTTCCCTCCTAGGCCTGTTTTTGCTTTGCCTCAGATTTTGGATAGTTGTGTTTTCATTTTCATTTGTCTTCAGGTATTCTTTATTTCTCCTTTGGTTCCTTCAGTGATCCATGGTTGTTAGGAATATACTGTTTAGTCTTCATGTTTTTGTGGGTTTTGGCAAGTTTTTTTTTTTTCTTGTAGTTTACTTTTAGTTACATAGTTTTGTTGTCGGGAAGGATGCTCAATAAGACTTCAGTTGTCTCAAATTTACTGGAACATTTTTTGTGGCCTAGCATGATTTATCTTGGAGAATATCCTATGTGCACTTGAAAAGAATGTGTATTCTACTTGCTTTGGGATTGAATTGTCCTATATAGGTCTCTTAAGTTCATCTGGTTTAATATGTTATTTAAGGCCAATGTTTCCTTAGATTCTGTCTGGATGTTTTTTAACTGATATAAGTGAACTGTACCATTATTGTGTTACTGTCATTTCTCCCTTATGTCTGTTAATTTTGCTTGATATATTTAGGTGCTCCTATGTTGGGTGCATGTATATTTGCAATTGTTATATCTTGTTGAATTAGTCCCTGATCATTATGTAATGCTCTTCTCCATTTCTGGTTAGTGTCTTTGTTTAAAGTATATTTTGTCTGATGTAAGTATTGCTACCTCAGCTTTCTTCTCATTTAAATTTGCATAGAATACTTTTTTCTGTCACCACACTTTCAGTCTGTACGTCTCTTGTAGGAAGCATATATGTGAGTCTGGTTTTTGTATCCATCAGCCACTCTTTGTCTTTCAGTTGGAGCATTTAATCCATTTTGTGTTTAATGATTGATCGATTTATTCTTATTGCCATGCTGTTAATTGTTTTGGTATTGTTTTGTAGTTCTTTTTATTCTTTTTCATTTGCTTTCCTCCTTTGTTATTTGATAACTATCCTTAGCATTATATTTGGATTCCTTTCTTGTTGTGTGTGTATCAATTATAGCTTTTTGGCTTGAGTTTACAATGGAGTTTATATATAGTGATTCATATATTATACATTATTATTTTAAGTTGCTGATCTCTTAAGTTCAAACACATTTTAACAACCCTACATTTTGCTTCCTCTTCCAACATTTACTCTTTTGATATATTTTACATCTTCTTTTGTTTATCTCTTAACTTATCGTGGATATAGATGATTTTTAAATGATGGTAATTATTATATCCACCTTCCAAGGTTTTTGTGATGATTAAATGAGCTAACAATCAAAAAGTGCATAAAACAATGTCTAGCCCTTAGTAAGCTTTCAATAAAATTAGCTACTTTTGTTAATTACAGTAAAGGACTGGGCACTGGAAAGGACTTTGAAACCCAGTCTTCAATTCAGATAATGTAGACTTTATCCATGGTTATCCATGGCTTCATTCATAAACTAGATGGAGAGAGGATAACAAGAATAAATGAGGAAGTTCATTCTCATCAGACTCTGCCAGTGAATTCCCTGCATCAGGGCATCTGAATATTGCTCAAGAAAGCGAAATGCGTGGTGATTTGAGAAGGGATATTAAGTGTTATTGACATGATGGAGTCCAGAGGAGACCTCACCTTCAGAAAGATGAGTGAGATGAGTAGTGTGCTATTCTATCAACCAGGTTGTCAGCAGAATTCTTATAGTCCCTGTCAGCTCTTCTTTGAGATATTTATGTTTCTTTCTAGGTTTGCTCATAATGGACAATTAGAAAAGATTATCCTAGGGTTTGAGATGAAGCCATAATGTAAACAAGCTATGTAGTGCTCTCAGAATATTTATAAATGTTACTCTTTACATTGGAAGACCTTTAGGGAATGACTCTTGGTTTATTGGGGACAGTAGGGCTTCTCCCTATCATTTCTGAAACTTGTAATTCTTTGCATCCTCTAATGAAGGTGGCAGTGATAGTGTCCAAGGCATGATGGAAAGGAGTCATGGACTTCAAATTGGAAAGCCTGAGTTCCGAATCTGGCTGCTACTCTAGGTGTCAATTTCCACACATGCCAAATGTGGAGTCAGATTAAATACTTGCCAATGGTGCTTGCAGCTGTAATATTTTACCACTCTTTGTATAAATCTTCCATGGTTGCTCAGACGGTAAAGAATCTGCCTGCAATACAGGAGACCTGGGTTCAATCCTTGGAGTTAGAAAGATCCCCTGGGGAAGGGAAACACTATCCACCTTAGTATTCTTGCCTGGAAAATTCCATGGACAGAGGAGCCTGGTGGGCTAGAATCCATGGGGTTTCCAAAGACTCAGATATGACTGAATGACTTTCAGTCACTCACTCACTTTGTATAATATACCACAATATCTGGGGAGCTCATTCATCATTAATTTATTCACATATTGATCTGTTCCTTTATTTAATACTTATGTTTAATATTTTTGCTTAAGTTACAAAAATGTTCCTAACACACAAAAAAATTACAAATATGTATGTATCTGCTACCCAGATTTAACAGATGTTAATACCTTGCTATATTTGATATAGATTTTTTATCTAAATGCAAAGAAACTTAATGGTTAATAAACTAACATTTCTTCCCTCCCCAGAAATAACTAGTCTTTAAACTAGTATATATTTTCAATGTATAATATTATTTTGGATTATTTTAATATATACAAGTAGTATACTATAAATTTGCTTATTTTTGCTGAAATTTATATTTTCCAGGTTTAGTTACATTACTGCCATGGAATTATTTCTTCACTCATTTTAACAGTGGCTTAGTATTCCATTATATAAATATACCACAGTTTGTTTAGCCATTCACTGTTGATGGTATTTTAAATAGTTTCCAATATTTTGCTATTAAAAATAATATCGCTATGTAGATAACAACACACTATGTAGATATCTCCTGGAACACATGTGTAAGAGTTTACACAAGGTAATTACTTAGAAAAAAATTACTTGGCAGAGTGTTTATTTTCAGTTTTTCTAGATAATGCAAAATTGCTCTCCAAAGTGCTTGTAGATATTTATACTCTTACCAGGGCTATATGACATTTTGTTTCCCCACATCCTTGCCAATATGTGTTGTAAGACTTACATTTTTTTCCAATCTGATGGGTATGAAATAATATTTTATTTATGTTTTCATATATTTATTGGCTATTCGGATTTCTTCTTTGTAAATTTTCTGTTCATAGCCTTTGCTTATATTTTTTCTTTGTTATTATTGACTTGAAACATCAGTATTTATATATCAGTTTTATATACTGTATATCATTAATTGTATTCTGAATACTAGTTCCTTTTTGGTTTTAAGAGTAGGAAATATCTTCTCCTAATTTGTGGCTTGTCTTTTAAATAAATGTTGTTTGTTTTTTCACCCTAAAGTTTTTAACTTTATTATAGCTAAATTTATCCATTTTTCCTTCAATGGTTGGTACTTGTGCCTTGTGTAAGAAATCCTTCCTTTCTGCAATGTTACAAAGATATATTTTTATATACTTCTAAAAGTTTTACGTTATTTTGTTTCAACACCTAAAATTTTAATCCATATGGGATTCATTTTTGCCTAGGAAGCTAATTTTAATTATTTTATTCTATGGAAATAATTAATTATCCTAGCATTATTTGTTAGTTTATTCTTTCTCCATTGACTGGTATTGCCACCTCTGACATTCACAAAATTTCTATATAGATATTGGTCTATTCCATTGCTGTGCTGAGCTAACCCTGTTTTAATTACTGTAGTTTTACAGTAAGAATTGTTTTTATTCTTTTTCTTCAAAATTGTTCTCGCTATTCATCCAGAGTTTTATAATGCAATCAGCTTTTCAATTTCCACAAATAGTATCAAGATAGTGTTTGGAATTGCATTGAATTTGTAGATAGACCTGAGCAAAACTATTATCCTAAAGATATAAAAGCTTCCCTACCATGACTAGCATCTCTCTCTATTTAGAACTTTTTTTCTTGTTTTTAAAATGTTATAAGCTTTCCATAAAGTTTTATCCATCTTATGTTAATATATTCTATTTACCTTATAACTTTTGTTGCTATTATACATGGGATCTTTTACTAAAACTACACTTACTATTTTTTTTCTAAAATTAAAATGTCCAACTTGCTGTTGTTAGAGTAGAGGATATAACTATTTTGTTTGCATATTAGTTTTTAACTTGCAAGTTTGTTGTTCTCTATCTATACCAATGTTTTTGTCTATAAAATTGTTTGACTCTTCTACTTAGAAAACAATATCGTCTGTCAATAATGAAAGTTTTTTCCTTCCCATATCTTGTACTTCTCATTTTTAAATTTTTCTTTTATGCTTGTTGGGACCTCTCATATTGATACAATGTTGAGGAAACAGGGTGAGCATGAGACACTTATCATTTTCTTGGTTCCAGTGGATCCTCTTCTATTGCTCCATCCTTAAGTGTGTGATTTACTGTAGTTTCTTGACTGAGAGTCTTAAAAAATTCTAAGCCTATTATTGTCCTGATCCTTTCTCAACAGTTGTTCATGATAAAGAATGAGTTCTGCTGTAGGCATATATTTGACTTTTTAAGTTGTGGAGTTATTTATCAACTAAGCAATTGTTGACTTGGCTCTTATATTAGTCATTTGAGGTAATTACTATCAGGACAGATGAGACTCCCACTATGATATCCATTATCACAGAGGAGATATTTTTCTGACTGATGTAGCTATAGGTGAATGTAGATGACAAGCAACAGCAATCTGTTTTCTCCCCTGGTTCTAAGTATACCTCTGGATGGAAGATGAAAGTGACTATTGTGTGGACGGCTTAGCCTGGTAGACAACTGGCTGCCTTGGGCCCTCCCAGGCCACGAGGCTTCAGTTATTCTAGAGAGAAGTTTTCAGGGAGTGGTGGTGGTGTTGTTTAGTTGCTAAGTAATGTCCCACTCTTTGATACCCCATGGTGTGATTATTTCTATAATGTATATTGAATCATAGAGCTAAGGAGTAAACTCTTTCCAGAGATCTAGCATCTTGAGCAATGAGATGTAGGGAAAAGAGTATCTTGATTACAAATAAGCTTAAATCCAACATCTAAAAAAATTCCTGAACATAACTACTTGGCCAAAACAAGCAAACAAACAAAGCAGAGGAGGTGGAGGGCAGGCAGACCTGGACTTGGATTAATGGTGCAGAAAAATAATCTACAGTAAAACTCATACAATCATATACAATCATGAGAGCATATAGTATTAAAGTCAAAATGATGCAGAAGACCTAGATGAAAGAAGAAGTTTATTATAAAACAATTTCACTTGCAATCCAGTTTGGGAGGGGTGAGCCCATGAGTGGCAGTTTAAGGACTTTGCTGCTGCTGCTGCTGCTGCTGCTAAGTCGCTTCAGTCGTGTCCGACTCTATGCGACTCCATAGATGGAGCCCACTGTCTCTGGGATTCTCCAGGCAAATCCCCAAATCACTGCAGATGGTGACTGCAGCCATGAAATTAAAAGATGCTTACTCCTTGGAAGAAAAGTTATGACCAACCTAGATACCATGTTCAAAAGCAGAGACATTACTTTGCCAACAAAGGTCCGTCTAGTCAAGGCTATGGTTTTCCCAGTGGTCATGTATGGATGTGAGAGTTGGACTGTGAAGAAAGCTGATCACTGAAGAATTGATGCTTTTGAACTGTGGTGTTGGAGAAGACACTTGGGAGTCCCTTGGATTGCAAGGAGATCCAACCAGTCCATCCTAAAGGAGATCAGCCCTGGGTGTTCTTTGGAAGGAATGATGCTAAAGCTGAAGCTCCAGTACTTTGACCACCTCATGCGAAGCGTTGACTCATTGGAAAAGACTCTGATGCTGGGAGGGATTGGGAGCAGGAGGAGAAAGGGACGACCGAGGATGAGATGGCTGGATGGCATCACCGACTCGATGGACGTGAGTTTGAGTGAACTCTGGGAGATGGTGATGGACAGGGAGGCCTGGCGTGCAGCGATTCATGGGGTCGCAAAGAGTCAGACACGACTAAGTGACTGAACTGAACTGAACTGAAATTAAAATTATACAAAGAGAGATCGGGCCAATGGATTCTGAGGACAGAGACTTACAAGGGACCCAGCAAGTTATTCTCCAATAGACTAGACACCTGGAACACTAATGCTCTTTGTGTGATGATTCTCCTAATAATCGCTTCTACTGGGGAGCCCCTGGGAGGGAAGGAAGGGAGGGAGGGAGGAGGGGAGGAAGGAAAGGAACATTGTTTACAGAAAATCCTCGCCGGTCAGTTGCAAATTTCTGCTGGTTTTGTGTTGGGGTCACCCAATTCTCTGGTCAGTGGGGGCCNACCTGGACTTGGATTAATGGTGCAGAAAAATAATCTACAGTAAAACTCATACAATCATATACAATCATGAGAGCATATAGTATTAAAGTCAAAATGATGCAGAAGACCTAGATGAAAGAAGAAGTTTATTATAAAACAATTTCACTTGCAATCCAGTTTGGGAGGGGTGAGCCCATGAGTGGCAGTTTAAGGACTTTGCTGCTGCTGCTGCTGCTGCTGCTAAGTCGCTTCAGTCGTGTCCGACTCTATGCGACTCCATAGATGGAGCCCACTGTCTCTGGGATTCTCCAGGCAAATCCCCAAATCACTGCAGATGGTGACTGCAGCCATGAAATTAAAAGATGCTTACTCCTTGGAAGAAAAGTTATGACCAACCTAGATACCATGTTCAAAAGCAGAGACAT
This sequence comes from Neotragus moschatus, assembly GCA_006410615.1. Lineage (NCBI taxonomy): Eukaryota > Metazoa > Chordata > Mammalia > Artiodactyla > Bovidae > Neotragus > Neotragus moschatus. The sequence goes on from SJYA01001610.1 coordinate 2,815,407, forward strand.
TACTTTGCCAACAAAGGTCCGTCTAGTCAAGGCTATGGTTTTCCCAGTGGTCATGTATGGATGTGAGAGTTGGACTGTGAAGAAAGCTGATCACTGAAGAATTGATGCTTTTGAACTGTGGTGTTGGAGAAGACACTTGGGAGTCCCTTGGATTGCAAGGAGATCCAACCAGTCCATCCTAAAGGAGATCAGCCCTGGGTGTTCTTTGGAAGGAATGATGCTAAAGCTGAAGCTCCAGTACTTTGACCACCTCATGCGAAGCGTTGACTCATTGGAAAAGACTCTGATGCTGGGAGGGATTGGGAGCAGGAGGAGAAAGGGACGACCGAGGATGAGATGGCTGGATGGCATCACCGACTCGATGGACGTGAGTTTGAGTGAACTCTGGGAGATGGTGATGGACAGGGAGGCCTGGCGTGCAGCGATTCATGGGGTCGCAAAGAGTCAGACACGACTAAGTGACTGAACTGAACTGAACTGAAATTAAAATTATACAAAGAGAGATCGGGCCAATGGATTCTGAGGACAGAGACTTACAAGGGACCCAGCAAGTTATTCTCCAATAGACTAGACACCTGGAACACTAATGCTCTTTGTGTGATGATTCTCCTAATAATCGCTTCTACTGGGGAGCCCCTGGGAGGGAAGGAAGGGAGGGAGGGAGGAGGGGAGGAAGGAAAGGAACATTGTTTACAGAAAATCCTCGCCGGTCAGTTGCAAATTTCTGCTGGTTTTGTGTTGGGGTCACCCAATTCTCTGGTCAGTGGGGGCCGGAGGATCTTACCTGAGTCACATGTGGCCCTGTCTCAGTGGTGACATAAGGGGGCTTAATAGAAACACTTTCTCATTAGCGGGGTTGGCCATATAGGCTAATTCACCCATGATGGACCTGGTGTGTGCATTTCTTTAGATATATTAGTTAACACCATGGCTCTTTTAAAAAATGTCCTGGCTTGTACTGCAAGCTATGTGATCATCCCATCAAAAAATCTTACAAGTTACTCTTGTTATAGTTTTCTGTTCACTTACTTGAAAGTGAAATTCACTCAGCTGTATCCAACTCCTTGTGACCCCATGGACTATAACCCGCCAGGCTCCTCTGCCCATGAAATTGTCCAGGCAAGAATATGGGAGTGGATTGCCATTCCCTTCTCCAGGGGATCTGCCCAACCCAGAGATTAAACCCAGGATCTCCTGCATTGCAGGCATTCTTTATTGCCTGGGCCACAAAAGAACTTGATTTCTCTTGATTTCCTTATTTGATTTCCCTGCTAAAGAGTGAACTCTTTGAGGGTAGGCATTTTATCTTATTCCTCTTTGTGTACCCAGTGTTTATCACTGTGCCTGGTACTTAATATTCAAGAAAGAATAGATAAAATGGTACCTGAAGGAGTCCTGATCTGAGCATTCCAATGAATGAAAGTACTCTAGGGAGTATTCACTTTATGCTGATCAAGACATGACTTTGCCAACTGGCAAAGCCTAGTTCCATGTAGGTCTTGGAAAGCAGGGAAAGGTTTGAAATCAGAATGCCCAAGAAAAAGGGGCAAATTTGATTTTAAAATGTCACCTCTAGGGAGGTGACATTTTGTGTCCCTTGTAAGCACCTGAATGAAGTGCTTCATACTAGATCATAGGATAGAAGCCCATCCCTGCAACCTTACCCCAACCACCCAAGGAGAAAGAGCGTGAGAGCAACGTGAGCAAATCCTTTAAAAAGCTGTCATGCAAAGAAATAGAGACAAACCCTATGCTTCACAGTTTTAGCCAGTCCTGGCTTTGAGCCTCTCCTTGGTGATGCTATAAAAAGAAGGCTTTCGGTAAATGTGATTCAGACGGCCATTTTAAAATGAGCTCTGCAGTTCTTAAGGACCCCCAGCCCTCAGTCCCACAGTCATTGCCTCTGCAATAAGAACACCCATTGGGAAGGACACTTTCTTTTCTGGACTCTGTGTAGTTCTTCAGCTAGACTCATAGATCTGTATCTGGACGTGGCCTTAGACTCTCAAGTTCTCATCTCTTACCATAAGACTGAGAAAATTAGATCAAGCAGGTGGAGCAATTGGCCAGACCCACAGAGGTGGATGATGTCAGAAGCCAGTTCAGGCAGAGAACGCTCTCCAGGGCTCCTTCTACCCACAAATCTCATTTTAAAATCTAATTTGCCACTTTTTCTTGAGCATCCTGATTTCAAACCTTTCCCTGCTTTCCAAGACCTACATGGAACTAGGCTTTGCCAGTTGGCAAAGTCATGTCTTAATCAGCAGGACTCTGCATGAAGTGAGAACTCAGGGGCTCAGTGGTGGAGGAAAAGACTACAGACCAATTTCGAAGTAATTTTAGAAGGGCTGAAAGGCTTTGGTTCCCCGCTGACTCTCCTGAAGGGAGATTGCTTATTCTATACAACAGTAAAAGAAGAGTGAAGGGTACCCTCGGAACAATTTGGAGATATAGAATGGAATGTGATTCCCCACGGGGCTGGAGAGAGAGGATTGTGTTTCCATATTGAACATATTAAACTGGCAACAATCTCCCACGTGGCTCTTGAGGTGAAGGCAAACCCTTTTGTGGGGGGTGTGACCCCAGCATAAAAACGGACAGTAACAGCTGTTCTATTTGTGAATTCTGAAGTGTGACAGTTAATAAAGGGTCCTGAGACGTGGCATAAATGAAGGCAGATCGTGTTGGCTCCTATCCTGTCACACGGATGGAAAAATGTGCTGGGTGGAAGGAAACAGCCCTCAGGACGCTGGGCTGGCTCCAGAGGGTGGGCTCTGGGGGTACATAGGAGAAGTGGCCTTGCCTTCCATCTCACTCAGACCTGTCTTTACTAACAGCCTCAGGGAATAACAAGGGCTTAAAAATGAAATTCACAGATGATTCTGAGTGGAGAAATATGACAAACACCAAGCACAAGCAGAGGAATAACCTAAAGGAATTAGGAAAATGGAAAAGGCAGGGACAAAAATGCGGATCATCATGGAAAAATGCAAATGGATATGTCTGGGGCCAAATAATCCACAAACCAGATATTCACTAGGCAGGAAACTTCTGAAGCACTTTACAGATAGAAAAATTGGCTGTAAAATGGTTGCTTCTGACAGTTGCAGAGACCATGGTGTAGTGGGCGGGCAGGGAGGAAGTGGACTGGGAAGATGGTGGTGGTCCTTCTAGGAGGCCTACACATAGGTAGATGATGACCTCATTTGAGGGCTCCCCCATCTTTTTTTTTCAGTTTTATTTTTATACATGCTTTCTTTTAATTTGCTTTATTTTAACAACATACATTTAATCCATCAAAAAAAAAAAAATAGGTTTTCCCCAGTGGCTCAACAATAAAGAATCTGCCTGCAATGCAGGAGATACAGGAGATGCGGATTTGATCCCCGGGTCAGTCGGGAAGATCCCTTGGAGAAGGGAATGGCTCCCCACTCCAGTATTCTGGCCCAGAGAATTCCATAGACAGGGAAGCCTGGCAGGCTACAGTCAATAGGGTCACAACACAGCTGACGAAACGGAACACAGCATAGCACATAAAAAAAGAAAACCCATTCAGACTATCCTTTAGAGGAAAATAGAGACTGAAAAAGAGTTTCTGCCAAACAGCATGTCCTGTTTATGTCATCAAGAATAACAAATTGGGGATAATTTTGTCCTTGTTATTTTGATTTGAAGAATCTGTTACCAAAATTCTTCCTTTTAACCTCACTTGTAAAATTCAACAATTACAAACTGATGGTGACCAAGGATTCTCACATTTTCCAAAACAGCCAGTATGTTTATAACTTTGGAAATTGCTTTGCTTTGGAAAGTCCTGCCTGAGCAGGACTGAAGTGCTCTGTATTGATGAGGCCTTCAGTAGGAGGAATTCTGAAGAAAACCAGAGCCTTCCACCGCTTTCCTATTATAGTGCACTCAGGGGCCTACTTTCCCTGAAAGTTCATCATCTTGTTTTGAGGAGTCCTTCAGTTGGAAAAGCGAGGCCAGAAATCAAGGTCTTGTGACTACTGATCAAAATCACCAAAGAAAATACGAGAAGAGTGGCGCAGATTCCTGGGAACATCTTTTATCCTCTGTGTGGATTATCCAGGAGAATTGTTCCAAAACTAGAAGCTGAAATGGCACAATTAAGTCTTCATTATTGGGGAATATGCTTCTTTTTGCCATAGAAATTCACTTAAGATTGCGGGGAGAGGAGCCGGGGATGCTTTCAGATATCTTGCCATCTTCCTTTAAGGACAGTAATTCTGGGCAGCAGGTCAGAAGCACCTGAGCAACTTGTTAATGATGGCAGGACTTGGTGCTCTCCCTGGACAGGTCTGGGGAGGGGCCTGTTGGTCTGGGAGGTGGTAATGCAGAGAGGTGAGAGAGGCAATGTTGCCGTGTGTAGCTGAAACTTACCAAAGCTCTTTGACATCCCCATGGATGACCTGACCTGACCTGAGCTTAGATCTAATTACCTACTGACAAATGAGCTTGAATGGAGTAGAAATGCTGTTTCTGGGGGCCTGACTTTTAAGACTCACTTGTAAATTGGAACCTTTGGTGTGTCAGAGGAGGTGACCTGGAGTGATCTGACTCAGCTTTGTAGCTCTCATCGAGGCTGGCCCAAGCTAGGGCAGGCTCTCAGGACTGGACTGGGTTGTGGTGAGTCTGGAGGAGACAGAGATTTCTAGGAACCAAAGTGAAAGTGAAAGTGAGGTCGTTCAGTCATGTCCGACTCTTGGCAACCCCGTGGACTGTAGCTCACCAGGCTCCTCTGTCCATGGGGTTCTCCAGGCAAGAATACTGGAGTGGGTTATCATTTCCTTCTCCAAAACCTTTTGCCAATTCCAAGGGACCAGAAAAGACAGCAGGGTCTGAATAAGACAGACACTGCAGTTCTTGTGGGAATGAAGGAAGACATAAAGAGAACTGCTTCAAATAGGGAAGCAAGACCTAAAACACAGCTCCATGTTTTCTAGTGACTGGCTGGATACCCAGAAATTGGCTCTGGGGTGCTTAACTGCATATGTCTAATTTTAAAGTTCCAGGGTTAAGACATTGCAGCTAACTGCATCTCAGCTGAAAGCCCAATTTTGCTTCTTGGGTCCCACTTGGCATGGCCTGTCTGGTAGAAAGTTTTGGACCCCCACTCCCCAAGGAAAGAAGTGAGAGACACCCAGAAGTGTTGTACCAGACAGTCCAATATCCATGAAATAACCCATGCAATGTTCACACCCCAGGACCAGTCTAAGAGGAATGGGTAGAACTCTCAACTCCCTGGGTTCCTGGAATGAATGGCGTCTGGCTGGGCAGAACGTGGGAGCCCAGAGGTTCACTGTGCTCATTCTGGGAGCTGGCAGTTGTTTGGACTGAGGTAGGGTCAGGAGAAAGGTGACCGTGGATGGAAGTATCCGGAAAAGAAAAAAGCTGGCACTGGGAGAGGCATGAAGATGCACAAGGGCCTGATTGACTTCAGCCTTCAGCGGGAGACTGCTCTGTCCATCATGTTTTTTCTCAGTTAGTTTACTTGTTGGTCTTCTTCTCTCAAGATTAAAAGTGCTCATTATGGCCCTTAACAGATTTACAAGCTTTCATTTTTCAATCCAGAGAAGTGGTATCTGTGGGTGCCAGTCTCAGCCACCATTTTGTCTTATTCTCAGTGTAACACCTACAGTTATCTTGATATTTTATTTGCATCTGTTTCTCTACTGTGCCCTCCCTGCACTGGAATGTTATGTCCCTGGAAGAGGAATTGTGACCCTTTTACCCCACTGGGTCCCTGGTGCACAGCACAGTACCTGACACATAACTGACTCTTAATAGTGTGTTAGGTGAGTGGTTTGATGCCTCGTGTACTGGTATGTACAGAACATTAGCTTCTTTAGTGTGGTTAAGTGAGTGGTACTCTCCTGCAACCAAAGGTGGCTTACCAAATGGACATATGGGGAGCTTTCTTAGGGTTTTAAACTACTTTCTTCTCTTTGGTTCTGTGAGTGTTCAGTTCAGCACAATCACTCAGTCGTGTCTGACTCTTTGCGACCCCATGGGCTGCAGCACACCAGGTTTCCCTATCCATCACAAACTCCCAGAGTTTGCTCAGACTCACGTGCATCAAGCTGGTGATGCCATCCAGCTATCTCATCCTGTGTCATCCCCTTCGCCTCCTGCCTTCAATCTTTCCCACATTCGTTTTGTAGCCTTTATGTCACTGGGTGGAAAAGGCTTGAACAGGAACAACTTTGGAGCTTCTGTAGCCAGGAAAGTGAGTTAATGGCCTTATATATTTTTTAATTGATGGTGTTTCTTTTTCTTAGTAGAAAACCCTTTTTCAGCTAGTATCATGTAGCAAACACATCTAAGGAAGCTTCCAATAGCTCATGCCCTTGTATGACTCCCTCCACTTGAGTGTGGATGGGACCGGAAACTTGCTTGTAGCCAAGCAAGGCTATGATAGAGGTGAAGGGGTTTTGCACTGTAAGTAAAATCCCAAATCAACTGACTTCCACTAATCAAAACAGAGAGCATGAGGTGGGCCTGACTTAATCAGGTGAGAGAGTCTCTCTTCCACTGACCTTGAAGGAGCGAGAGGTTCTGAGTCCCATCTGTTGTTCAGTTGCTAAGTCATGTCAGACTCTTTGCATCCCCATGAACTGCAGCATACCAGGCTCCCCTGTCCTTCACATCTCCTGGAGTTTTCTCAAATTCATCAAAAATTTGAGTCGGTGATACTATCTAACCACCTCATCCTCTGCCACCCCCTTCTCCCTTTGCCTTCAGTCTTTCACAGCATCAGGGTCTTTTTCAATGAGTCGGCTCTTCGCATCAGGTGGCCAAAGTATTGGCGCTCCAGCTTCAGCATCAGTCCTTCCAATGAATATTCAGGACTGATTTCCTTTAGGATGGATTGGTTGGATCTCCTTGTCCAAGGGACTCTCAAGAGCCTTCTCCAGCACCACAGTTTGAAAGTGTCCATTCTTTGGTGCTCAGTCTTTTTTGTGGTCCAATTCTCGCATCCATACATGCCTATTGGAAAAAACATACTTTTGACTAGACAGACCTTTGTTGGCAAAGTGACGTCTCTGCTTTTTAATATGGTGTCTNCCAAGGGACTCTCAAGAGCCTTCTCCAGCACCACAGTTTGAAAGTGTCCATTCTTTGGTGCTCAGTCTTTTTTGTGGTCCAATTCTCGCATCCATACATGCCTATTGGAAAAAACATACTTTTGACTAGACAGACCTTTGTTGGCAAAGTGACGTCTCTGCTTTTTAATATGGTGTCTAAGTTGCCATGGCTTGTCTTCCAAGAAGCAAGCATCTTTTAATTTCATAGCTGCAGTCATCATTCACAATAATTTGGGAGACCAAAAGAAGAAAATCTGCCACTGCTTCCACTTTTTCTCCTTCTCTTTGCCATAGAGTGACAGGACTGAATGCTTTGATCTTAGTTTTTTATAGTGTTCAGTTTTAAGACAGGTTTTCACTCTCCTTTGTCACCTTCATCAGTTCAGTTCAGTTCAGTCGCTCAGTCGTGTCCAACTCTTTGCTACCCCATGAATCACAGCACTCCAGGCCTCCCTGTCCATCACCAAATCCCAGAGTACACTCAGACTCATGCCCATCTAGTCAGTGATGCCATCCAGCCATCTCATCCTCTGTCGTCCCCTTCTCCTCCTACCCCCAATACCCCCCAGCATCAGAGACTTTTCCAATGAGTCAACGCTTCGCATGAGGTGGCCAAAGTACTGGAGCTTTAGAATCATTCCTTCCAANAGGCCTGGCGTGCTGTGATTCATGGGGTCGCAAAGAGTCGGACATGACTGAGCTACTGAACTGAACTGACTGTGATTATAGGTAGAGCTCTTGCAACTCAATACTAGGAGGAAAATAATCCAGTTTTTAAATGGGCCAAAAATTTGAGTAGACATCTCTCCAAAGAAGATATATAAATGGTCTCAAAACATACGAAGAAATGCTCAACATTATTAAGGAAATGCAATTCAAAATCACAATGAAATACCGCTCACACACACTAGGATGGCTATAATCAAAAAGACAGACAGAAATATTGGTGAGACTATGGAGGAATAGTGGGAATAAAGAAAGTTGCAGTCACTTTGGAAAACAGCTCCCCAGAAAGTTAATACTGATTTGTCAGTTGACCCAGCAATTCCTTTCACAGGTGTATACCCAAGAAAATTTAAAACAAATGTCCACCCAAAAAAAGGGAAAAAATTACTTGTATGGCTTTTATAGCAGCACTATTCATAATACCCAAAAAGCGGAAACAATCCACATATCCGTCAACTTATGAAAAAATGTGATATATCCATACAATAAAATATTATTCAGCCATTAAAAGGAATGTGGTACTGATTCACATTGCAATATGGATGAACCTTCAAAACATTATCCAAAGTGAAAGGAGCCAAACATAAATGGTTTTAAATTGTGTCATTGCTTTTCAGTGAAATGTCCGAATAGGCAACTCCATAGGGATATAAAGTAGTAGATTTGAGGTTCTGCATAGCTGAGGGGACAGGAGGATAGGACATGGTTTGCTAACGGGTATGATTTTTCTTTGCAAGGTGATGAAAATGATTTTGTCATCAGCAGTAATAGCTGTACAACTTTGTGAGTATACTAAAATCCCCTGAATTGTACAATTAAAACAGGTGTGTTTCATTAGCATGTGAATTATATCTCAATACAAAAAGGGAATTTTGAGTTAGTTACAAGGTAAGGGCCACCAAACAAGGAAATAGTCAAGTTCACTGTGGATGGCTTTAAATGTAAACAACAAGAGCTACCTAGAGGAAGATTAGTTGAGGCAACAGGAATTGTAGATGGAAGCAGATTGATGTTTTCTCTGTTCTTCATCTTGACCAAAGGTTTCCCCCCATATCTCAGTGAACTAGAACCAGGGAGACCCCAAATTAATGTCCAGGCTGATCACTCTCATAGAAGCTTATGATGACCCCCTGGGAATGTGCTTCTTTCTTCTCATTCCCAGTTTGTATCCATCACTATATCATTTATTGGCAACATCTCTTTTAGGCTCAGATGTTCAGTGTACAAGCTCTGAATCACAAATTCAATGTCTTGGATTTAGTAAGAAATCAAAAGAACTTCACAAGCACGAAGCCTAGGCATGATTTCTTGATGTCTGATGGAGTAGTATTTTGGTTCTAGCTGATTTCTTCAGTGAATCCTTCAGACTCCAAATAACTTACCTCCTAAATGTGTCTACGTTGATCCAGAGAACCAATGTGTGTCTAGAAATTAAACACAAAGAAATTTGGATAGCAGGGCATAAGAAATGAGCCATATGTGACCCATCCCTGCCTCCCTCCAAGCGTTAATTAGAGGGTTAACTCACAGACGATCATTACATGAGGCAGCGTGTGGCACAAAGCTACTGTCAGTTAATGTCACTCAGCAAAGCCACGGTGGCTAAAGGGCAGGAAAGTTCCAACAAGACTGCGGTGACCGAGGAAGTTGTTCTGAGTAAGAGATATTTGAGATGAACCTTGAAAGCTGGATTTGATTTAGGATAACCAGGGAGACAGAAAAGAGAACTCAGGCCAAGGAGAGTGGCAGGCAGAAGGGTATGCAGGCTGGGAGGCTGGCAGCATGGCCTGGGAAGCGTGACTTGAGCACCTTTGCTTTGGGAAGTAATGAGACAGATGGGGTTTGGAAAGGCATGAAAGGTGAGAGGGAGCTCTTGTTTTCCAGTGAGAGTCATGTTCTGTAGCTTCTGTCGGTTAGGGCTAGATTGGAAACGCCCTAGCAAGTTCACCCCTTTGGTTCACTCTTCTCTCTCACCATATGAAGGAAAAAGGAACCTAAGATTTCCAGGACCTGAGAATTAAGCACATTTCACCAGAGGATCCTTCCCCACATCTGCCAGGAAGAGAAAACCTCAGCAACACAAACAGCCCCGTCTGATGCTCGCAGTGATGGATGTTAAAAGCTTTCTTTGGAAAAGTCTTGGGCTGTGGTGGTATCTGAGTCCAGTACTGATTCTCTGACGCAGTCGCTGTCACCCAGGATGCTCTTGATGGCCACCTTTGTGCACAGTGATGCTGTGCCCACGTGTTGGCATGGGTATCTATTGAGGATAGGTTTTCCTCACCGCTGGCTTACAGTTGGCTGCCAGTTAAATTCACAGTCCAGCTCCAGCACAAGCAGCTTTACAGATCTCAGACAGAACAGCTTTGTGCCTACTGCATCACCTCGACAGAGAATGTACCTTTTATGGTCTTTTCTTGGCTTCAGTTCTTGGCAGTCCAAGGCCTTTCTCTTTGAAGATAGGTCACGTGGCTGTGGCCATTAGGAGAACTCTGCTTTTCCATTCTGATGCATGAAGGGTGCCATGGAACACTGGGGGATTTGAGTACTAGTGTGTGATCATTTCCTTCAACCTGTTGTTTATTAAAGAAATTCACCTATCCCTTAGCACAGGAAAATTCTTTGTTTACGAAATTGCCCCTGGAAAATGGATGCTTTCAGCAAAGGACGAGGAAATGAGCTGTTTTCTCCTAATTTCTGACTTGATGGCTTTATGGTAGTGGCAGTGATGGGCAAAAGGCCACGTGAGTTGCTTTCTCCACAAGGGAAGTTCTCTCTGAGCCATGGAGATCCCTGGGTGACATCCCTGGACAGAGTAGCTGGGTTTCTATCCAAACAAAACCTGGAGCTCCAGGTGGAAATCTCCTGCTTGCCATATACATGCCACAAATACTTCTTTCTCTACACCTGTACACATATTTTTCCTCTAATAAAAATGCCTCCCTCAGCCACATTTCATTTCTTTTTCATGCTTCAGATCCCATGTCATCCCTTTCGGAAACAGTCCCCGGTTATTTCAGCCCCAAAGAATGACCTCTTGTCTGACCCGTGCTGCCTCGCATGTCCCTCTCCCTATAGGCTCCATGTTTTTATTTCTTTCCTTATCCATATAGCCAGTTCCCTGGCATAGGGTCCTTGGTGGATTGAATGATAACATTTAGAAGGAAAGTAAATGGAAGGAAGGGACTGTTTTTGAGCACAGGAAGAGCATTTACAGGTTTGTTTTGCTTCTTGGAATGAATCTGTCACATAGGTTTTGCTGAAACTATTAGAACATCATCACATGGTGGTCAAAAGTAGATGGCCTAGAGTGTTGCATTCTGGTTTGGGAAACAGCTTCTTTGTCCTGCCCAAACATCTCTCTTAGAAAAGCCAAAAATGGAAGGACTGGAACCAAAGTCAGGGCTGCTGCAGCTACTCCTTGTTGACTGAAGGGAAAAAAAAAATAAAAGCACAACCTAAAAGTTGAGAATTATGTTTTATTTGGCAAACAAAACTGAAGACTTAAACCCAGGATGCAGAGTCTCAGCTAGCTCTGAGGGACTGCTCCAAAGAGGTAAGAGAGGAGCCAGGATATATAGGAGATTTTGCAACAAAGACTAGATAATCAGAAACTCAAAAAATTACCTCTAATTTTAAACCAGATATCTCAAGTTAATGGATTTAGCACCTTTCTATGGATGAGCAGATGCAAGAGTCTGGGCTTATTGAAATTATTCCTTTGATATGCATCTTAGCTGTCTAGGGGCAGTATCCAGTCCTTTCCCATCCTGAGTCCCTGGAGGCCAGCTGCTGTGGCTGAGGGCTCGGCAGCCAGCTTGCCTGTTTGTCTCCATCCTGAATTCCCTCAGGGCTCACCGTAGAAGGGTAGGGGTGCCTGTAGTGGTTTGATGGCTGTAGCATCCTTTGTTTAGTGATATGAGAGGTGACACTTTTTATTCGCAACCTGAAGCCACAATATCTAGAGGAGGGACGACAAGACAAGCAGTATCTTATCTTCAGGGCTCTGGAGCCTGTGCCCATCAGTGTGGCATCAGAGGGACTTTCTTTCCTGCTTGATGGGGACTTTACACCTTTAAGGGGCAGGGACCCGGGACTGTCTCCCTCGTGATCACCACTGCCTAATAAAGGATATGGCACATGTGGAGTGAATAATTTTTTAAGTGGATCAAAAGCAACAGAACGACGTGATCTCTGAGAAAGGCTAATACTACTGACAGTTAAGGAAAGCGGCGCCTGCACGAAAGGCGTCTGTGCCTGCGTGTGTATGCTTGCCAGTGGCTTCAGTAAGAGTGGCCTTGACCACCCATCTCAAAATGAGAGCACAGAAGGCCATTTCTGAGCTTTCTCTTGCAGGAATTTAGGTCCAGCATTGACTAAGAAAGTCAACTAAGTCTCTACTCAGAACATCAACTGTTCAACCACTGTTTTGTGTCTTGGCCTATGAGACCTTGGGAATTCCAATGAGCTCCATAAGGCTCCAACTTCAAAGAGAACTAAGAAAACGATTATTGATCTTGCAGTCACGTGACCTGTACCCACAAATACTAAAAAGCTGACTTTGAGAGTGAGCCAAAGACAAGTAAGAGCTGCCTATATATCTCTAGCTTGATTGAGAATTAGGCCTTCTCTGCCACAGCCTAGAACTTTTATAGTCGGGAATTGAAGGCTCAAAAATGTGCAGAGATTTTCTGCAACTCACTTTTACACAAATGTCTTTGTCACTCACAGAAGGCAAGGATCCCTGAAGCTGGCTAGTGATCTCAGCATCCAGGTCTGTCAGGAAATTCCAGGTTACCCACAAGCATTTCAAGAGTCCTGGAAATTCTCTCATGGACTAACCCAAACACACAGGGGAGGAGTTTTAATGGAGCCAGATGGACCCAGAAGGCATTGGTATTTACTCTGTTGGGTCCGTGTGTGTCCTGGATGTCCGGGGGGGGGAGGGGGCAGGGGGAGCTCATGTAGTTTGGGGGGGCCTTTCTTCCTCTCTGAGGAAGAGTTGTGTTTGCTTGGCACTCTCCCATGCTCCCAGCACCTCCAGAAAATGTTCTTAATTCCTGCCTCAGAGCACAGAGCAGGCACCAAGAGGCAACAAGATTCCCCTGTCTCTCCTGGCCACCAGTCCCATGTTCCTTGCCCCCAGCCTGAAGGTGTACTGCACGAGGAGGGTGTCAGGGGGGAGATGTGTATAAGAGACAGGGCACATGTGGAGTGAATAATTTTTTAAGTGGATCAAAAGCAACAGAACGACGTGATCTCTGAGAAAGGCTAATACTACTGACAGTTAAGGAAAGCGGCGCCTGCACGAAAGGCGTCTGTGCCTGCGTGTGTATGCTTGCCAGTGGCTTCAGTAAGAGTGGCCTTGACCACCCATCTCAAAATGAGAGCACAGAAGGCCATTTCTGAGCTTTCTCTTGCAGGAATTTAGGTCCAGCATTGACTAAGAAAGTCAACTAAGTCTCTACTCAGAACATCAACTGTTCAACCACTGTTTTGTGTCTTGGCCTATGAGACCTTGGGAATTCCAATGAGCTCCATAAGGCTCCAACTTCAAAGAGAACTAAGAAAACGATTATTGATCTTGCAGTCACGTGACCTGTACCCACAAATACTAAAAAGCTGACTTTGAGAGTGAGCCAAAGACAAGTAAGAGCTGCCTATATATCTCTAGCTTGATTGAGAATTAGGCCTTCTCTGCCACAGCCTAGAACTTTTATAGTCGGGAATTGAAGGCTCAAAAATGTGCAGAGATTTTCTGCAACTCACTTTTACACAAATGTCTTTGTCACTCACAGAAGGCAAGGATCCCTGAAGCTGGCTAGTGATCTCAGCATCCAGGTCTGTCAGGAAATTCCAGGTTACCCACAAGCATTTCAAGAGTCCTGGAAATTCTCTCATGGACTAACCCAAACACACAGGGGAGGAGTTTTAATGGAGCCAGATGGACCCAGAAGGCATTGGTATTTACTCTGTTGGGTCCGTGTGTGTCCTGGATGTCCGGGGGGGGGAGGGGGCAGGGGGAGCTCATGTAGTTTGGGGGGGCCTTTCTTCCTCTCTGAGGAAGAGTTGTGTTTGCTTGGCACTCTCCCATGCTCCCAGCACCTCCAGAAAATGTTCTTAATTCCTGCCTCAGAGCACAGAGCAGGCACCAAGAGGCAACAAGATTCCCCTGTCTCTCCTGGCCACCAGTCCCATGTTCCTTGCCCCCAGCCTGAAGGTGTACTGCACGAGGAGGGTGTCGGGGGGAGATGAGAAAGAAGGAGGAGCCTCGCTCACTGTTGGCTTCGCCTCTAACCACAGAATTTTTCACCATTTCCATTATTCCTGGCAGAGAGCCACACTGTAGGGAGACAGACTCTCTGTTCAGAGAAGAGGAAAGATGGGGTCTGGTGAGGGCATAGTAAGGGAGGCAGGCGGGGAAGGAAGGAGAGCAGGAAAGCAAAGGAGAGAAACAGAGACAGGCAGAGAAACAGTAAGTGCTGGGCCGAAATGTCTGGGCAGGTCTCTGAGAGCAAGGTGTGTGTGATGAAGCTGCTGCTGCTAAGTCGCTTCAGTCATGTCCAACTCTGTGCAACCCCATAGATGGCAGCCCACCAGGCTCCGCTGTCCCTGGGATTCTCCAGGCAAGACCACTGGAGTGGGTTGCCTTTTCCTCCTCCAATGCCGGAAAGTAAAAAGTGAAAATGAAGTTGCTCAGTCATGTCCGACTCTTAGCGACCCCGTGGACTGCAGCCTACAGGGCTCCTCCATCCATGGGATTTTCCAGGCAAGAGTACTGGAGTGGGGTGCCATTGCCTTCTCCATGATGAAGCTAAATTTGTACAATTAATTATGGTCATATTCAGGCTATACATTTTTTAAAGTTTGTATTGAGTTTTGTCTGTGCTGGGTCTTCATGGCCTTGCAGGCTTTTCTCTAGTTGTGGAGAAGAGGTGCAGTGCTGGCTTCTCTTTGGGGTGGCATTTTTTGCTCCAGAGCATGGGCTCTAGGGAGCTCGGACTCAACAGCTGTGGCACGTGCCACAAGCCCAGGAGCCACGAAGCCTGTGCATCACAACTGTTGAGTCTGTGCTGTAGAGCTTGGAAGCCAGTCTATACATTGTCACATACCTACACTAAGGTGGGTTTCCCTGGTGACTCAGACAGTAAAGAATATGCCTGCAACATGGGAGACCCAGGTTCAGTCCCTGGGTCAGGAGGATCCCCTGGAGAAGGGAGTGGCCACCCCCTCCAGTATTCTTGCCTGGAGGATTCCATGGACAGAGGAGCCTTACGGGCTACAGTCCACAGGGTCACAAAGAGTCGGACACGACTGAGCAACTGATACTTTCACACTAAGGCAGAAATTTCTCTTCATTCTCTATTACTCAGAAAATCTTCAGTATTCATGAAGGGATATATCTGGACCTCAGAGTTGCTTGACTCATTGTTAAATCTGGATTTTACCCCTAGATAGTTCCATGATGCAGTTCTCACTTCCTACCCTTAAAAACAGTAATAATAATACATAAAAACACCTGTGAACACACAGACTCATGAGCATCCAGACTGAATGTGGGGTATATTCCTTTCTGATTCACTTCTGCAGCTTTGTGGGTTTCTCCTCTATGCCAGAAAGCACAGGAATGCAATGAGTGAGGATGACTGATTTCAGGGATAACTTGCCATCTTCTCTGATTTTTTCTGAGAATAACCATTCACATACTTGAGGGTTAAGATTATTCATGGTTGAAAATTATTCACAGTGCACTTCAGAAAAGACAGATGTGCTGCTAGAACTTAAGATCCAAAGTTCCCAGAGCTGATCTTCTCAGCTGTTCCTACTGCTGCTGCTGCTAAGTCGCTTCAGTTGTGGCCGACTCTGTGCAACCCCATGGACGGCAGCCCACCAGGCTCCCCCGTCCCTGGGATTCTCCAGGCAAGAACACTGGAGTGGGTTGCCATTTCCTTCTCCAATGCATGGAAGTGAAGAGTGAAAGTGAAGTCGCTCAGTTGTGTCCAACTGTTAGCGACCCCATGGACTGCAGCCTACCAAACTCCTCCGTCCATGGGATTTTCCAGGCAAGAGTACTGGAGTGGGGTGCCATTACCTTCTCCCAACTGTTCCAGGCACAAAGATTATTGTTGTCTACACATGGGGGACACAGTGAGATACTTTTCACCCATTCGAACAGCAACTATAGCATAAAGTAATGCTATTCTGAGCATTAAAATTCACAGTAAAACCATAATGGGTCAGAGCAGATAGAAACAAAATTCTAAGAGTCTCTGTGTCCTGGGAAAGAAAAGCGAGAGAAGGCTAGAGAGATATACCATTCAAGAGAGGGAAGCAGACGTGCCAGAGTACTGAGCACCTCCACAGACAAGAAGGGAAAGCTCTCTCTCTCTCTCTCTCTCCCACATACACACAAGATTACACAGAAAGGAGAAGAGTAGGGCGTTGGCAGAACAAAGAATGCTATGGGGAGTGGCTGCCCTTGAGGGATCTAGAAATTTCTTCAGCTCACCAGTCAGTGCAGTCTTTCAAAGAGTAAACTTCTACAATTCTTCTCAAAACACATCTCACTCTAAGAAGACATTTCTGGAAAAGACTCTTAAGAACTTCAGTTATTAAGACCATTTTTTTTTCATTGTAAAATCGCTTCTTAAAAAGATTTGTATTTTGGCCATCCTGTGCCGCATATACGAAGTCAGTTCCCTGACCAGGGATTGAAGGTCAGGTTGCCTGACCTCCACCCCTTGCTGAGGAAGCACAGAGTCCTAAAGCACTAAATTGCCAGGGAAGTTCTGTAGATTCGCTTTTAACATTTAATCCTTTACCTGTATGATCTACATTGTGATTGCTTCTGGGAGTTTTTAGGGGGTTCAGATATAACAGAATTAATCATTATAATATAATGAAATTATATTATAATGTCGAGGCTTTGAAGATGTCAATCAAAGCTAGTTTTAGCAAGTATTAACATTCAAGAAGATTTTCTCTTAACCTCTGACAACTACTTTTACTGTTTAATCAGGAGATGATAGGGTGTTCTCAAGCCTGCCCTTAAATATCTTAAGTCTTTTAGGAGCTCATTGGTCAAAATGTCCTCATTTACCCAAAGGCCAGTCCAAGCTTGGATTAAAACCATGTAGAAAAAAAAGAAGGTTTAGCATTTACCATCACCTGGCGGAGCAGCCTGAAGAATCTTGGCAAGTGAAACCAAGCAAAGGGACTGTCGCTGGTTCAGTGGGCAGAGAATTGTTTTTACATATAATTAGAGTCGGTCACCTTTTATCTTGGGTCAGTGGACACATTTACCCTATTGGGAGTCCATTCAATCATTCACTGTATTCACTTGAATGTTAGAGAATTCATTGGTGGGGACGAGCTTAAATAATTGATTTAAATAAAGAGAAATGAGAAGGGAAACAGTCGTAAAAGTTGTCAGACAATGTATTTAAAACTCATAAGCTGTTAATACTGTAAAACAAAGAATGTTGTTCGCAATCTGGTTCTACAAAGACTAAGATGTCAGCACCGACTATAGGGCACCCTGAAAGGAGTTCAGGACAAAGAGGATGAGACACTCTGTGTTTTGGGAAAACAGGCAGGACAAGTCCGTAATTAGATATGTTTCAGAAGAAAATTTTTATGAACTTGGGTTCTTGCATCATCCCATACTTAGAAAAGCATTAAAATGATTTACTGAACTACCTCTTCCTCATAACTAGTGCTAATCTACGGAGATGTGTGCTGGATTGAGCTGCCAAGAGGTCACCCGCCAAGCACCATGCTGTGATGGAGACAAGGCATATAAGCCCATATTCCCCCATCAGAAAACTTTAGAATGAAAGCTCCAGAAGGTCCCAGTCCAACCATAGCTTGTTTACCAAGCACCTAGCACATGGCTTAGAGTACACATTCAATAAGTATTCAGTGCATGAATAAGTGAATGGTTATTTCCAATGGTCTATCACCAAGTCTGTTCACAAAACATATCCAGACACAGATTCTCCTCCTCTTGCTCTCCTGACACTATTCAGCAAGAGGCTCAAACTTGACACTTGTAATCAGCTTATGATTCTCCTCTTTGAGTCCTATATCGGGTCCTATCAATTTCTGCTTTAATATATCTCAGTATTTCCTTTGACCCCAGGCCAACAACTAAGGCCATGGTTCCCAAATCAAGCATTTTTTTTTTTTTGAGGTATAATTTTTTTCTTCCAGTTTACCAAGAAATAATTGTAATCTTCTGTATAAATTCAAGGTGTATAGGTTCAAAGTGAAAGTTGCTCAGTCATGTCTGACTCTTTTCGACCCCATGGACTGTACACTCTGTGGAATTCTCCAAGCCAGAATGCTGGAGTGGGTAGTTGCTCCCTTCTCTAAGGGATCTTCCCAACCCAGTGATCAAACCCAGGTCTCCAACATTGCAGGTAGGTTTCTTACCAGCTGAGCCACCAGGGAAGCCCATAGTTCAGAAGTTCAAAGTATCCAGCTTTGAGCCACCAGGGAACCCCATTGTTCAGCGGTTCAAAGCATTCAGAAAAATGATTTGATTTACATACATTATGAAGTGATTATCACAATAAATTTAGTGAACATCCAACTCAGATAAAAAAATTTTTAAATAGAAAAACTATTTTCCTTGTGATGAGAACTCAGGATTCACTCTTAACAGCTTTAATATATAACATACAGCAGTGTAAATTATATTTATCATGTTGTAAATTTTACGTGTTGTACTGTGCTAAGTCACTCAATAGTGTTCAACTCTTTATGACTCTATGGACTGTATCCTGCCAGGCTCCTCAGTCCATGGGATTTCCCAGCCAAGAAAATTGGAAAGGAAATGGGTTGCCATTTCCTTCTCCAGGGGATCTTCCTGACCCAGGAATGGAACTCGAGTCTCTAACATTTCCAGTTATTGGTAGGTAGGTTCTCTACCACTAATGCCACCTGAGAAGCCCCTGTAAATTACATCAGTTCAGTTCGGTTCAAAGTTTGTTCAAACTCATGTCCATCGAGTCAGTGATGCCATCCAACCATCTCATCCTCTGTCCCCTTCTCCTCCTGCCTTTAATCTTTCCCAGCATCAGGGTCTTTTCTTATGAGCCAGTTCTTCACATCAGGTGGCCAAAGTATTGGAGTTTCAGCTTCCACATCAGTCCTTCCAANGAAGTCTGGCTTGGAGAATTTTGAGCATTACTTTACTAGGGTGTGAGATGAGTGCAATTGTGCAGTAGTCTGAGCATTCTTTGGCATTGCCTTTCTTTAAGATCATCATGAAAACTGGTCTTTTCCAGTCCTGTGGCCACCGCTGAGTTTTCCAAATTTGCTGGCATATTGAGCGCAACACTTTCACAACATCATCTTTCAGGATTTGAAATAGTTCAACTGGAATTCCATCACCTCAACTAGCTTTGTTCGTAGTGATGCTTTCTAAGGCCTACTTGACTTCTCATTCCAGGATGTCTGGCTCTAGGTGAGTGATCACACCATCATGGTTATCTGGGTCATGAAGATCTTTTTTGTACAGTTCTTCTGTGTATTCTTGCCACCTCTTCTTAATATCTTCTGCTTCTGTTAGGTCCATACCATTCCTGTCCTTTATTGTGCCCATCTTTGCATGAAATGTTCCTTTGGTATCTCTAATTTTTTTGAAGAGATCTCTAGTCTTTCCCATTCTATTATTTTCCTCTATTTCTTTGCATTGATCACTGAGGAAGGCTTTCTTATCTCTCCTTGCTATTCTTTGGAACTCTAGGATGCTTGGGACTGGTGCACAGGGATGACCCAGAGAGTTGATGTGGAGTGGGAGGTGGGGGGGGTTTCAAGATTGGGAACTCATGTACACCTGAGATGAAAAAATAAAAATTAAAATTAAAAAAAAATGGGCATATCTTTCCTTTTCTCCTTTGCCTTTCGCATCTTTTATTTTCTTTACATTACATACCTAGGGCTTATGTATCTTTTAACTGAAAGTGTGTGCGTCTTAATCTCCTTCACCCCTTTCTCTCCTCCCCTAGCCCCCTCCTCTCTGGAAAATACCTGTTTGTTCTCTGTATTTACACTTTGTTTTTTTAGATTCTCCATTTGAGTAGCACCATATAGTATTTGTCTTTCTCTAACTTATTTCACTTAGCATTATTTGTGCTTGTGTGGTTGTCCTTAGTTGCTCTTTTAGCATGATACCCCCTCACTCCATCCATGTTGTTGCAAAGGGCAAGATTTAATTCTTTTTTATGGCTTAGTAATAGTTCATTTTATATATGCAGACCACATCTTCTCATCTGCTTGTTTACTGAGGCACACTTAGGCTGCTTCCATATCTTGGAGACTGTACATAATCTGTAGTGAACATAGGTGTGTACATGTCATTTCCAATTAGTGTTTTTCCTTTCTCCTCATTAATACCCAGGAGTGGAATTCCTGGATCATATGATCGTTCTATGTTTTATTTTTTGAGGACCTTCCATACTGTTTCCATAGTGACAGCATCAATTTACATTCATACCAACAGCCTATGAGGTATCCTTTTCTCCACATCCTCACCAATGCTTGTGATTTGTTGTCTTTTCCATAGATGCTTTTAACATAATAATAGTTCTTCCGATTTTCTCCCTGTTCGACACCAACAACAAACTAACACTGTACCGTGGAAGGGCTTCTTACTTCCTGGCCTACAATGGCTTCATGTTTATGCTCAGACCAAGCACAGAATCAGGAATGCACCAAGGAGCAAGTGCTGGATGGCCCCTCTGCCACTGACACCCTGTGAGACTCTGGGAAGTTCAGCTCATCATCTTGAATCTCCATGACTTCTTCTGTAAGATGCTACCTTTGGAGCAAGTGGTTTCCAAAGACATGTCCACACTAAAATACTGCCATTGGTATTCTCCCAGCCCCACTGAATCCTCCATTAATTGTACATTCCTCATCCATTCAGGTTATGTCCCCACCCCCACACCATATAGACAAGTTACCATCTACTTCTATCAGGCTTCCTAGTCTAAACCAATAGGTTGGATTTCAACACTTAATCTTGGCTCACCCTCCTTTTTTTCTGCATGTGATAAACCCCACCTCTTTATCAGTCCAAATTCTGCACTTCCTTCAAGATCCAACTCAAATTCAACTTCTAGGAAACTTCCTCTGTCTATAGTGACATCCCCTTTATCCTAGCCCCTATAGCAAAATACCATGCTGTCTTCCCAAGGCAGATGCTCTTAGAGAGGAAGGCCCACGGGGAAATAACAAGGAACCTCCAAGTGAAGGGAGGGGAAGTTAAGCTTTAAACCTTTAAAAATATGTGTTCGAGATAAACATTAAAAACCAGTTCTTTATGTTTTGCTTTAAAGTTACATGTATAAATAAGAAGAAAATTTTATTCTTGATAATTACTGAAGGATTTTCCTTTACAAAAATACTGTATGTATTATCAGAGATAAAGGGGATAGTTTGAATGGATGAAACCCAAGAGGATATGCTCAAGTATCAACAGATAGATGCTTGGGTGCATGGTCAGGAGGATATTTCCTATTAACTACAGAACTTTCTTTTTTTTTTTTTTTTTTTTGTTAGCACTGAAATGACTGGAGTATTCCATTGTAACAGGATACCAGATGGGTCTTATCTCATCAAAATTTTTGACATAGTTCCAACCTGGGCACAATAGAGGAAANTTAAAGAACTTTTTTTTTTTTTTTTTTTTTTTGTTAGCACTGAAATGACTGGAGTATTCCATTGTAACAGGATACCAGATGGGTCTTATCTCATCAAAATTTTTGACATAGTTCCAACCTGGGCACAATAGAGGAAAGGTAGCCTCCCATTCCAAGGAGAGATGTTAAACACACGAAGAAAAAAAACAGGCACACTGACCCTCGGATTCCTAACCTCACTGCATACCTGCAGCCTATTGAAGAGAAATATGGAAGGAGGCATATGTGAATATAGAAGGTGGAACCTACTTCCCAATTATAGAATTACACATGTGTCATCCTGTTTGGGGGGAAAAAATAGGATTCAGACTGTAATTAGATTGTCTCTGATACACTATAGGCCAAATAAGATAGGACAGTAGTTAAGAATATGCCCTTGGAATTATATGGCCTGGATTCCAATTCTGGCCCTCCCATTTACTAACAGGGAACTTCAGGGAATTCATTTAAACTTCAAGGGCCTATTTCTTTATCCTGAAAAGTTCAGATAATAACAGTACCTACTTCATAAGGTTTTGTGAGGATTCAAAGATGTATCCTAGGTGGCTCAGTGGTAAAGAATCTGTCTGCACTGCAAGAGACACAGGTGATCTCTGAGTTGGGAAGATCACCTGGAGAAGGAAATGTCACTCCACTCCAGCATTCTTGCCTGGAGAATCCCATGGACACAGGAGTCTGGAAGGCTACAGTCCACAGGATCGCAAAGAAGTTGGACATGACTTAACGACTAAGCAACAGCAACAAAGAAGAGCTGATCTTGTGCTCAGCACAGAGCCTGTCTCTTAGTAATGAATGTGAGCTATTGCTGCGTGCCAGCCATTCAACCCCGCCAGCAGCAGAAACTTAGCTCAGAAAGACTTTCTTCTTCATCTCAACCACAAAGATTTATTCTTTATCTGAAAAATCCATTTTCTGTTGCAGATGAGTTTTTGCTTTCCAAGTAAACAACTGTAAATCTTAAGAACACATCTGGATCATAGTAGCTAATAGACATAGTAGAAAGCAGGCATAAATGATGGGAAATCTGTTTTGCACAATTTCCCTAAAATTTTGCAGCTAATGGGAAAATTAGCTGCAGTGGGAAAATCATCCCCTCTTTTAAACTGCTTCCTGATGCTATCAACAAGCAGATTTATCTTCCTATTTCTTCCTAAGTGTTGTGTGTAAAGGTAAAAAAATTAGGAGACATAGGGAGCTGTGTGAAAAGTCACAAAATAAAAGCTCTCAGTCAGGAATCATGGGCTCATACATCTTCTTTCTTAGGAAGGTAGTGCCCCTGTATAGACAAAAAGGGCTCTGCTGTTAATGATGACGTCGTTGAGTTGAGTGCTTGTTCTGTTAGCCATCAAGGGACACTGAGCCATGCTCATATTTTTCCATGTTACCAGGAACTCACCTTTTGCTGGGTTAGAGCATTCCTCTTGGTGCGGAGACTACACAGGCTGTCTCTTCTCTGACTTGGCTAATCTTGCCACAGATGGTTACTGTGACCTTGGATGTCTTACAGCCAGGCTCAAACCAACTGAGCTAATTGGCTTAGACACTCTTAGGGCTGGTGCAGGGACCCCACCTCTGGGATGACAACACCCTGTGTCTAAAGCGGCCCGTGGGAAATTCACAGGGTCATGACCATGTTATTCACATACAAGTAGAAGAGGATATCCATGCCAGCAGGCTGCATTCTAGCTGCAAACACCAGAAGAAGGCATAGATACACAAGAGGAGAGCCAGACAGTCTGCTAGCTTTTTCTCAGAATGCCTAGGAAAGTGAGCCAAATGCATTAGCAGTTATAAAGGGCTTGGGCAAAAATCCTATGGCCCTTGGTATCAGATGTTTTCCTTATGCCAGTTTTGCAGATAGCAGCTTTTGCCTAACATTTTCATGGTTAAACCAAGAATATATATATATATATATATATATACACATGTATGTATTTTTTTAGAGCTCTGTTTATATTGCAATCATCTCTCTGTGGAAGCCCTAGATTGTCCTCTTGGCTTCCTCAAAAGTCTTTTCTGACTCATTTGTTAACAACCAGAAGTTATCAGTAGACATTCAACTCTGCCTTCTCCTGGTTCAAGTTTACATATGATGCCTTTAGAGCAAGGTTCCAAGTCAGTCCATTGTCATATTTCATGTGTAGCTAAAAGTTAAATTTTAATTTTAAAGATTTCATTAACTTGCAGATTTGGGCAGTTTCATTAGCCCCAGTAGGAAAGGACTGAAAGCTTTGTCCTTGGATAATTCACCTGGGTTCTTGGAGAAAACCGACAGTACAGACTGTGGGGGAAAAGTTGACCCACAGCGCCATCTCCTGGTATATCTTGTTTGTTACACAGGGTGAGAAATCGGGAACCTGATGAGCGAAGCACTTCTAGTAACTTTCAGGTCGTAAAAGTACATCAAGCTAATACTGGTGTCAATGAATGGTCCTCAAAATACGGAAGTGTGAGTGTGGGCTTCCCAGAAACCCTCAGGACATTTATTGGGGCGAGTATTCAAATTCGCCAATGTGGTGTACATCCAGATACCCTGGAACCTGGCAAGAGCAGACACATGATAAAAGAGAAAGTGAGGGACTTTCCTGATCGGTGGTCCAGTGGTTGGGAATACGCCCTGCAATGTAGAGGGAGCAAGTTCTATACCTGGGTGGGGAACAGGAGCCCATGTGCCACGGAGCCACCAGGGGCAACTACTAAGCCACAACTGGCTAGTCCCTACACCATGTAATCCCTCATGACACAGTGAAGATCCCACATACTGCAACTAAGACCCAATGCAATCAAATAAATAAGTTCTTAAAAGGGGAGGCAGGGATGCAAAAAGCCTCTGTAACAATGTGAGAAAGCGTCCAGGAGGATACTAACAGGAGGACAAAAGAGTATCAGTTATGATCATAAGCATATAAAGGAAAAAATGAGGAATAGTGAAAAGTGGAATGTATAAAGACAGCAACAGTATGGTTATTTCTTTTTCCAGCGTCACTTAATATTATGCTTTGTGTATGCGACCTCATTTTGTGATGGTGTATCATACTCACAGGAAACATTCTCCCACATAGAAGAAAAAAAAATGCAACCAACTCACACATGGTGACCACTACCAATCTTGCCCAACAATCATTCTTTTCCTTCCCTTAGTCAGCTGCAGATCTTGTGAGGACCTGTGAAACTGGAATCCTGGGAGAGCATTAATCCAGTATCACTAATCACCAGAAACTTAACAGACCAACGAACATCCCCTCCAACAATCACTTCCAAATCTGGCTTATACAGGTTTTTTAAAGCAATTTTCTCTTCCCTACTCAGATCTACTGCAACAGAAACTCTAGAGATGGAACTCAAGAAACTGCAGGTTCAAAATGCTGCCCCAGTGATTCTAAAAAGCAGCCAGCCCATGAGCTCAAAATTGTGACCTCCTGGAGGTTTCACAGCTGTATCTTGTTGAGAAAGGGACTGCACCGTGGGTAAAATCCCTGCCTCATCAATCCTATGCTGCCTCCAGGAGATGTCGCTTTAGTTCCAGATTGTCAAGGGTAAGCAAGTTTTACTGCAAATGTTTGCCTATAATTAACTGGTTTTCTTTGGGGCAGACTATTTTCAAAGGAAGAAATAGCCCAATCTGTATATAATCTATGGCTGATTTCTTTCCAAATCTTTTCTCTGTGAACTATGGAAGTTACGATCCTTTTATTGTCCACCAAAGTCTAAGTCCAGAAAGGAAAAAGACTTGGATGATGGGGAGTGAGGTGCGTGGTTACCCAAGAAAGAAACCCTTCTGGTCCAAGACTAGGTAACTCTAGAACATTAACTGTGCCAATGTAGGCGGCTCGTGGAGCAAGACTGGAAGCTAGACGATTAGTAAGTGCACTTGCGGCAACTTTGGAGTGAGTTGATAAACGGTGGAACTAAGATGGGAAATGAAGGGAAGCATGTTTTCTTCAAAGTGATCTGTGAATCCCATTTCCAAGAAAAAGCCACCCTAAATACCCTCATCAAAATTCACCTGTCCCACTCTGAATTTATCACACTCTCGCATTCTTTATCAGAGTCTTTGTATCACAGTTTGAGAGTTGATCAGGTGGTGTGTATCTTAATTCCCTGTCAACACACTCCAATCTGCCCAGGGGACAGACCTGTATTCTCTCCTTTTCATGCACTGATGCACCTAGGAGAGAACTTTACCCACAATTGAAACTTATATTAGCTACATTTTCGAAAGAAACTGGTGACTGATTTGGTTAAAGAGCAAGGCTATATTGCCAGTGTCAGTGATTAGAACCAGCACTTGGTTTAAAACAGAGACTGTAATTCCTAACGGTAGAAATTACACACACACAAAAAAAGCACAGATAGCCTCAGCACACATGTTGTCACCAGTTCACTGTAAGAATCCTTTTGGCTGTGACCTCTTAGCCCTGACTGAAGGAGGAATGTGAGTCCAGGGCGGTCTCCCCAGAAGTGCGTCCTCAGCTGGACATAAAGCAAAGCAGGAATTATGGGACCTGAAAAAGCCTCTAGATTTCCCACCATACACCTGAAATCTCACAACTCACCTTCTGAGAGTGAGAGACAAAGGGCTGTATGCGGATGGTGGGGCCTCTCTGAGGTTCCCAGGAAGGAGAATGGAATAGACTTCGAAACAGACTGAAGGCATGGCCTCCTAAAAGCTAAGGTGTTTTCTTTAAAATATATATCTATATATACAGTTTATTTTTGCTGCCCTGGTCTTTGTTGCTGAGCACGGCCTTCTCTCTGGTTGCAGACAGCAGGGACTGCTCTTGGTTTGGGGCTGAGGCCTCTCATCGCGGTGGCTTCTCTTGTTGCGAAGCACAGTCTCTAAGCACACCAGCTCCGTAGCTGTGGCTCGTGGACCCTAGAGCACAGGCTCAGAAGCTGTGGTGCAGGGGTTTAGTTGTTCAGCGGCATGTGGAGTCTTCCCGGACCAGGGATCAAACCCACGTCCCTGTGTTAGCAGGCAGATTCTTAACCACTGTTCCACCAGGGAAGTCCAGCTAAAGTGTTTTGACTGTGAAAGAAACTCAGAGAGGGGAAGAATCTGTTGAATGATCTGCTAAAACGGTCTTCTTGTCTGCTTCTGCTCGTGCTGGTGAGAAAGGGCAAAAGGAGGAGGAAGTCCCCTACAAATCAGAGATACAGAAGGGGCAAAACAGAGAAAGAAGCTTTATAGCCAGAAATACTGTCGGTGTCTTTCCCGTCAGTGAAAACATTTAAGTAGCTTACATATGTACCAGTAGTCCATTTTACAGAACACTATTTTCGTTTTATTCCATTTCTTTCCAGAGTCTCTGCTAAGCTATAAGCCCTTGGCTGTAGCCCTGTTAATCAGTCTACAAGCACATGTTCTAAGTCATTTGTTTCAGAATGAGCTCATTTATTATAAACTCATACTATAGGTATGCCCCCCCACACATTAAGCAAACCTAATGTGTGTAAGAATTTAGATTTACACCTGCCGTAAATTAGGGAGATGTAGCCTTGTTTAAAAAATAAGTATGCACTTTAAAAGAGGATTTATCACAGCTCATTTGAAGCTGAGTTTATGGTACAATTTGAAGGTAACTTTTGGTTATGAAGAGCTCACACTCCAGAGTTTGACAGCTGAGTTCATTGTGAGCTCTGCTAATTGTGAGCTCTCACTATAAGCCTTAGGACAAATGAGGCGACCTCTCTCTGCTTCTGTGTCTTTATCCATAAAAAAGGAGATACGATACAGGTCTTCGCACTGTGCCTGGCCCTCCTCTGCTGCAGAAAGTGTGGCACAGTTCTGTAAGGGCCAGATGAGGGGGCAGGGCTTGAACTAGGTAGAAAGTCTGACACTAAATAGAAATTTATTTTCCCCAGAAAGATCCCATCATAATGGTTGTATATCTTTTTGAAAAGCAAATAAAAGTCATTCTATTGAGAGCTGCAGGAAGAAATCACAAGTGCTATTATTTAGATACAGATTTTTCCATTTTATCTTCATCTTCCTTTCTCTGGGATCAAATTGATAGGATCTTCCCAGCTACCCCAGAATCAATCCAACCCAGCTGAGAGGAGAAGGAAGTTTCCACATCAGGAAAACCATACAAATCACATTTCTGATTAGTTGCTGTACTTCTTCCCATCAGGAATGAAGACAAATAAATGGTGGGTTGCTAAGTGATAGACAGTTGGTCAATAGATGGTTAATGAGTTGCTCCTCAAACAATCAATGCTAAATGATAATCATATCTAATTTCTATGCATAAAAAAGTCATGCTTTCCGGTCTTACACATGTTAGCAGTAATCTTATGGCTGAAAAAACAATGATCATAAAAATTATTCTTTTCATTGAAAGCTGGTCGATTTAAAGCTAACTGTAAAGATGAATTTAGCAAAAATTCAAAGCAAGTGAAATGCTAGTTCAGAAAACATTCTTATTTTTTAATTTTTTCTGGACCTAATGAGTTTAAAAATAATGATCCAAATAATGCTAAGTGTTTTGTTATATGTAATTGTGGGTAGAGTTCAAAATAAGTAACTATACAGATTTTTCTGAACACTCTAGTGAAGTGAGTTGTACAGGCGCAGGGTCCATTTCTTTTCTTTACTGAAAATGCTGATATTTTTGTTCACCATGGGTTTTTTTGCATTTTTTAATATTGCATTAAAATTCTTTTGACTACTGAGGGTTTTGATGACCCCTCAAATTTAGTGTCCAGGGTACTTAAACGCCTCGCTCATCTTGCCCTCACCCTGGCCCTGTTGGGGAAGTGTGCTCCCTGTTCTTAGTGAGAGGAGCTGCAGTCACATGGCACAGGACAAAAGAGTCAGGAAGGATGAAGAAGCAGAGCTGGAAAAACAACCAACTGTCACAATCAGGTTTGGCCATTTTTGTACTTTATTAATGAAAATTGTATAGTGTGTATTCTGGCTTATTTCCTTTTTGATGTTATGTTTGTGAAATGCATCCATAAGGTTGTGTATACTTTTAAGTCAGTCACACTCGCTGTATAGAATTCCATATTGCAAAGACATCACAGCGCTAATAGGCATTTGAATGGTCACGATCTAGAACTATTTTGAATAGTGCTTCCTTGAATGTTCTAGTATAAATTTCTGTTAAATATCTATGCATTTTCATTCGGGTACACGCCTGGGAGTGGAATGGCTGGGTCAGTGGGTACATGTATGTTCATTTTCAGTAGATATTGCCAGTTTTCTAATGATTCATTTATTTAGTTTCATCAAGTCTTTAATAAAATAAGGCTTGCAGTTTGTTCTTTTTCAAGATGGTCTTAGCTGTCTTTGGCCTTTTGCATTTCTAAACAAAGTTTAGAAGTAGCTTGTCATTTGCACAATAAGAAAAAAAAAATGATAGGACTTTTATTGGGTTTCTTTTAAATCTATAAGCTCAAAGTGGTGAGAACTGATATCTTTACAGCATGCTTCCATGTCTTCTTAAATTTCTCTCAATGTCTTACACTTTTGCATGTGTACTTAGAAAACATAAGTAGCTGATAAATAGGTAAAATAGGCAATGAAGAAATGCATTGTTGGTGCAAGACTTTTAGGCTGCATTAGATTTTCACCCACACTATTCATCCCACCAACACCCGAACTCACATGTCTTCACCCTCTGGGAAGGGCCTGCATGGGCCCCTCCTTCAGTTTGGCAGAACCCCCTCCTGCCTCTGTCATTCCTACCTGACAACAAATAATCTTGATGAATCAATTCAGGTTTCACTCTCTGTAGAGCCAGCAGGTCTCCGTTGCGGCCTCCTGCTACATTCTCCTATACTTGGTTTTAAATCACACAGTGTGTTGTGATGAGCTGCTCCAATGCCCACTAAACTTCTGGGCACTGACCAGAGCCAGCCAGCACTTGGAAGATGTGTGTGGGGTATATGAAAAGCTATTCCTTTTTTTTTGAGCTGTTTGGTTTAGGTGTTTTATTGCCTGGTTTGCTTGTTTTATCTTTGTGGGACTTCATTTGGATTTAAGGTTAGTCAACGGAGGGCTTCCCAGGTGATGCAGTAAAGAATCCACCTGCCAATTCAGGAGACGCAAGAGACACAGGTTCAATCCCTGGGTCGGGAAGGTCCTCTGGAGGAGGGCATGGCAAACCACTCCAGTGTTCTTGCCTGGAGAATCCCCATGGACACAGGCTCCTGGTGGGCTACAGTCCAGGGGGTTGCAAAGAGTCAGACAGGACTGAGTACACACATACACGTCTTAGTCAAAGAAGAAAATGTCTTACTTTGACCCTCTGGTGCATGTCAATCTGATTTTTTGTTTCATGAATCATTTTGATTTGAAAATATCCATTTATACCTAGCCTCTTTAATGTTTTGAAGTGGATACATTTCTTGGTGTGATTCCACTTGTGACTCCACACGTTCTAAGTTAGTTTAAAAGAAAGCTGTTAACTGAATGTTTTCCAAATACTGTTATCAGTAACCAGAGAGTTCATGGAAGGGTAGTCACACCTCTAATGGCCACTAGGTGGCAGTTTCACTCTCAGTATGACCAGCCTGACTCTGCCTTGCACTGTCCTTCAAGTAGTCTGGGGGTGCAACATGAACCATGAGGTGCTGCTGCTGCTGCTGCTAAGTCGCTTCAGTCGTGTCTGACTCTGTGCGACCCACAGACGGCAGCCCACCAGGCTCCCCCGTCCCTGGGATTCTCCAGGCAAGAACACTGGAATGGGTTGCCATTTCCTTCTCCAATGAACCATGAGGTGAAGCTCGCTTAACAAGCCCTGTTGGTGGAAAAATGAAGGCCAAAAATCACCTATGAAGAAAATGGAATTATGCGGAATACAGTATGTGTATTGAAATTGAATGCTGTTAGACATTATTTCACTGAAAGTTTCAGTTCAGTTCAGTTCAGTTGCTCAGTCGTGTCCGACTCTGCGACCCCATGAATCGCAGCACGCCAGGCCTCCCTGTCCATCACCAAATCCCAGAGTTCACTCAGACTCATGTCCATCGAGTCAGTGATGCCATCCAGCCGTCTCATCCTCGGTCGTCCCCTTCTCCTCCTGCCCCCAATCCCTCCCAGCATCAAAGTCTTTTCCAATGAGTCAAATAACTAAATTGACCACATCCACAAAATTAGTCAGAAAGATGTGGAATCCCAGGCACAGGTCAGACAATGTTGGAAGGTAAAGGACCGTCTTGTTGGCCCTCCCCAGCTAGAATCGTGCCCATTGGGGTGGTGGGGAGGAGGGGTGGGTGGAGATAGGGTAAAGGGCTGAGCCCCTGGTAATGTTTTTAAATCTTTCTGTTTAGAGGCTTTAGAGAAAACTGGGTGGGACTCTACCCAACTGTTTATGGTTGAAACTGCTGTCTGCTGTTTGCTCTGTGTTTGAGGGGTGGAGGCAAAGGACACGTAATAAGTACCTGTTCTATGCAAGCAAGACACTGCACCAGCTACGAGCTAATAACCACTAGGGGCTACAGGCTTTGTGAACAGGAATAGTTTCTTTACTGGAGTGTGAGCTGGGAAAAGGCTGAGGAGGAGAGGGAGAGCAAAGTGTGAAAGAACTAGTGGGAAGGGCTTCTCCCCTGCCATCACCACCACTGACAGGCCCATCCCACGTGGGGTGGGGAAGGAAAGAAATATGTGGGACCCCCCACCAAGCATCCAAGAAGAAGAGAGATTGTATGCTCACCCCCACCCCACCCCGCCCCTTCCAGCTGGAGTTTCCTGAGCAGCAGTCCCTGTAGGCACATCTACCCCTGGGTCACGAGGAGGGAGGCAGTGGGGAGAGGACAGGTGGGGTGGTTCGTGGAAGGGGCCTGAGGCCACTTCCGGGCTTCCCTGGAGTCAAGTACTGTAGTGGAGGAAAGCTGTGAATTTGCTTGGACCCAGCATGGTCTGGAGGCCTTAGCTCCCACCTGAGACAACTTACTTGCTACAGGACGACACTTGGAGGAGAGAAGAGGAGCTTGGAGTTTGTGTGTGAACCACCAGCCTGGGGTGAGGGGTCAGGGGCTGCCTCTCTGAAGCAGCAAAGATGACAGGAAGAGATCCTATGAGCTTCCTGACAAGGCCAGCCTCCAGCAACATCTCTCCCAGGGACCAGGCTGGGGCAAGGCCAGCAACAATAGAGCACAGAAGTAAACTCAGATGTGCCGAGAAAGGCGTAGGACCAGAAGGAAGGATCCCTGCCTTCACCAGCACACAGCCAGCCATGGAAAGGGACTTCCCCAACACTGGCAGCCTCCAAGGAAGTTAGGGTCCCACAGGCGAGAAAATTATATTGATTTATAAAATATATTCTACTCCGTGGCCATTTGTGTTAGTTTTCTATTGCTGCTATAACACATTGCCATACGTAAGCAGTTTTAAACACAAATATATCATATCTCAGCGCTATGGTCCAGAAGCCCCCTGACGCTCATGGGGCTGAAATCAAGGCATCAGCAGGGCTGTTTCTCTGCTTAGGCTCTGAGCAAGAGTCCTTTCTTTCCTCTTTCGGATGTTGGCAGTTCATGGGTTGTGGGACTGAGGTCCCCATTTCCTTGCTGGCTGTCCCCTGGGGTCACCCTTAGCTTCTGGAGGACTCTCTCTGGTCTTTCACATGGCCCCTGACATCTCAGAACCAGCGGGACCACAAGTCCTTACCATGCCATCTCTGTGACCTTCTTCCACACTCAGATTTCTCACTCTGGGCACACCCAAGGAAGGTTGTCTGCTTTTAAGAACTCCCATGATTAGAATGGGCCCACTGGATAAATTGGGGCTTCCCTGGTGGTTCAGTGGTAAAGAATTCACCTGCCAATGCAAGAAACCCTGGGTCAGGAAGATCCCCTGGAGAAGGAAATGGCAACCCACTTCAGTAATCTTGCCTGGGAAATCCCTTGGACAGAGGAGCCTGGTGGGCTGCAGTCCATGGGGTTGCAGAGAGTCAGACACAGCTGAGAGACTAAACAACAACAGCTGGTTAATCCTCTCTATCTCAAGGTCTACAATGCTAATCATGCCTGCAAAACCCCTTTTTAACAAGTCAGGTCTCATATTCAAAGGTTCTGGGGATTAGGCCGTGAACATCTTTGGGGAGCCATTATTCTGTCTGCCACACCATTCTGTATTTAATGGGCTGAGCACAGCGCTAGGTGCTGGTCTCAGATGCTGGCATCAGGGGTGTTAGGCTGAGGAGGAAGCTGGGGGTGGGGTGGGCAGGCAGCACAGGGGGCCTCTGTCTTACGACTCCTTTGGAACACCTCAGGGAGCATCGTCTGCTGAAATATAATACCAACTGTACCCGCACCCCATTCACCTCCTGGGCTCCCCAGCCCTCACCCTGACCATGCAGGCTGCCGCCTGGTCCAGTGTTCGCTGGAGATCTCTGGAGAGGATCGTGCCAATTTTCTGGGAAGCTGAAGAGTGAAGCTCACCAGAGGACTGAGATGGGGAACCTGCCAGATCTGGGCTCAGCCACAGCAGAGAGACTAATGAGACCCCAGAGGTCTGGACACAGATACTGCTTCTGCACTTTTGCCCATTTCCTGACCTGGTTTGCAGGCCCCACAGGGCTGGAGGGGGAAATGCCCAGGATCCTCTAGGTCCCTTGTGGCTCCATACCATAAAAGAGATGGGGAGAGGGCAGAAAAAAACCTTGGTTTCTTACTGCTGAAGCCCCATCTGACTGAGGCTCCCTGGCCTATATTTTATAGCTCCTGAGCTCATGGAAGCCACCAACTTGCTGGGTTTTTCTCAACCACAATCACGGTGAGTCATCACAGTGGTTAGTTCTCAGCCACAGGCCCCAGCAGAGCCCCAGGTGGAGCAGCCTTCTGAGCAGCTGGTCCCACTGCCGTGGTCCCACCGCCGTCTTCCCTTCAGGCCGAGGCCTCCTTGGGCTGACTGCACCCACCAGGGGCACACCGAAGCAGCTGTGCACCAAGCTGGGTGCAGGGCTTCCACAGCCACGGTGTGAAAGGTGAAGGTGATAAACCAGAGAAAGTGTCGTCAGCCAGGTCCGACTAGTCCAGGCTGGCATTTAGCCAACAGCATCTGTCTGCTTCGGGCCAAACTTGAGGAGGGAGGGAGTTGATGAGGCATTCTGCCTTCCTCTGCTCTAGCGTCCATATCTGGGAGCCAGGCCCTGACAACTAGCACCTGGCACACGAAGTCCACCTCACCGCACCACATTCTGGCCACACAAGCTTCCAGTGGCAGGACCAGCTACTGGGAAGGGGTGCTCAGTACCCCTTATTTAAAAGACTCTTTACTACTCACGCGACTTCCCTGGTGGCTCAGACAGTAAAAGCGACTGCCTACAATGTGGGAGACCAGGGTTCCATCCCTGGGTCAGGAAGATCTCCTGGAGAAGGAAACGGCAACCCACTCCAGTATTCTTGCCTGGAAAATCCCATGGACAGAGGAGCCTGGGTAGGCCACAATCCATGGGGTCGCGAAGAGTCGAACACGACTGAGCAACTTCACTTTCTTTTCTTTCTTTTCTTTCCTTTACTACTCACACCACAAACCCCAAAATGCCAGTGGTGGGTGCTTCTGTCCCTACCACGTAAAACTTGCTAGCAGGGGAGATCTTTAGGGGGTGATGCTTTCAAAACGTAACATTCCTCACTTTATCTTTTCTGTGCCCTGCTTCAGGGCTCTCCCAGTCCCTGACGCTTGCCCTGAGTGATACAAAAGCAGCGGAGAGCAGGGAGGACACCTGTCAGCAATTACTAGCTCTGTGGCTTGGAAGGAGAGTCTTGCTCTAAAGAGTCCCCATATCAGTCCAGCCCTGAATTACTATAGCAGCTCTTGCAGGGTATGTATGCCATGCCCTGGGTTTCTGTTGAAGGACACTGACCTCCAGCTCAGTGTTCAAGGAAATCTTTCCCCAGAGAGAGCCATGACGATGACCAGAATAATCAGCAGTTCTCATCACATGCATGCTGAACTTCAAGAACCAAGTGCGACAGAACTCGACTGCTGGTCTCCCATTGGCTTCCCAACTGGCACAGTGGTAAAGAATCCATCTGTGGTGTAGGAAACCCAAGAGACACAGGTTTGGTCCCCGGGTCAGGAAGATTCCCTGGAGAAAGAAATGGCAGCCCACTCTGGTATTCTTGCCTGGGAAATCCCATGGACAGAGGAGCCAGGAGGGCTATAGTCCATGGGGTCACAAAGAGTTGGACCTACCGGAGCACACACACAAGGTGCCACGAAAAGGCAGGTGGGGCAAGTGGTTAGGCAGTGCTGTCCCTGGGAGAGGCTCACGTGTTCTGGGAAGACAGGGCTTCTGTCATAGAACACCTGGCAAACCTCTCAACTAGCCCGTCCCCTCCTAGGGACCTTGAACACCGGCTTCTGTTCATGTCCTGCATGGGCCCGTTCCTGCTTGGTCACTGAGCTGTGTCTGACTCTGCGACCCCGTGGACTGTAGCCCACCAGGCTCCTCTGTCCATGGGATTTCCAGGCAAGAATACTGGAGAGGGTTACCATTCCCTTCTCCAGAGGATCTTCCCAACCCAGGGACTGAACTCAGATCTCCTGATTGGCAGGCAGATTCTTTACCACTGAGACACTAGGGAAGCGCCATTCATGTCCAGAGACTGGATTGAGTCCCATGTGTGCCCTTCAGACAAGCCCTAGGCCTGAGCCCCTGCTCCACCCCACAGCTTTCCCACTCTTCCTCCCACATCCCAAGGCTGCTCCTACCTCATTGCCTTTTCTGATCTTCCCTCTGTCTGGAACATTCCTCCTGCAGTTGTCTGTGTGGCTGGGTCACTCTTAGGGTTCAGGCCTCAGTTATACCACCTCCTCTCAGAGAGGCCTTCCCTGACACCCTCTCTGAAGCATCCCAACCGCCCCGCCCACCCAAGGCTTTCCTCTCCTACAATCCTCTCTCATTTTCTTGTTCTCACTGTCCAGCATGTCTGATCTGGTTTGCTTTTTGTGCTGCCTTGCATCAATCACCTGACAAGAGTGTGAGCCTTCTGGAAGCAGGGCCCTTGTCCGTCTTGCTCACTGCCATGTTCCCAGGGCCTCCAAAGGTGCCTGGAACACAGCTGGCAGCCAACAGATAGTTGGTGAAGAAATGTTGAAAGTCATATTCAGACAGATGTGTGGGATGGTCTGGGCATACCCATGGAGTCGGACTTGAGGAAGAGAGCAGGGTCATGGGACTCTGCAGGAAACCCCTGAGTGGACCAGGACTCTGGCAAAGAGGCAGGACCAGGCGGCTGGATGCCCTGAGGAGCGGCTGGTCCAGATCAAACATAAGGCTGTGTTAGGTCATTCCCACCCCTGTCTCCATCCCGGGGAAGAAGAGCACTGAAGTGTGAGATAACTAGGACCCTCCAGGCCTGGGATGGAAACCCTAGTCACTAAGTCGTGTCCAACTCTTTGCAACCCCATGGACTGCAGCACGCCAGACTTATCTCTCAGAGTTTGCTCAAATCCATGTCCATTGAGTCAGTGATGCCATCCACCTATCTCATCTCCTATCGCCCCTTCTCCTACCCTTTGAGAGGATCTTATTTCCAGAGAGCTTCCGTGAAGACCTCTGGAAACAAAGACACAGCATTTTCAGAATATCCCCAAGTCAAGAAACTCAAAAGAGTGCCCCAAATGTGAGAAGTAACTCTTAGGGAGGACAGTTTAATTGGGCACAAACACTGCTTGGAACTAC
This sequence comes from Neotragus moschatus, assembly GCA_006410615.1. NCBI lineage: Eukaryota > Metazoa > Chordata > Mammalia > Artiodactyla > Bovidae > Neotragus > Neotragus moschatus. Next base: position 2,851,590 of record SJYA01001610.1, read on the forward strand.
CCTCTCACTGGGCTTCCCAAATGATATGCCGCTCAGTCGTGTCTGATCTTTGCAGCTCCATGGACTGTAGCTTGCCAGGCTCCTCTGTCCATGGAATTTTCCAGGCAAGAATACTAGAGTGGGTTTCCATGTTCCTCCTCCAGGAGATCTTCCCGGCCCAGAGATCAAAGCTGCAGCTCTTGCATCTCCTGTATTGGCAGGCAGAGTCTTTACCACTCGCACCACCTGGGAAGCCCCTAAATGATATAGTCCTATAGAAAGTAGCAAAGCTGAGGCAAGGCAAGTCTAACTCAAAAGCAGTCAATAGAAGCCAGAGTCAGGAGAGGCCAGGAGATGACTGCGAGGTTATTTGGATTAGATCACTGGATTTCTTAACAGTTTTCCGCAGATGAAAGGTTGTTCGCAAAGTTATAATGTGACACCTCAATTTTCTTTATTTTTTCTGTTCATCAGAATCCGTATCTGAAAATGAAAATACTATCGAGATAGTTAATTGCCAGCTTCTAGTTTAAAAAAAAATAAAATTGGAGAAAAAATCCATATTTAAAGTTTGGAAAAGTATCAAAATTCATATCTAAAATAAGCAATCTGAATTGTCTTGGATCTTGGTTAAATACCTAGTAAATCTATTCATCCAGCCAGTAATCTCAGGCTTCCTTGGTAGCTTAGATAGTAAAGAATTTGCCTGCAATTCAGGAGACCTGGGTTCGATCCCTGGGTCAGGAAGATCCCCTGGAGAAGGAAGTGGCAACCCACTCCAGTATTCTTGCCTGGGAAATCCCATGGACAGAGGAGCCTGGCAGGCTACAGTCCACGGGGTCGCAAAGGCTTGAACACAACTGGTCGACCAACACTTTGACTCTTCACTTCAGCCAGTAATCTCAGTGAATTATGAGTTTAACCAGCTTTTCAACTGAATTGAGTCTTCAGTAGTTTTCTATTCAGAGCATCCAAGTTAACCATTAGAAAGGCCCCTTTACTATTTAATCGCTGTAAAATAATCAAAGCTCCAGTGCAAATCAGTCATCAGAAATACAAGTGTTTCTGGAGAAGTTCTTGGGCCCTATCCCTACAGCCCGCTTAAGGAGAGGGGGGTTATTTGCTTCTGCTCACCTGCAAAATTGAGAAGGTTAGAAAGTTCCACAACAGCACTAAGCAACTGCCCAAAGGGAGATAGAAACAGAGCATCTGATCTGGCAGTTTCACCATCTGGAAAGAGAAAAGTCAAGTCCAGTCTTTCTTTTCTTCCTGAGAAAGCTAATTGCCTTAGGTTAATGCAATGCATAAGACTTGGTGGCACAAAAAGCATAGAAAGTTCCAGAAGGTATGATTTGGATCTCTGTGAAGAGCTGTGAGGAGCACACCCTAGGCAGGCAGTATAAATCCTCTGAAGCTCTGATGTTCAGTGACAAGGGTGTCTGGAGCAGAAACAATGCCTGCATTCACACTCAAGCTCCAGAGAGGACAAAGCTCTCAGGTCAGCAGTTACCAGTCTGATTTTGATTTTTGAACACATCCGCTTGATGTTTGCTACTTTCTCAGGCATAATTTTCCCACGATGGTTTCACATGTACGTACATATAAGTAAAATACCATAGTCCTCCATTATCCATGGTTTAGCTTCCTGCAGTTTCAACTCCACATGGTCAACCACAGCCCAGAAATATTACATGCAGAGTTTCAGAAATAACTCCGAAGTTTTCAATTGTGCGCCACTCTGAACAGCGTGAGGAAATCCTGTGCTGCCCTTCTCAGGCCTCCTGGGAGTGTCAGTCTGTCCTCTTCGGTCCTCCTGGGAATGTCAGTACATCCTGTCCATGAGTCACATGGTACCTTCCTGGGTCATCTGACTGTCCCGGTAGGGCTTGTGTTCAAGTCACCCTTATTTTGCTTGATATCAGCCCCCAAATGCAAGCAGAGTGATTCTGGCAATTCAGATAAGCCAAAGAGAAGCCATCAAGGGCTCCCTTTAAGAGAAAACTAAAAGTCCTCAACTTAATAAGGAAAGGGGGAGGGGAACTATATGCTGAGGCTGTTCTCCAGTAAGAATGAGTCTTCTATCCATAAAGTTGTGAAGAAGGATAAAGAAATTCCTGCTAGTTTTTCTAGTGTTGTACCTCAACTACAAGTTATAGCCACAGTGAATATTAAGTGCTTCATTAAGGTAAGAAAGGCATTACCTTGTACAGTAAGGTATTTTGAGAGAGACCACGTTCATGTAACTTTTATTATAGTATATCATTTTCATTATTGTATTTTATTATCATTAATCTCTCACTGTGCCTAATTTATAAATTAAACTTTATCATAGGCATGTGTGTACAGGAAAAAATAGTATATATATATATACATACACATATATATATACACATGTATATATAGGGTCTGGTGTTATTCATGGTTTCAAGCATCCACTGCAGGTCTTACAATGTATCCTCAAGGATAAGGGGTGACTACTGCATGCTTTTTACACTTTGCTGGGTGTTGAAGTTGCTGCCTGATGGTAAGTCTTAGCCCTTTGCCTTGCAGTGGCTTTCCCTCATATGGGTTTGTGAAGCTCCAATGAGCAAAATACACACATCACAACAGTATCATAAGGCAGCCAAGTTTGCATTTTCTGCCCTACTTCCCCAGCCTGCATCCTCATGTGAAACTCTGTTACAGTGTGTCCTTGCTTCCCTGAGAGTAAGCAGCTTCCAGAGTAGAAACTACTTACTTAATCTTCCATTGCTTCGGCAGTAACAGACCTCCTACCTCCCTTCTTGGCTCCATATTACCATGTCCAACACCCCAGTTCTTTCCCACCTCGAACAAAGACCAGCCTGGAATCCATCTCTCATGGTGCATGAATATCCCAAACCCTGCGTNATAGAAAGTTCCAGAAGGTATGATTGGGATCTCTGTGAAGAGCTGTGAGGAGCACACCCTAGGCAGGCAGTATAAATCCTCTGAAGCTCTGATGTTCAGTGACAAGGGTGTCTGGAGCAGAAACAATGCCTGCATTCACACTCAAGCTCCAGAGAGGACAAAGCTCTCAGGTCAGCAGTTACCAGTCTGATTTTGATTTTTGAACACATCCGCTTGATGTTTGCTACTTTCTCAGGCATAATTTTCCCACGATGGTTTCACATGTACGTACATATAAGTAAAATACCATAGTCCTCCATTATCCATGGTTTAGCTTCCTGCAGTTTCAACTCCACATGGTCAACCACAGCCCAGAAATATTACATGCAGAGTTTCAGAAATAACTCCGAAGTTTTCAATTGTGCGCCACTCTGAACAGCGTGAGGAAATCCTGTGCTGCCCTTCTCAGGCCTCCTGGGAGTGTCAGTCTGTCCTCTTCGGTCCTCCTGGGAATGTCAGTACATCCTGTCCATGAGTCACATGGTACCTTCCTGGGTCATCTGACTGTCCCGGTAGGGCTTGTGTTCAAGTCACCCTTATTTTGCTTGATATCAGCCCCCAAATGCAAGCAGAGTGATTCTGGCAATTCAGATAAGCCAAAGAGAAGCCATCAAGGGCTCCCTTTAAGAGAAAACTAAAAGTCCTCAACTTAATAAGGAAAGGGGGAGGGGAACTATATGCTGAGGCTGTTCTCCAGTAAGAATGAGTCTTCTATCCATAAAGTTGTGAAGAAGGATAAAGAAATTCCTGCTAGTTTTTCTAGTGTTGTACCTCAACTACAAGTTATAGCCACAGTGAATATTAAGTGCTTCATTAAGGTAAGAAAGGCATTACCTTGTACAGTAAGGTATTTTGAGAGAGACCACGTTCATGTAACTTTTATTATAGTATATCATTTTCATTATTGTATTTTATTATCATTAATCTCTCACTGTGCCTAATTTATAAATTAAACTTTATCATAGGCATGTGTGTACAGGAAAAAATAGTATATATATATATACATACACATATATATATACACATGTATATATAGGGTCTGGTGTTATTCATGGTTTCAAGCATCCACTGCAGGTCTTACAATGTATCCTCAAGGATAAGGGGTGACTACTGCATGCTTTTTACACTTTGCTGGGTGTTGAAGTTGCTGCCTGATGGTAAGTCTTAGCCCTTTGCCTTGCAGTGGCTTTCCCTCATATGGGTTTGTGAAGCTCCAATGAGCAAAATACACACATCACAACAGTATCATAAGGCAGCCAAGTTTGCATTTTCTGCCCTACTTCCCCAGCCTGCATCCTCATGTGAAACTCTGTTACAGTGTGTCCTTGCTTCCCTGAGAGTAAGCAGCTTCCAGAGTAGAAACTACTTACTTAATCTTCCATTGCTTCGGCAGTAACAGACCTCCTACCTCCCTTCTTGGCTCCATATTACCATGTCCAACACCCCAGTTCTTTCCCACCTCGAACAAAGACCAGCCTGGAATCCATCTCTCATGGTGCATGAATATCCCAAACCCTGCGTTAAGGTTGCTCTGGTTCTTAATGTGTACCCTTGAAGATCAGGTCATATCGTACTGAACTCTCTGGAGGAAGAGATCAGAGTTTACCTTCTTAGAGCATCCCACCCCAGGTCTGAGAACATTCTTTCTGATTCCTTCTCCCTTCAGACAATAGAGACAATTGCCACTGAGTGCTGGTCCAGCCTCACCCCTCCCATATCTCCTAGTGCCACAGCTTCCTGTGAGAAAGATCTTCCCTTTACTCTCTCTCCACCCCCCAGCCTGATGGACTGGCCTGACTTTTTCCACTTGCCCTCTTGAGTTTCCTTCTCCCAGGGTTAGTCATCCTCCCAGAGTTGCTTCTGGAAGGAAGTGGTTCAAAAAGAGGGACATTCAAAGGCTGACTGTTTGAAAGGTGGTGAGCCACAGAGGGGGCCTGAGAAACCGAGAGGGCTTTTGTTGAGGCATGCATTTTTCCCCTTAAGCCTCAGCCCATTCCCTTAATCCACATGTATGATTTAAGTCAGATAGATGTCAACACAATCCCCAACATCTCTTCTTTCTGATCAGTGTTCAATACCCAGACAAACTCTGGGGCATTTAAAGGGTTTCTGTGTGTGTGTGTACACTCAGTTGTGTCTGACTCTTTGCGCTACCATGGACTGTAGCCCACCAGGCTCCTCTGTCCATGGGATTCTGCAGGCAAGAACACTGGAGTGGGTTGCCATTTCCTCCTCCAGAGAATCTTCCCGACTCAGGGGTTGAACTCGTGTCTCCTGTGTTGGCAGGCAGATTCTTTACCACCTGTTCCACCTGGAAGCCCATAAGTGGCTGCAGTGATCCACACCTTTACTCTTACTCGGGATGCTCTTTGGAAAAGGAATCTTTCCCAGAGTTTCCCATCCTCAAGGAATTTTACAAGAGAGCAAGCTTGCACAACCCCTGGCCTGTCCCATACGATCTGTAATGTTTTTCACAGCCTTTACATTTGAAATCTTATTGCTTCTCCATAAGTCTCCTAATCCAACCCAGGAGGTCAGCAAAGCCTGCGAGACTCCCAGCTCACAGGCTCCTTGCTGCTGTGCCGCTAATCAGCCACCGGTGGACGCCCACCTATCACAGGTTGGTGGGGCTCTGGCTGCACTTCTCCAGATCCTCGCTAGAGGGAGCCCTAACACTTATGTTCTCCCAAACCTGCCTGAATATACCTGACGCTTTTGAGGCCCTCTTTCCCTGCTACTTGACTTGCTAACAACAAATGTCTATAACAGCCACAATTTTGGGTGCTCAATGTACAAAGAGCTTTCACCTAGTATCTCAGCTTGTCTTCTCACGACCAAAGATGAACGCTATTCTCATTCCCGTCTTACGGATGAGGACACTGAGGCACAAACCAGGTCAGCAACTCCCCCCAAATAAATGACATAATACATTATGTATAAATAATGGGAGCATTGATGAAACAAAGTAATCATCATGAGTAATGTTGCTTGAGCTCTGTGTGTCCAGACTTGCACTAGAAGTTGCATGAACTCTCCTTAGCCTTCCCACCAGCTGGTCCAGAGACATCAGGAGCCTGGGCAGGTGAAGGAACATGTTTTTTAAAAGTCCCTGTCTTTTGAACGTCTCCTCTGTTGTCTCTTGTTCTGAACGCTAATGTTTTAAAAGCATTTGAACAGCACGGGGATGATCCAGAGAGTTGATGTGGAGTGGGAGGTGGCGGAGGGGGGGGGGGGGTCAAGATTGGGAACTCATGTACACCTGAGATGAAAAAAAATAAATAAATAAAATAAATAAATAAATAAAAGCATTTGAACAAACCCAGCTTTTCCACCGCNATCTGCATATCTGAGGTTATTGATATTTCTCCCAGCAATCTTGATTCCAGCTTGTGCTTCATACAGCCTAGCATTTCACATGATGTACTCTGCATATAAGGTAAATAAGAAAAGTGACAATATGTAGCCTTGGGATACTCCTTTCCCAATTTGAGACCAGTCTGTTGTTCCATGTCCAGTTCTAACTGTTGCTTCTTGACCTGCATACAGACTCCTCAGGAGGCAGGTCATCTCTTTAAGAGTTTTTCACAGTTTGTTGTGATTCACACATTAAAAGGCTTTGGCATAGTCAATAAAACAGAAGTAGATGTTTTTTTGGAACTCTCTCGCTTTTTTGATGATCCAACAGCTGTTGGCAATTTGATCTCTGGCTCCTCTGCCTTTTCTAAAACCAGCTTGAACATCTGGAAATTCACAGTTCACGTACTGTTGAAGCCTGGCTTGGAGAATTTTGAGCATTACTTTGCTAGAGCGTGAGATGAGTGCAATTGTGCAGTAGTTCATTATAGTTAATTATGAGATATTGAATATAGCTCCCTGTGCTATACAGTAGGTTCTTGTTGTTTATCTGTTTTACATATAGTAGTGTGTACATGTTAACCCCAAATTTCAAGTTTATCCCTTCTCTTCTTTCCCCTTTGATAATCATAAGTTTATTTTCAATGTCTGTGAGTCTCTTTCTGTTTTGTAAATGAGTTCATTTGTATTACTTTTTAGATTCCACATGCACGTGATATTTGTTTCTGTCTGATTTACTTCACTTAGTATGATAATTAGGTGCAACCATGTAGCTGCAAATGGCATTATTCCATTCTTTTTATGGCTGAGTAATATATATTGGCATATAGATAAATACATCACATCTTCTTCATCCATTCATCTGCTGATGAATGTTTACACTGCTCCATGTCTTGACTATTATAAGACTGGTGCAATGACCATGAGGTTCATGTGTCTTTTCAAATTAGAGTTTTCATATTTTCTAGATATAGGCTCAGGAATGGGATTGCTAGATTATATGGCAGCTCGATTTTTTAGTTTTTTGAGAAACCGCCATACTGTTTTCCATAGAACCTGCCCCAGTTTACGTTTCCACCAGCAGTGTAAGAGAGTTCCCTTCTCTCCACACCCTCTCCAGCATTCATTATTTGTAGACTTATTGATGGTGGCCATTCTGACTGGTGTGAGGTGATATCTCATTGTAGTTTTGATTTGCATTTCTCTAATAATTAGTGAATTGATCATCTTTTCATGTGCCTTTTAGCTATCTGTATGTCTTTGGAAAAATGCCTCGTTTGGTCTTCTGCCCACTTTTTGATTAGGTTGTTTGTTTTTTTTTTTTTGATACTTAGCTGTATGAACTGTTTGTATATTTTGGAATTTAATCCAGTGTCGGTCACATTTCCAGATATTTTTCTCTCAGTCTGTAGTCTGTCTTTTCATTCTGTTTATGGTTTCCTTTGNTTTTTTTTTGATACTCAGCTGTATGAACTGTTTGTATATTTTGGAATTTAATCCAGTGTCGGTCACATTTCCAGATATTTTTCTCTCAGTCTGTAGTCTGTCTTTTCATTCTGTTTATAGTTTCCTTTGCTGTGAAAAAACTTTTAAGTTTAGGTCCCATTTGTTTATTTTTGTCTTTGTTTCCATTATTCTGGGAAACAAATCCAAAAAAATAATTGTTTCTATTTATGTCAAGGAGTGTTCTGCCTGTTCTTCCCTCTAAGAATTTGATAGCAGACAGTCCTGCAATTAGGTCTTTAGTAAATTTTGAGCTTATTTTTGTGTATAATGTTAGAGAATGTTCTAACATCATTCTTTTACATGTAGCTGTCCATTTTCCCTGCCCCACCTATTGAAGAAAGTTTTTTCTCCACTGTATCTTCTGGCCTTCTTTGTCATAGATTGATGATAAGCGCAGGAGTTTAGTTCTGGGCTCTCTGCACTGTCCCACTGGTCTATGTGTCTGCTTTTGTGCCAGTAATATACTGTTTTGATTATTTTGTGGTATAGTCTGAAGTCAGGGAGTGCGATTTTTCCAGCTCTGTTCCCCTTTCTCAAAATTGCTTTGGCTATTCGAGGCCTTTTTTGTTTCCATGCAACTCTTAAAACTATTTGTTCCAGTTCTGTGAAAACTGCCACTGGTAATTTGATAGGGTTTACACTGAATCTGTAGATTGCTTTGGGTATTACAGTCATTTCAATAACATGGATTGTCCCACTCCAAGAACATGGTAGGTTTTTAAGCAGAGTGTTCATGTGGTCAGATCTACTTATTACTTGAAACTTTAACCAGAGCGTTTCAAAATAATTTATTAGTTTTGATTGATTTTTAGTTAATTTAAAAAACCCATGAGATGGGATGTCACGCCCTCTGTACAGATAAGGAAACTTGGGCAGAGAAGTTAAATGATGTGTTTAGGATCTTAGATCATCAGTGACAGGGCAAAACCTTCTTCCCTAACCTTTCAGCTCCTGGTCCTAAACTCTGACTCTAACAGTGACCCAATGTTTGAGTCCAAGAAGACGCCAGCCTGGCACACGTACCTGTGCTAGAAGTACAGAAACCTCTGAGTCCCACCCACCCCCATGGCCCCAGTCAGGGTCCCCTCACACTGCACACTCTCCCACCATTCTGCAGAGAAGTGTGTCACCTTTGGTCGGTCCCTTTCATGCTTGTAGGTGCAAACATTTATTTACACAGAAAGAAAGAAAATTCAGAGCCCAGAAGACCTTTTTCACTTTGAATTGTCTTTCATACCTTCCCTGTCCAGGTCAGATCAAAAAATAATAATCCTCAGAAAACAGAGTTTTAACCGGTTTAAAGCCTTCCGCTGAAGATCTACTTCAATGTGGTGTTTAGCTCCTCAGTGATAGCCTGTAACCCTGTAACACTGGGTAAACCCTTTGAAGAATTCTAAGAATCTTCTCACAGGAAAGGGCTCTGGGGCCTCAAGCTGTTGTCTCTGGGTTCCTTTGAGCTCAGAGCTTTGAAATGTGGGTGGGGCCAAGGAAAGATGGGGGAGGGGAGTGACGGGGTTGGGGTAGGGGCGATCAAGGGACAGAAGAACCAGCCATGCAAAACCTCGGGTAGGCAAATATATCACGTCTGGGGCCAGAGGGCCGCTCCTTCACACATGGCTACGCTCCTGCCCTCCTCCCCACCCCACCCCCCACCAATACGTTTTGATGATGTTGATTATGGCTCTTCTTTAGGCAAAGAAGAAAGGAGGTCACCGTGCAGGAAAGGCAGCATTGAGAGGCAAAATGAGTCAGGAGGAATACTAGTGATGCTAGGAGCTAGGACTCAAGGGGCAGAAAAGGACAAAGAGGTGGCTGTATAACCCTGCTGTGAAAGCCGGGACTCTGGAGAGAAAGTGGAACGCTGATCCCACCCCTCCTAACTGCATGATTCGGGGCAAATTACAGAACCTTGATGAGCCCATTTCTCCTCTGTACACGGGGATCATAGAAACCTCTACTACAAAGAGTACCTGTAAGAACTGAGGGATAAACCATGTAGAAGCACTTCACCTGGTTCCCAGCACCTACCAAGGGCCCCATAAATATGTTATTATTAATTAAAAATTCAGAATTGTCCTCCTTCATAAAAAAGAAAGCCTGTCACCTCCATGAACTTGTCTTGTTTCTCCTTTATTATGTCTACAAATAATACATTTGTATTATATATGTCTACAAAATACATTTGTTACATGTATACATTTTAATTCTTCCTTCGTTACCTTAGCCACATTCAGTTAATCAGTTTCTTATGAACAAAGAAAACTTCCCAGCCTGCTCTATAGTTAGGAAAGCTCACCTCCTCTTTCTTCATGGTTAACTAAGTTTTGCTTTGTTTCTTATTTTCTGAAATGTTGTTGGCCTCAGGTTCCTCCTCCCCAGAGGCAGCAGCTGGGCACCATAGTTTCCATCTCACCAAGCAGGTAACAGGGCATCCTGGAGAGATAATGGACTTCAAAGAGCATAGGACCACTTATACAGAAGGGCCCACAATCTCTGGGTAGAGGGTGATGGAGCAGAAACCATACAAATGCTCACCTCCCATTTCTGTCCTCCATTTTTTCCTGTCTCCTACAATTAACATCAATTAAGCTTTGCTTTTTGAACACTTTGTCTGCCTTCTGGGGTCATTAGCTTTCACCCAGCCCAGCAGTTGGCAGCCAGGGCCAGCCCTGATACTTCTCAGAAACCTCAAAGTCCAGAGTTAGATAATTTTTTAGAAATCTTAACATAGCTCTCTACCTTGAATGTTTTCAGCTCTGAGAGGAGCCTCTGGAATATAGATCCTGAAGAAGTGATATTGAGGGGTTGGAGGAGGTGGGGAAGATCACTAGCTTTGTCTGTTTTCTGTCCCAGGTGCTGAGGGTAGGCAGGCCAGCATTGAGACAGACCAGTAAACCAAGTTATTTTGCAACTAATTTAGCAGCTATAAGCAGACAGCTCAGGCAGTAAAGAATCTACCTGCAATGCGGGAAATCCGAGTCTGATCCCTGGGTTGGAAAGATCTCCTAGAGAAGAGAATGGCAACCCACTCCAGTATTCTTCCTGGAGAATTCCATGGACAAAGGCAGGTGGCAGTCCATGGGGTTACAGAATCAGACCCGACTGAAAGACTAACACTTTCAAGTGGATTTTAAAATTTGTATTTGGTCTGTAATTTTAATTCATTTTGTCGCCTTCTAACTCTGATACCCCACAGCTCTTTTACCAGCCAAAGTAGGGAAGCCTAACTGGGATGGGATCCTCACTGATAGGCTAACTACCAGATGACATCTGGAGATTCTTATTCTAAAGCATTTGTCTACTGAAATCTTGAAAATCTCTCCTTTTCTAACTCTCTGTTCCACCTCCTCACACTCCCACTTGCACTGTTCCCTGTGACCCCCGCCCCCCACCATGCTAAGTCACTTCAGTCGTACACGATGCTTTGTGCTCCTATGGACTGCAGCCTCCCAGGCTCCTCTAGCCATGGAATTCTCCAAGCAAGAATACTGGAGTGGGTTACCAAGCCCTCCTCCAGCGGATCTTCCTGACCCAGGGATTGAGCCCAAGTCTCTTATGTCTCCTGCATTGGCAGGCAGATTCTTTACTACCAGTGCCACCTGGGAAGCCCCTTCCACCCCGACCCTTAACCCCCAAAAAGAACTGAAGGCAGAGTCCCCAGCTGATGCATCGAAGTAACAACTCCTGCGGCATATGTGTGTTGCCACTAATGGAATTAAAGGTCCTGGGCCTATTGCTGTTTTTTGTGCCAGATACCTGGCTGGGCATGAAGAATGCAACGGTGAACAAAAAAGACGGAGTCCCAACCCCACCAAAAACCCCAGGTCTAGCAAGAAACAGACATTGGACAAAATATTGCAGATAGTTAAATCACATTCCTGGAAGGAAGTGTCCAGAGCCTGAAGCTGGGAGTGGGCAGAGATGGGAAAACTCACCCCATATTCTAGGGGCTTCTGCACATGCTCCAACCAGTTTGCACATTGGTAGGGCCTTGTGACTGGTTCAGGGCAATGGGTGTGAGTGCACTTTACAGCCAAAGCAGAGAAAAGTGAGTGTAATTTCTCCATGCTTCTCTCTCCCTTTGCTGTGGTAGCTGGTGCTATGACAGTCAAGCCTTTTGTCAGCCTGAACTGCCTGGGTGACTCTCTGGAGCAGAGCCCTCACTAACCCCCATGCCCACCCCAGACCTTCACTGCTCACATTGGGTCAGTAGCATGAGTTTTTATTGAATTAAGTCATAGAGACAGGGAGCGGTACTTTGTTTCTGCAGCCTAACCTAGAACATATGTTTGTCTGACTGAGGACCAGGGATAGAGCTAAGAGTGAGATCCTTTTTCCCTAAGTCAGTAGACCTTACATGAGGAGCACAGCCTTTATGAGGACAGAGAAAACATCTCCAATCCTCTTGAGACCAGTGGGAAGAAAGGGAAGCCCCCGAACCCTTTTCTTACCGTTCCAAGCCAGGTACTGAGCATAGGAGAGCAGAGCAGAGGGTATGATTGTTCCAGCAGACCTGAGCCAGGCAGGGAAGGGCCCTGCTGGTCTCAGCGGGACCAGCTCACACCCTGTTGTCTCAGTCTGGCCGCAGAGATGGCTGTCTTTATTGAATTAAGATGTTGGATGTCTTTTTATACCTGCCCCACATATAATGAAGGAGAGCAGTCAGGTATTTCACAGCTGGGCTTAACTAGGCACCAGTAACCCACCAGCCAACTTTCTTTTCAGGTAGGTATTTTGGGGGAACGTCTTACTTTGATATTATTTCATACTTACAGGGGGAAAAAAATGGGAAAAGAGAGAAAAGAACACTCATTTACCCTTCGCTCAGATTCACTAGTGCACTTCTGAAGAGTTTCTAGAAAACAACTGATCTCTTCCCTGTCAGTCAGTTCAGTTCAGTTCAGTCGCTCAGTCGTGTCCAACTCTTTGTGACTCCATGAATTGCAGCACGCCAGGCCTCCCTCTCCATCACCAACTCCCGGAGTTCACTCAGACTCACTTCCATCGAGTCAGTGATGCCATCCGGCCATCTCATCCTCTGTCGTCCCCTTCTCCTCCTGCCCCCAATCCCTCCCAGCATCAGAGTCTTTTCCAATGAGTCAACTCTTCGAATGAGGTAGCCAAAGTACTGGAGTTTCAGCTGCAGCATCATTCCTTCCAAAGAAATCCCAGGGCCGATCTCCTTCAGAATGGACTGGTTGGATCTCCTTGCAGTCCAAGGGACTCCATAGCTTTAATGCCTGACTCAAACTTCAATATCACATTCAAGTTTCATAAACTAGTTTTATGTTTAAGCCTTGAAAAANCAGCATCATTCCTTCCAAAGAAATCCCAGGGCCGATCTCCTTCAGAATGGACTGGTTGGATCTCCTTGCAGTCCAAGGGACTCCATAGCTTTAATGCCTGACTCAAACTTCAATATCACATTCAAGTTTCATAAACTAGTTTTATGTTTAAGCCTTGAAAAATTTTCAGAGTATCCTTAAGAGATAAAAAGTCCTTTCAAACTCATAAAGCAAAAGTGAAACTCCTGAGAAAAGTAGGTAAAGGCTTTAAGTAGCCAGTTCCAAAAGAGGTAGAACTGACAAACAGAATTTGGAAAAAAATCAGCCTCTCTAGTAATTAAATAAATACACATGGAAGCCTCACTTTCTACCAACTGGCCAGGCTGTCCATGGGTGTCAGTGCTAGTGATAGAGACAGTCTCAGGCAATGGGCACTCTCATACCTCAGTGCTGGTTCTGAAAATTGTTGCAGCTTTCCAACTGGCCTACCGGGCAACAATAAAAAAAAAAAAAAAAAAAAAGCACGTTCCTTTTAACACAGCAGTTTTTTTTAATGTTTCTTTTTTTCTTTTTGTGGTAAAAGTCACATAACCAANGCCCCTATCCCCCCAATCTCCACCTCCACCCCCACCTTCAACATAGCAATCTTAATGCTAGGAGTTCATCTGAGCGAAATAAGCAAATAGGTATCCCCGATTCTCCCCTGAGCAGAAGATAACAGGAAACATTATTTTTACCAGAGGAAATGTCAATAAGTGGAGACTTTAGTAAAATAAACAATAGTATTTCATACAAAGCTCTAGCACCACCTACATTGCATTTACCAAATGCCAGGCTCTGATCTCAACCCTTTGGGTGTATTAACTCACCCAATCCCCCCAACAAATAGAAACTACAATACCATTTTACACGTGATGAAACTCAGTTGCAGAGGGGCTCACTATTTCATCCCGGGTCACAAAACTGATAAATGTGGAGCCGGCCTTGGCACCCAGGCAGGCTGCCCTGTTAGACAAGCATCATCCAGCCTCCCAGAGAGTGTGGAAGCCTCTCTCTGCCATCGCTGAGATGACCGAATAGATTTATATTCACGGTCATGGATAAGTGTTCTGAATATATGATGGAGAAAGGCAGACTAAGAAACATGATGTACAGTATGAAAACCATTTTTAATAAGGAATTATGTATACATTTAATCTAACGATGTGTAAAACATATTCCTCAAGTGGAAGGTTAGTAGTGTTAGCATGGTGGGAAATTTTTGCTTCACTTTGCTTCTTTTTATCTGCTATACTTTCTACAATGATAGTGTAATTCTTATAATGTAAGATTTTAAATCACTCTTTCCACTACCCAGTCCTGCCTTCTCCTCTTTCCTTCTATGGGTCTGGGTCCTGGGGCACTCCCAAAGAAGCAGTCTGCACACTGAACTCCATCTTGGAGTCAGCTTCCCAGAGACCCAGCCTGGGAAAGTTGATGTCGGCAGTGACCCAAGGAAGCAGACTTCTGTGTGGCAGCTGGATCGCTCACCAGCCAGCTGGCAGTGGGGACCTGTCCCTGAGGGTGGCTGGAGTACAGACAGCCTCTGATACAATCACTAAATCTTGCCAGTGGTGAAACAGGATAGTACAGAGGTGGGAAAGTGAAAGTCGCTCAGTCGTGTCCATCTCTTTGCAACTTCATGGACTAACAGTCCATGGAAATCTCCAGGCCAGAATGCTGGAGTGGGTAGCCTTCCCTTCTCCAGGGGATCTTCCCAATCCAGGGATTGAACCCAGGTCTCCCACATTGCAAGCAGATTCTTTACCAGCTAAGCCGCAACTTGTGCTATGTATTGGTGTTATTAAAGTGTCACAAAAAGAGTAACCTTGGGACTTCTGTGGTGATCCAATGGCTAAGGCTTCGTGCTCCCAGTGCAGGGGGCCTGAGCTCAATCACTGATCAGGGAAGTAGACGCCACGTGCCATAAATAAGAGTGCATGCCACAACTAAAGATCCCACGTGTAGCAAAGGAGACCTGGCATAGCCTAATAAGTAAAAATTTAAATGTTTTGTAAAAAAGAAAGAGTAACCTTGAGGGCAGTGAGAGAGAATGTCTGTTCTACAAAAGAATATAGTTCAGAGTATGACTGAAAACAATTAAACAGTTGAAAGTCAGAAGCACTCCATAAAAGTACATGAGGAGGCTTTCCTCACCTGAAGATGGAGAAGGAGAATGGAGTCTTAATAGGAAGTGTAGCCCAAACTCCATTGAAGGTTAAAACTCCCAGTCCAGGCAGGTCTGTTCTACCAAAGCCGAAAGCAATTTGGTTAGGGGAAATGAACTCTGACCCCCAGGGTGGAATGTCTTGGTTGATTTCTCCCAAACATTTGAAGTAATTCCCAGATTCCTCTAAACTCTCTGAGCCTGAAGGATGATCCACCTCTCTCATGAAGAGCTGGGATCACTCCCTCACTTAAAGACAATGCAGAGGCCTCTACCTCCCCTCCTGGCCACTTGGTCTAAAAATACGGCTAAGTTGCAGCTCCACCCAGCTGCGTATCTGCTGGACTGATAAGGAAAAAATGGCTACAGCAGAACAGGTGTAGCCCAGTGGAGCTGGGCTTCTACAGGTTCTGCCCAGTGGAGCACCAAGCCCTCCTGAGCAGGCTCACACATGGGACTGGATCCTGAGGGCTCTTAATTAAAGAGGCTAGAACACAACACTGAATAAGAGGACATTTCCCGGTCTGGAGGTACTTTTCTGGAATACAGAATTTAACATCCTGGCAAGGACCCCGAGAAATGGCACATACTTGCTACAAGGCTGTATCCTAGATACACAGAAAAAGCAATGGCTTCCAGTAAGTGAAAGGGTGAAAGGCAGGAATTTCACCCTCAGCAGATGCGGGAGGAAAGACTCAGAGAAACGGGCTCTGGAACAGACACATTATATATAGCCAGAATCCCCACCAAACAATTATATTTCACAGACATAGTACACATATGTGAGGCACCCTAGTGTCACTCAGAAGTTTTAGTTCTTTCAAGACCACTGGGGATAGTAGGAAAGGAGGTTGTTACTATTAGTTAGCTTAATCCTATAAAGATAATAGGAACCCCACCCCTTAAAAATAGAAGCCAGATAATGATGCTTAACTCTCAGAATGGATCTGATTATCATGAGTGGCAAGGTTGGAATAATAGCCAAGAGGCTTTGGCCAAGATATTTATAGAAATTGTTAATAGAATTCAGCATCCTTAGGGGCAAAAAGAAACAAAAAATCCTGCTCTCTGACTTACCATCAGAATAAACTGAAAATGGATGATCAAGAAGCAGTTGCCCCAATAAAAATCCGACATTACTTACCCAGTTATTGGACTTAACCAAGGTTTCAGATTTGGAGCCAACAATGGAAGGAAAGGCTAGTTTCCCAGAGGAAAGAAATTTGCAGGAGAAGATCTACAAATGGCCAATAATAATTCATGGAAACCTGCTGAGTACCAGTTGTTTTCAGAAACGTGCAAATTAAAACCATGATGAGACATCATTTCACACCCATTAAAATGACTGTTACCTGAAAGACTGGCATTATCAAATGTTGAACAGAATGTGGAATATTTGATTTGGGGATCCAAGTTCAGCCTCCTTATCATCAGGTGGTAGACCTCGTGTAGTCAAAGCACATGACCAGAAGCCAGCACTTCCCTCCCCTAGACCCAGTCAAGGACATAAGGGTACAGGTTCTGAAGGCTTCCTTTCATGGCTTTTTAAAAATCTTTAGTCCCATCGTGAGGATATAGTGTTTTTCAGTCACTCAGTCATGTCTGACTCTGCAACCCCACGGACTGCAACATGAAAGGCTTTTCTGTCCTTCACTATATCTTGGAGTTTGCTTAAATTCAAGTCCACTGAAATCGGTGGTGCTATCTAACCATCTTATCCTCTGCCACTCCTTTCTCCTTCTGCCTTCAGTCTCAGCATCAGGGTCTTTTCCAGTGAGTCAACACTTCACATCAGGTGGCCAAAGTACTGGAACTTCTGTCTTGGATAACTTTGAGAATGATCCCAAGTACTGACTGAAGAGACTTCTTTCTGATGTCTAGAAAACCTCAGTTTTTTCCTGCGTCGATGGGTTGTACTAACGTTCAAATTGTGAGTTGAGTCAGAAATAGTAGAAGCAAAAGTTTTGGAGCATTTTTGCTTTTAAAAAGATCTACTCTTTGCACCAGCAAACCTATAAAGAAACTAGCAATTAACATTAGCTTTTATTTAATTCGCATTTGTTTGAGTGGTACCACCTGCCTCATCACAAGGGTGCCTAAGTCTTATTTCAGCTCAATAAAGCTGTTTTTCTAATTGCTTTATTATCCTTGTATCTTAATAAAATATCAAGAATCAAGTAGTTTTTGTGAAGGTAATTGGCATTGAAATATAACTTGTGCTTGAGATTCAGTTGCTTTTTTTCCTTCAATACATAAAAGTAGAATCACATAATGAAGAAAGCAAATTTGTGCATGCTTAATTGACTAACAATAGAAAAGCTGGCAGCTGCACTTCTTGATATACATTTGTGGCATTTTGCTGTCTTATAAATACCTCAAGCTGAACAAATGGAAGGAAAATTTGAGGGCAAAAGAAGGTGGTTTGCTATATGAGAATTTTCTGAATTTTCTTTGTATTGAGGTATAACTTACCTACAGTAAAGTACACAGATCAGAGACTGATGATTTCTGACAACTATACACCTATTTTCCATTATCCCAAATAGAGTAAACAGCTTTTCCATCACCCCAGAAATTTCCCTTGTGCTCCTGTCCAATGAATTTACCCATCCTCAGTTTCTGATTTCCATCAGGGATTTGTTTTGCTTATTCTGAGACTTTATATAAATGGAATCATACTGTTTCTAATTTTTTATGTTTAGCTTCTTTCTTTTAATGTATTTTGTATGGCTACTAGCCATAACAGCAATTCATCCCAGATCAAGGGAAATCATAGCCCCGCTAGGCTCTATGCAAGGTAGCCCCATCTGTAATATATTTTCCTCTCAGATAATTCTCCTTAGTTAGGCACTGACAATATAGGGCATCCCAGAAGAAGAGTCTGGAAGTCAGTGAAGACCAAGAAACAGTTGAAAGAATTCAGACCTAGAAAACAGACTTTTATGAGGAAGAATAAAGAAGAAAAAAAGCGACAAGATAATGGTCGCACTGTATTGGAAAGGCTGTCATCTGAAAAAGGAAATAGATTTATGTAGTTCCAGAATTAGAATCTGTGGGTGGAAATTACTGGGAGGCAGTTTTCAGCTCTATGTAAAGAGGAATGTTTTTCAACAATAGGTCATTGGGGTACCTTGAATAGCAGTTAGTTTCTCAGCACAGAGGATGTTGAAGGAGAGGTTCATAACCATGTATCTTGGATGCTGTTCAAGGACATCCCATTTGGTGGGAGAGGATATCTTCCTGTGACTCTGTGGTTTTTGATTTGGACAAAGCTGGGCTTTACCTCCTCTAAACTAGTTGGTCAGGGTGGTTTGCCATCTTCTGTATTTCTCATTAGCAACAAAGTCCCGAGGTTTTCACTACAAGTATCTCAGGACCAGCTGCTGCCGTGAAAACTTTCAGGAACCAGGCTCGATTTTGTGTTCTTTCTTTCAAAGCGTTCTTTAAAAAAAAAAAAAAATGGAGGTGGGGGAGGTCTTCTCAGCCTTGTTCGGTAAGCACCTTATTGGATGACCACAGACAATATGAGATCTTCATCTCTAACAAACAAGAACACAGCATCCACAAAGGCAGATGTGACTAAAGTCTGCCTTATCCTCCTTCAAGGCCCAGCTTGCAACTAAAATGAAAACTTGTTTAGTCACCAAGTTGTGCTTGACTCTTTTGTGACCCCATGGACTGTAGCCCACCAGGCTCCTCTCTCCATGGGATTTCCCAGGCAAGAATTCTGGAGTGAGTTACCATTTCCTTCTCCAGGGGACCTTCCTGACCCAGGAACTGAACCCGCATCTCATGCATTGAAGGTGGATTCTTTACCACTGAACCACCAGGAAAGCCCAAAATGAAAACTTGAGGCTTTGCAAATCTTTTATGAGTTGCCATCAGTGAATTGGGTAAATACAGAAAAGGAGTTTTGAGAAAAGAAGAAATATTTATAAGAGAAGGCGACTGTCCTTCAGGGAACTGAAAGGTCTCCAACATCTGCACACACACTTCCTCCTCCATCCCCCAGCCCACTGCCAGTTAGCTGAGGCCCAGTCACCTGCTATAGATATCTGAATGCAGATTCCATGCTATGCAGCTGCCCTAGAAGAAAAGAAAGCAGAGGAAATCAGTGAAGTTGACCTCTTATAATCTTCTGTAAATCCCAATTCTAGCAAGCATCTTCGATATCCTCATAGTTTGTCCTTTGCCTTTTGCTTCCCCCAGCTGCTTTTCAAGCTCTCAGCCAAAAGGAAATGGTTACTGTACCATGCCTGGATTTGCCCCTCCCTCTTTTTTTTTTTTTTCCAAAACCACTGGTCTCTGAGAAGCCTGCTAGGGAATCTCACCCACTAGCTTCACTCCCCGACTCTGCCTCTCAGTTTGTAAACAGCCAGTATGCCAGTGTGATCTCATTTATATATTGCCTTATAGGCACAGCAAAGTCACTTTTAGAGATATCCATAAGATTTCCTAACATATAAGGTTTCCTCAACAAAAATTCTCCTTGATTTTTCAGTCCACAGACATTTGACAGTGTGTGACTGGGGTTGAAAACACATCACAGCCCAAGTTGTTCACCAAGAGCGCTCTTCCCGTGCTGCCTGCAGAGGAGGTGTGGCCAGTGGTGGCTCTCTAGGCCAAGAAAGATCTGATTTTTACAGTGGTTCCTTCCTCCCAAGACACTTATGTGAACTCTGCCCCAGTCACATGCCCTCAGCAGAACTAATAGACAGGATGAGGCTGAAGAAGCATTCAGCTGGGCACACAAAACAGCTGAAGCAACCTCAGCTCTTCCACGACAATTCTGCTTCCAGAGACTGTCTAGCCTGCCCAGAGAGGGGAAGTGGCTTATCCAATTCCTCCCTGTTAGTGAGGGGCAGAGCTAGGGCAGGAACTCACATTTCCCAATTTGGGCATGACTTATCTTGCACAAGGAGCTAAAACATGGCTAAGATAGGGCATTGCGTTAGCAGGAAGCCACTGTATCACGTTTAGAAGTGGAACCGACTTGGTAAATTACATGTCTGACGTTGCCTCTGTAAACCTGTTTTCTCATCTGCGAGGTGGGATCGTAATACTTCTCTTACAGCTTCTGCAGGAGGAAAAGGACAGGCAAATGGTCTGTGCCTCTTGACATCCACCATATAAAGATTTCTGTGTCTTTTGTAGTCCTTTAGCCAGGTTCTGACGTTAATTTCAGGTTTAATGTCACCCGAAAACATACTCAAATTTGCCTCAAATATTCGAAATACGAAGCTTTAGCCAATTCTACACCCAATGTCAAAGTACTTTCTAAGGCGATTTTTTTTTTTTTAAGATTTTTGTCTAGATTATCTGTGCTAGAGTTAAAGTTAGAGGAAATTTTCTAAAGTGTTTTGTGGCTCTTAATTGCTGTTGGAAACATCTGGGGCTTGTTTTTCACCTTTGAAGAAGATATTGTCTCATAATTTTACATCTTATGGGACATCAGACACGTTGGCATGCTGGCTGGAGTTAATGGACAGGAAAAACCAATTCTGATTGAATGATGGAAAGTTCTCCCTGAGAAGCTCTTAACATTCCAAATGCTCTCATAGAGCATAAAGGTCCTGGCAGTATTGAGAGGGGATGGTGGGAATAGAGAATTAGAGAGGGAAAAAAAAAAAAAACAACCAACAGTGCTTGGATAGGATGTGGGAAATAGTGGGAGTCAGAGGTATGGTCCTCATCCTTTGGGTGGGGAGGATTGGCCCAGAGCCTAGCCTGGGTCTGGGATGTTCCCACTGGTTCCCGGGCTGAGTGGGGAGCCAGAGAGGCAGGAGGTGTGGAGGAGGTAAGGCCCTCCTTAATGACCTGGTATGCCATCAGGCAAGGTCAAGGAGGCAAGCCAGCTCCCCTCCCCTCCCCCAAGGAGCACACAGCGTGCACCCATGTCCCCAAGCTGTTGCCTGTCCTTTTGTGACTTCCTCTTCAAAGCTGCCTTGATGCTCTTCATAACCTGATTTCAGTTCTAAAAAACATGTTGTGGAGGAGGAAACACCCAGAGGGATCTGCCCCAACCCTCCCTCCCCACTCCAGATGGTTCTTATTGCAAGAGTTTACATTCTGGGTTTTCAGATATGTTTATGTTCTGCCTTCAAAAGCTACTGTGTCTCATATCATATCCCCTCTCTGCTGGGCCCTTCAGAAACTCCCTGCTGTTCCCTCAAGAGGACCTCTATTTTTGCATTCTCAGGGATAGGGTTATTTACTTTGCCCCAACATCCTACTTACATTGTTTCTTTTTAATCCTGACCTAAGAAATAGGTACTATTATTCTAATTTTAGAGATGGAAAACAGAGACATTGGAGAGATTACTCTCTTGGTACAAAGTAGGATTTGCAATANGTGTCTCATATCATATCCCCTCTCTGCTGGGCCCTTCAGAAACTCCCTGCTGTTCCCTCAAGAGGACCTCGATTTTTGCATTCTCAAGGATAGGGTTATTTACTTTGCCCCAACATCCTACTTACATTGTTTCTTTTTAATCCTGACCCTAAGAAATAGGTACTATTATTCTAATTTTAGAGATGGAAAACCGAGACATTGGAGAGATTACTCTCTTGGTCCAAAGTAGGATTTGCAACAGTTTTGTCTCCTAATGTTGCCCATTCTATAATAATTTCTTCTGAAATTGAATACTCAATTAAGAGAAAAATTTTTAAGATTTTTATTTAATATTAAAGTATACTTGATTAATAACGTAGTGTTAGTTTCAGGTGTCCAGCAAAGTGATTCAGTTATACATATCCATGTATATATTCTTCTTTTTTGAATTCTTTTCTCATTTAGGCTATTACCAAATATTGAGCAGAGTTCCCAATGCTATACAGTAGGTCCTTGTTGGTTATCTATTTTAATTATAGTAGTGTGTACATGTCAATCCCAGACTCCCAATTCATCCCTCTCTGCCACCTTTCCCCTTTGGTAACCATAAGTTTGTTTTCTGATTCTGTGAGTCTTTCTGTTTTGTAAGTCCATTTGTACCACATTTTTTAGATTCCACATGTAAGCAATATCATATGATATTTGTCTTTGTCTGACTTACTTAGTATGTTAATCTCTAGGTCCAGGCATGTTGCTGCAGATGGCATTCTTTTTATGGCTGCCTAATATTCCTTGTTGGAGAAGGCAATGGCACCCCACTCCAGTACTCTTGCCTGGAAAATCCCACAGGACGGAGGAGCCTGGTAGGCTGCAGTCCATGGGGTCACTAAGAGTCGGACACAACTGAGTGAGTCCACTTTCACTTTTTGCTTTCCTGCATTGGAGAAGGAAATGGCAACCCATTCCAGTGTTCTTGCCTGGAGAATCCCAGGGACAGGGGGAGCCTGGTGGGCTGCCGTCTATGGGGTCGCACAGAGTCGGACATGATTGAAGCGACTTAGCAGCAGCAGCAATATTCCTTGTATTGATATGTACCACATCTTTATCCATACCTCTGTGGATGGACATTTAGGTTGCCTCCATGTCTTGGCTATGGTAAACAGTGCTGCAACGAACACTGGAGTGCATGTATCTTTCGAACCTTAGCTTTCTCTGGAAACCTGCCCAGGAATGGGATTACTGGATCATATGATAGCTCTAATTTTAGTTTTTAAAGGAAATTCCATACTATTCTCCATAGTGGCTGTACTAGTGTATGTTCCCACCAACAGTGTAGGAGGATTCCATTTTCTCCACACCCTCTCGAGCATTTATTGTTTGTAGGATTTTTGGTGATGGCCGTTCTTACTGGTGTGAGGTGATATCTCACTATCGTTTTGATTTGCATTTCTCTAGTAGTTAGTGGTGTGGAACACGTTTTCATGTACCTCTTGGTAATCTGTATATCTTTGGGGAAATGTCTATTTAGGTCTATCTGCCCATTTTGTTATTGAGTTGTTTCTGATTGAATCACATGAGCTGTTTGTAAATTCTGGAGCTTGATCTCTTGTCAGTCTCATCATTTGCAAATATTTTCTCCCATTCTGTGGGTTGTCTTTCTGTTCTGCTTATGGTTTCTGTTGCTGTGCAAAAGCTTTTGAGTTTAATTAGGTACCATTTATTCACTTTTGGTTTTATTTTCGTTATTCTAGGATACAGATCTAAAAAGATATTACTGAGGTTTGTGTCAAACAGTGTCTGCCTGTGTTCTAATTTTATAGTATCAGATTTTACATTTAGGTGTTTAATCCATTTATTAAAGAGACTGTCTTTACTCCACTATATAGACTTGCCTCCTTTGTCATAGATTAATTGACCATAGGTGTATGGATTTACCTCTGGGCTTTCTATCCTATTCCATTGATCTATATTTCTGGTTTTATGCCAGGACCATGCTGTTTTGATGACTATAATTGTAGTCAGGGAGCCTGATTCTTCTAACTCCATTTTTCTTTCTCATTGTTTTCACTATTTGGGGTCTTTTGTGTCTCAAAAGGAATTTTTACTTTCTAGCTTAAGAAAAATTGATGCCATGGATTTATCTTTAAGGCAATGCAATAACATTCTTGGCTGCCTATCCAAAAATTGCCATCTTCCTTCTTCCTAATATAACCCAAACTTATTTTTTTTTTTAATTCTACATAGCCAATATATCTTAGGGAAACCACCTCCACCTTCAAATTCAGGTTGAGACATACTGGTATATAAGAATAATCCCATGCCTCTTGTCAGTAATTGTTTCAGAAATGAGCATGGGACCCAATTCTGGCCAGTAAGACATGAGGAGAAATTTGTTGGGGTCTTCTGAAAACTTCCTTCTCACTTTTAAGAAAAAGACAGAAATAGTGTTTCTCTTTCTCTCTCCCACTTAACGTGAACAGGAAGCAAGCAGCCAGTCTCTACTGGCAGCCACCCAGCCAGAAGCAGAGGAGCTTAGGATGAAGCCAGCACGGGGAATGTCACAGAAGAGAGATGAGCGTGCTAAGGCATCACTCAGTGGTATCGCTAAAGTACTTTATAAACCAACCCTGAAGACAACCTTGCACCTCTGGACTTTCTGCTTATTAAGCAAATACATTTTTACATAATATTATCAGATTTGACTTAGGCTGTCTGTTCTCCACAGCTGAAATCATCTTTAACGGATGCTGGGATCTGTCCCATCTCCAGCATCTGTATGACTGTGCAGTCCTCATTCATGTCTTGACTGATGGTTGAGAGACCCCCATACGACACTCAATCAACCAATACATGTCAGACTTTGGGCGTGGCGAGTTTCGTGTGACACTTTAAAGGTGGGACACATTTTTGCGATTTGGCGGCCACTGAGAGAGGAAGTCAGTTTTCCCTTCTTTTGAGACTAGGCTGACCATGTAGCCTCTTCTGACTAACCCAATGCAGTGGATGTGACATTAGACAGCTTCTGAGACTGGGCCTTAAACGCTTTGCAACTTCCATCATGCCGTTTGAAACACTTCCTCTTAGAACCCAGCAACCCTGTAAGACATCCACCTCTCCTGTGACGTTCTTTCTGTGAAGAAGCCCAAACTAGCTATAGGAGAAAGAGACAGACAAGCGGATAGACCCTGAGGAGTAGACGGAGGTACCAGACATGCTATGATAACATTTTCTTGAATGCAGTCAAATGAACCCCAGCAGATTCCATAGAGAGCTGAGAATCACCGAACTGTGCCGTATCCAAATGAGTGACTAACAAATAAAACAATTGTTATTTTAAGCTACCAAGTTTTTGATGGCGTATTGTACAGTCATAGATAACGGAAACAAGAAGAAAATATAAAAACTCTTTTTTTCACAAGCTTCAGAAACAGAAACAAAAAGTTTCCTGCTGAACCCTCCTCTGTCTAGATACGTCGTCAGTCAGTATGCCCCACTCCACCCCTGCCTCAGCTAATCCTGGATTTAGGAATGTATGACCACATAGCAAGACAGCAGGTGAGAGGGCAGTGTTGTTTCGCTTCTGCTCACCTCTACCACGACCAGATCTTGGGTTCCCATCAAAGTTTTCAAAAGACTGAAGAAAATATGTGGGAGAGGGTTATGCACCCAAGGGGAGCCCACTTGCTTCATTTCGTGAGCATTCTCCACCTACATGCACACGCATGCGTCCCCCTAGGTGCAAGTTCTGGCCGGTTTCTAGTCTCCATGCACGGACTGGCAGGACAGCACTTACTAAAGCATTTGTCTCATAAGAAGTCAGTGGCATTGGAATTAGCCACCAGTTTCTTTTTAAGCTAAACCGACAATTTGAGCTACATTTATTTTAACTGGGGATTTATGACAGGAAAGGAATAGTTCTAATTAAATAAGTATTAGCCTCAAACAGTGTGAATAATGACTCGTTGGAAGTGTCCCAGTCCCCTGATAGCTAATTAACAGCTTGTAACTGGGTTTCCTTTGTGCCCAAGGCAAGTGTGAAAAGGAGGCTTTGACTGGCTAATGAGATAGGCTCACACCAGATTATAAATGAAAATTGGCTTTACAGACTCCAGACCTGCAGATCCACTCCACGTGAAAAGAAAGGATTATTTTTAAGGCATCCTGAGCAACTGCTGAGGGGACAGCAGAAGGCGCTGAGCAGTTCACACCCTTGGGGTGAAGCCTTTCACAGCCCTCTGGACAGAGGACCCAGTGGCCAGCTGAGAGGGAAATGGCCTTCCCGTGATTGTGCTATCTCAGGGTTTAAGAGAGAAAGCCAAATAGGCTTTGCAGAGGCCAGTTCTTCCTTGGTCATGTTTGTACTTCAGATAAATACTAAGGTGCACAGACAGCAAATTAGAAGGCAGTAAACACCAATTTCCACCTCTGCAAATCCATATGAAAAACACTTGTTCCTTTATCAGAGCTGAAGACCAGTTCTTCACTATTACAGAGGAGCTTGGCTCTCCTGAGACAGTAAGCCTGTACTATGGCCACCTCTCAAAAAACACTGGAAAGTGTTCTTGAATAGCCAGTCATGGACTCTGGGAAAAATGCTATGTATATTTTCAGGAGCCCCTCTGCTGGGGATGACCACATCCCTTTTATATGGCTGATAGCTGTGGTCATGCTGGCTAAGCCCAAGGCAAGTCTTTGTTTTGACCACCACCACCCAATATTAAAATAGTACATAGAACCAATATTTACTCACGCAATAGTATTATTCCATTCAGTGCATGGGAGTTGTTTTGTCATGATGAAGCAGGGGTGGGGAGGGGCTCCCCTATTACCATGAATACAGAATAGCAAGCTCACTCTCCCTTCACCCCATTTGAACTGAGAGCATGACCTCAGTGTGGGCCAGAGGGAGGCTTCAGTTAAAAGGGTACTGATTTGGGGTCACCACAGAACAGTTGGGAATCTTCATCACTTGGTTGAGCTATAAGCAGTAGATTAAATGTAGAGGGTGGAGGCAAGACAACTTCCTTTCTGAGTTTATAAATAAAATATATGACCCACCCTAGTCAGGAAATGGGATGCTTCCTATTAGCCAAATAGATTGTCACTGTTCAAAATACTTGGGACCATATTGAATTGAATCGAGTTGAATTTTTATTTGATTATTTTTAAAAGGCATTGAAGGCTCTCATATTTTCAGTTCTTCATAACTTAATCAAAAAGTGAATAAGCGCTTATTAATAAAGTGACCAGAAGATTGGAAAGCCAGTTTTACCAAGTTAATTTGAATGCATTATACCTATTCTGCATCCCTAGGAATACAGGTTAGGAAGAAGATTCCTGACCTTTCAATGGTTCAGTATCTTTAGTTCCCCTCACCCGCCACCCTCTTACCATGGTGAGGATAGAACCACCGCAAGGTTGCTCAGCACATTCCTACTTTCCTAAGGACATCACCTCCAATATGTGTTCCTCACTTTCATCCACTCAGATCAAAAAATTAATCAGAAACCAAGAACCATCAAACCTTATACCAAACAACACAAAAAACAAGTCCATGTCCAAAAATATGTATGGGGTATACCTGGTCTTTATCTACTCCTTTTAAGGCTTAATGCCAACCCATTTGATTTATTACCAAGAAAGGGGGTAACTCTCAAGGGATGCTGCAGATGTACTAGGTATCAGTTAATTAACACTCTCTTGGGGTGAACAGAAGTGTTCTTCTAGGCTGGAAAGAATCTCTCTTCTTTTTTTTTTTTTTTTTTCAAAACTGTGACTTGGCACTGACAATTCAAAATTGTCAACAGTAACTTGGGGGATGGGAGTGTGTCTTTAGTTATTTTAATCAGCAGCGTGAACTGAGCACACTTTCACTGCAGAGCTCTGTCTGCATAAGCTTCTATCGGAAGATTTAGAAATAATGATCATGTCTACCTTCAATTATTGATTGGATTAAGAAGTTAGGACCAGCACAGACACCATTATAAAAGATATAGGTAAGCACATAAAATTATGTTAATATTGTGAATGTATGAAATAAGTGACTAAAGGTTGGCCACCTTTTAAACTTGAGTTAAACTCCTCAAGGTTGAGGACATTTAAACCAGTGTCTTGGAGGGAGTGGTGGGTGAGGATCAGCAGCAGACAGACAAGCGAATAGATGGTGTGCAAGGTCTGGCCTGAAAATATGATAGAGCAAGAACATTTAAGAAGCCCATGGTTTTATAGAACAAGAAACAAAACTAAAATTGTAGAATTTAAAGTAATAAAAGTAATGAAGAGAAGAATAAAAGCCAATGTCATCTGTATCAAAAATTGGNAGCAGACAGACAAGCGAATAGATGGTGTGCAAGGTCTGGCCTGAAAATATGATAGAGCAAGAACATTTAAGAAGCCCATGGTTTTATAGAACAAGAAACAAAACTAAAATTGTAGAATTTAAAGCAATAAAAGTAATGAAGAGAAGAATAAAAACCAATGTCATCTGTATCAAAAATTGGAAAAGGCATGGGAAGAGGGGAAATAGTGAGAATGACCGAAATCCTCACCTTTTTAGAGAAAGAAGATGATGAATGTTATCTAAAATAAAGGAGTCAAGGCACAAAACCATTAGCACCTTATTTTGCCTCAGAGATAACCCTCAGGAGAGCTAAAGTTATAAATCAATAAAAGGAGAACCAGGAAAAGGAAGGAGTTTATTAAGAGTTGATTGTTATTTTAAATTTGCTGTACTGATTGGTGTTTTACCATATGTATGTATTACCTGGATGATTTATAAGGGACAGTGGAAGTCCCTGATGTTCCAAGTGCCTTGAAAACTGCTCTGTGTATTTTACCGTCTCTATGATGGCCTCCTTGGATGCTAGATGTGGCTGGGGAAAAACAATAACGTCTTCAAAATTCAGGACTTACTAAGAAAAAGAGGAGATTGAAGTGATTCATTTAGCATCTCATGCATGCTAAACAAGTCTCAGTGTAGGCTGCCTCATGGCTGATAGTATATATATATATATATATATATACACACATATATACATATATGTATGTATGTATATATTTTTGGCTGTGTTGAGTCTTCATTGCAGCACGTGGGCTTTCTCCAGTTGCGGCAATTGCAAGCCACTGTCTACTTGCAATGCACAGGCTTCTCATTGCAGTGGCTTCTCTTGTTGTGGTGCACAGGCTTAGTTGCTCTGTAGCACGTGAAATCTTCCTGAACCAGGGATTGAACTTGTGTCCCCTGCATTGGCAGGTGGATTCTCAACCACTGAACCACCAGGGAAGTTTCCTCATAGTATGTTTTGAAGTCTTCACTCTTTTCCCTTTTTAAGCGCTTTTGGTTGTGGTCAAATAGTGAAAGTCAGCATTTTCATATGCAGAAAAATCAGCATTTCTGGGGGACTTGGAAATAATTCCATTCTGACATCCTTTGTCCTGACGGTTAAAACATGAATCCCAAAGGGAAACAGAATGTTTCGTTTTCAAGATCTACAAAGAGTGGATCTGTTGTTCGATGACAGAATTCTAGTATTTAAGCGTTGGCTTTAAGAATCCTCTGATCTAGTTCCCTTCTTTTCTTTTCTCTCTCTCTTTTTTTTTTATTCTTTTTATTTTGTATTTAGTTCCCTTCTTTTCAAAGTGAGCGAACTGGGCTCTCAAGGAGCCCTGAGACTTGCTCAGGGGCAGGAACAAATTAGGAAACCTACTTCTTTATGGGAGGTTTTGATGCCTGCAGTTCTCCCCCAAAGGTCTTTCTTCCCCAGTGAAATCTTAGGAAGAAGGTTCTTAAGAACAAGAAATTGCCTTCACCACAGTCAAGCAGTGACTCATGTACCAAAATTTCTCTCCCACCCATCACTTATGCACTTCATCTTAAAGCTTCGTTTTTATTCTATGAAGGCAAAGCAGCCTTTAAGGTCGGATATTCTTAAGTCAGCTAGTGTGGGAAGGGGGAGGTGAAAAAGGAGCTCTCTGAGGATAATCGCAATGAGAACAAAAGCTTTTCCAAATTATGCAATACATTATAATTATGCTATAAAATTGCTCTTCAACTGGAGGTGTCAATGGAGAGCATTACAGTTTTTAAATAGTTCTGTTCTTGATGGGCACTCACGATCATTTGAGGCGTTCATGTGTGCACATACATATTGAGGCAAAGCACAGAGCTATAAGCATTCATCCAGAGCTCCTTTCCTTCATTAAAAAAAAAAAAGAGAGAGAGAGTGAGAGAAGAAAAAGGAAAAAATCTAAGTGTACATGCACGCATTGCCCTTCTGGAGGGATCCTTGAAGGAAAAGAACTGGAGCTCTCAGTTCAACGTATCTGAAGACTTTCTGGGCTTCATGAAGCTGTGGTTTGAATTGAAGTGTCCTAAGCTATTTTCTCACCTGCAGACGAAACCAGCTGAGGAACAAGGGACTGAGTACGTTCCTAAGGAGAACAGAAAAGAATGCTAGAAACTAAGGGATCAAAGTATGGGAAAGTGCAGAGTATTGCTGTTATCTGTGTAACTCTCTGAGCACTGTGCTGGACATTTTTGGAGGTACAAAAGGGCAAAAACTTTTATTATCTGTGGAGTTGAGATGATCAATGATTCTAGCTGCTGCACCATGTTGTTGTTCAGTTGCTAAGTCGTGTCTGACTCTTTGCAATTTCATGGACTACAACACGCCGACCTCGTCTGTCCTCTACTGTCTCCCAGGCTTTGCTCAAATTCATGTCCATTGAGTTGGTGATGCTAACCTTCTCATCTTCTGCTGTCCCCTTCTCCTTTTGCCTTCATTCTTCCCCAGCATCAGGGTCCTTTCCAATGAGTCGGTTCTTCGTATCAGATGCCTGAAGTATTGGAGCTTCAGCAACTGTTCTTCCGATAAATATTCAGAATTGATCTCCTTTAGGATTGACTGATTTGTGCCCCTTGCAGCCCAAGGGACTTCTCTTACCATGCCTGTAATAAGACAGTAATGATTTGCAAAGGTATTATTTTTAAGGGTTGTTCTAAGTTTCAAATTCCTACCTTGACTTATCCCATTTTTCTCTTCCTTGCTGAAAACTTTGAGTTTTTTCAATTAAGTTTTTTGCTGTTAGTGTGTTTGTTCTTATATATCCATGGTTCCCAACCTGGCCTCATATTAGAATCCACTGGGGAATCTTAAAAACAACAACAGGGAATTCCCTGGCAGTCCAGTGGTTAAGACATGGGCTTTCACTGCCATGGGCCTAGGTTCAATTCCTGGTCATGAGCTAAGGTTCCCCAAGCCACACGGTGTGGCCAAAAATAAATAAGACAACAACAAAAAGCAAACCAGTTATATCAGAATTTTTAAGTCTTGGCATCAATTTTTGAGGAAATCTCCTTCAGTGTTTCTGATGTGCAGCCATGAGGGAGTCCTTGTTATAGATAGTACATCAAGATCATTTTATAAAAACTTCGGTTAAAGCCTATTTTTTTTGGCCCAAAGCTCTGAATGTGTAAACAGGCCCCATGTGGAACTTGAAACCAAAGGTGCCTATTCTAAGACCTGTAGATGGCAGCAGATGACTCTAAAGTCCATAGAAAATTCCAGAATTCACTTAAAATCTGGGATCATTTTCTGATGCAGACAATGCTCTCTGGTTTGTCTGTAGCAAATGCTACCTTTCTACTTAATTCTATGGTTTTCTAAGACAGTCTCTTGTCAAAATCTTTTTGCAGATTGACTGCAAGCTCTTCCCATTCACAATGGCTCCAATTTGCAAATTAGGCACGTGCTAGCCAGCTGTATATCTGGTAATGAACCTAAGGCACCCCTCCCCAGAACCTAGGTTTTAGAACTAGATTGGTGATGTTTTGCATCGAGAAGGGCATACACTCATGTGATAACAATTTCTGCTTTCAGAAGCATTTATTCCTCTACCCAAACTCTGCAAACTGAATCTGTACTGAGTGCAAGATGGGAGACTCTGAGATCAGGTGAGGACAGAGTGCACAGAGGATAGTGCTAAGGACAAGGGGCTGCTGCTGCTGCTAAGTCGATTCAGTCGTGTCTGACTCTGTGTGACCCCATAGACGGCAGCCCACCAGGCTCCGCCGTCCCTGGGATTCTCCAGGCAAGAACACTGGAGTGGGTTGCCATTTCCTTCTCCAATGCGGGAAAGTGAAAAGTGAAAGTGAAGTCACTGAGTCGTGTCCAATTCTCAGCCACCCCATGGACTGCAGCCCACCAGGCTCCTCTGTCCATTGGATTTTCCAGGCAACAGTACTGCAGTGGGGTGCCATTGCCTAGTCTGAAGGACAAGGGGCAGCAGCATGGAATGGTGACCCGTAGGTGAGGGGCCTTCTGTGTAGGAGTGACCATGGAAACATAGATTTTAAACCCTTGTACTAGAATCTCTCTTTGGAATATAATGTTATTATATAAATATTTCTTTTACATATATACATGCAAAAACAAACACGTGAAATAAATATATTCATATAATTTATATAGTTATACATATTACATAAAACATGTATATATATTCTTGCCTGGAGAATCCCCATGGACAGAGGAGCCTGGCAGGCTACAGTCTATGGGGTTGCAAAGAGTCAGACATGACTGAGTGACTAAGCACAGCACAGCACAGGTATACACACACACACACATACACATATGTAAACTGAGAAAATAGATTAAGGTTCTTGGTCAAATGCAACAGAAACTAATGTTAATTTAAAAAGAAAAACAATTTTGGAAGGATATTGGGCACATCAGGGAATTGACAGACAAGATGAAAACCAGGCTCAGAAAATATACATAAGTCATGTCATCTGCTGTGTTCTTTTTGCTGATGCCACCTGGATCTAGTGCTGCTGAACACTCACCATTACAACTGCTGCTAGACCCTGGATTCTCCAACATGTGAACAAATGTGTGACATCAGGAGTAGGTGTCTTTGCTGAATGCAAGTAAGAGTGGGAAGCATCAGTAGAAATACAACAATAGACTGCAAGTTCTTGCAACCAAAAGAACATACCATGTCTATCTCTGCATTAAAACATTGCCTTGAAAAAAATGCTACTCTGTAAGTACTTGTAAATTTTAGAAAGGAAAGGAATCAGCATGACATGAGATGACATGCAGTGACATAGCATGAAATGCCAGCAACCACATGTGAGAAGCAGAATTATTTCTATGAAGAATTTTAGTCCTAACTCAGTTGTTCAGTCACTAAGTCACATCCGACTCTTTGCAATCTGGTGGACTGCAGCATCCTGGGCTTCCCTGTCCTTCACTATCTTCCAGAGTTAGTTGTAGAGTCTTAACTCCCCGGCTTAGGAATTTCACACAATGAATCATCATTTATTTCAACTTGGTGTCAATTTCTCCATGGTGAAAATAAGCATAACAACTATCCTGCCCCTGTCACAGGAGATCAAGACTAGAATAAGCGCTTGGAAGATGGAAGGTGCTGTATTTTATCAGACAGAACTCCATGGGCTGTAAATAATTTCCTTCTAAAAAACACAAATCAGAGGCCTATTCAAGCAACACCCCACCCAACTTGCTAGTCCCGATCTAGAAAGATATTGCTTGTTTCAGTGTACACGTGGATTGGTTCCTAACTGTGATGCAATGGGGATTTCTTGGGGAATGTTCTTAGCTACATTGACGTGGGTACCATGAAAGGAGAAGGAGAAGTAAGAACTGAGACAATTTAAAAGAGGTCTTATTTTCCAGGGTAATTGAATACATTTAAATCTTTTACACACACTACAACCCAGGCCTTAATCAGATATCCAATCTGATAACTTAAATTCTGCAGAAGCCCAGCATTTGTCTAGGGGCAGATGATTTGGTGTGTGTATTCAATATTGAAAGACAGCAAAAGTCATAACCTAGGGCTCCTTGAGGATAGAAAATATTGCTTATAGATGGAAAATTTTCATCCCAGCCCCTTAAATAATGTATAGCACAGATTAGTACTTAATAAGTGTTGCCAAATTAACTAATGAATAAAAAATTAATCAGGTGGATATCTATGCTATGGTGTAGTAACATTTCCTTAGCCTGAATGCCAATATATTATCTAAGGGAGCGCATAAGAAAGGGCCAATAGGTGAAGGATAAATAAGGAAACAAAAATTTAGGGGGCTCCCATCCAGAGCCCTTTCCCTACCATCCTCAATCCAGTCTAAAATGCCACTCTTAGTTACCATTGATACGTCCGTGCTTTAACCCCTTTCTAAGCACCAATTAAAATGAAATAATTTCCCTGTGCATCTCACTCTCCCTGGGTTCTGACCTATTTCCCAGGATTATAAGAGCAGAAAAATGGAGAACATTTGTAGAAAAGGGGAAATTTGTCAGGACATCTTACATTTGTGTAACACCCTGTGCTTTTTTTCAATAGACTTTATTTTTAGAGCAGTTTTAGGTTCACCCCACAAGTGAGAGGAAGGTACAGAAATTTCCCATGTTCCCCCTTCTCCTACACAAGCATAGTCTCCCTCGTTAACATCCCGCACTTGAGTGGAACATTCATGATAACTGATGAAACTATGTTGACAAAGCATTGTTTCCCTTGGAAACCTTTGTTTCCCACGGTTTCCCTTAGGGTTCACTCTTGATGTTGTACGTTTTGTAGCTTTGGACAAATGGATAAGGTTCACAAATGTATGTTTTTCCAAGTATGTTTACTGTACCAGTCCTCAGTAATCCTGAAAACAAGCTTATGAAGTAGGTACAATTTTTATCTACAATGAAGCACACAGACCCATGAAGTGACTTATCCACCATGATGAACAGAAAGAATGTGTACAAGGCTCCGTTGCACCACAGTGAGGGGTCTTTCTGTCCCTATCAGTTGTTATCAAACTTTGCTGAACACAGCGAAGGGCTCAGGTGAGTCTGCCTCGGTCTCACACCAGATGTGAAAGTGCTTAGTGAGGTGCCGGTTCTGAGACTCAGGCCAAGAAATGCTACTTACAACAGCCTGCACAGAAAGTGCTATTTCTGAATTGCTATCCTGGGGAGGGAAGCTAAACAAAATGTAATTTCCCAAGTTATTTTGTGGATTTTTTTTTTTTTAACTTGGTCAGGTGAGATATTCTGTGCTGCAGAAGGAGCTGGGAGTAGAGGGAGAGAAGGGAGGAGAGGAGATCAACAGAGTACAAGAATAGAACATTCTAATTAACAGCGAAAAAGTGAGAACCGTGCAGGGCTTTTAAGCGAGAGCACCCTTCCTTGAAAAGAGATGTAGACTGGGAAATCCAGAGAGAAACAACCACAGATGTTGGTGTCGGATCTGGACTCCATTCCTGTAGGTTGGTTGCGTATATCACACTGGCATGCTGACCACTCAATTAATCTTTGGACCTTAGCTTCTCCTTAACTCAAACCTCGTGAAAAAGGTGACAGAAACAAAGGAGGAAAGAGCTCATGCCTGTTAACCAATCCATCAGGAGAGACCAACAACATGGTCATCTCGACTTTCAAGGTGTTAGTAACAACTTGAGAAAGTAAAGACAAGAGCATATGAAATAGAACAACTCAAGCCAGTAAGTAATCGAGTATTTCGGACTATGGATGGGACCACAGTTCTCTAAAAGGGGGTGCAAAGGGAGACACTGGTATCTTCACCTGCACCATAAGTAAGACAGTCACATGTCCTGAGAGAAGAGCAGAATTTTTACAGGCAGGAAGAGTCGGCAGAGGCAGCTCTACTTTCCAGTGATTGTGACGAATGGACTTGTCCATCCCTACTTCAATCAATTTACCAACTAGTTAACAAAGACTAGGTAATATAGCGACTTAGCAGCAGCAGCAGCAGGTAATATAGCTCCCACAAAATGGACAAGAGCCATGGGTATTTTTGGCAAATTATTCATTGAAAATAATACTAATGACTTTAGTAGGAATTAACCACAAGAAAGTGACAGGACTGACATTTCTACCTCTCCTCGAGCAAGCTCCTTATCAGGTGAAGAAAAGGTAATCACAACGATGATCTTCTCAAATACATCAAGGTATCAACAAAGTTTTTAAATTATCAAAAAAGAAAAAGCATTTGAAGCCTAAGACTTACATCCACTGTTATTAACAATGAACTGTGTCCCTAAGTCAATATTTTTCCTTGAGATATAAGTTAATAAATTACAGTAAGCATGACATTTTAAAATACTGTTTATTTCCTTTTT